>VZRM01000421.1:34691-130708 GCA_013397955.1 Grantiella picta
TATTTTTTCTTTTCCTTTAGTGCTGATGATTGTTATTTTCCGTTTTGTTTCTCTCCCGTCTCCTAGATGGACTCTCCGCTGAGCAGATCCCCCGGCAGGAGGGTGTTGAGGGGCGTGGGGCTCCCGATGACTCTGCCGTCGTCGGCGCTGGGGGGACCCCAGAGGCTGCTGGAGTACTGGGGCACCCCACCCCAGAGCAGGTCGCTGCTGCCCTTGCCCCCCAGGCACGGGGGGTTCCAGTGGCCGGTGTCGGGGCGCACCAGCCCGTGGGAGCTGCCCGAGGAGCCCAGGCGGCTCGGCGTGGATCCAGTGTTGGACTGCCAGCTGGAGGTGGGCGGCAGCGCCTGCCCCTGCGCCAGGAAACGGTTCACTTCTTCCTCACCAGCAAACTCCGCCAGGATGGTAGTGTTTCCCAGGACACACCTGAGGGCACGAGGGGAGGGGAGGTGAGATGGGAGGCGTGGGGTGTAAAGGGTGCTTTTGGGAAGAGCCGAGGTGGGTGTGCAGTCGGGAGAGGCTGGGGGAGGTGGGGTTGTTCAGCCTGACCCAACTGCAGCCTTCCCGAGCCTGAAGGAGCCTACAGAGAACGTGCAGAGAGGCTGTGGGCGAGGGTCTGGAGTGCAGGACAAGGGGGAATGGCTTCAAACTGACACACGATGCCCAGAGAAGCTGTGGCTGTCCCTGGACATGGTGTCCATGGACAGGGCTTGGAGCAACCTGGGACAGTAGAAGGTGTCCCAGCTCATGGCAGGAGTGGGACTGGATGAGCTTTAAGGTCTCTCCCAAGCCAAGAAATTCTGTGATAAGTACCCACCTTCCTCCAAGCTGAAACTGAGGTGAAGATTTCCACCACATCCACTCACTCTGAGCAATCCCTGTCTCTGACAAAGCCTTCTCTGTCCTGTTTTCTCTCCACCTTTCTACACCCAAAAACACCCAAATCCACACATGTGGAGATCACCTCCTCTGACTGACACATCCTGGAGCCTCAATTCTCCTTAGGAATAAGGACAGAAGCTCACCAGCCCAGTGATGTTCCCACTACCTCAGTACTTTCATTATGCTCATGCTATAACCTGTTGATACAAGAAATTGCTCTCCAACTCTAAACACTCAAATACTCTTCTGAAACATCACTCTCTATATTCATCTTTTCAAGTAATACTGATTTTATAATTTAAATTCTCCAGCTCTTATGCCAATTAATTCCAAGGATTTTAAAGCTCCTAAAAAGCACATTTTGTTGTCATACACTTCTCTCATAACTCCTTTAAGAAAAGGTGACCAGGATGAACAAATTCCTTACTTAACATTGTTCTGCCCTTTCTGCTTCTCTCTAAAGCTAAAACCTTGTCCTGTGCTCTCCCTGAGCTTCCTTGGGAATCCTTATGACATTTTATAAATTCTTTGTGGCCTTACAGCTGACAAGTCCTAAGCGAGGATATTATTAATGGTGAATAAAGTTTTGTATGTCCTCTTATTCAGTAGTACATCGAATATCTACCCCCAGTTAACTTTCCTCTCTCTCATTAGGTAATTTTGAAAATCAAGAATAAAATAACTAGTGCTCAGTTATGCCTAAGAAAAGCATTTCTGAGCTAAAACTGGCTTTGTAACAAAATAGAGAGAGAGCAGAAACATACATGTGCAGAGACTTCTGGGCCTTGGCTGCTTCCTCCTTGGAACTGTATCGGACCACAGCATTCCCTTGGGTCAGGTTCAAGTGGAATGTGATGAGAGGGCCGTGCTGCAAACACAGTGTCCGCAGTGTGGAACCATCGATCTGCGGGGAGGCAAGGGCAGAGGGGTTACCTGTGCTGTTGTGATCTAAAGTGCTTGTTAAACAAGTGTTTAAAAGCTCAACTGTAAGCACAGTGAAAGGAAAAAAGAAGTATTTAATTACACACTTAACTCTCTCTGCATTGAGAGATCTGTCTCTACATCCTGTCTTTTTAAGGCTTCCCTACAGTCCAGTGCACAAATTTTCCCAATTTAGGTTACACAAATGATATTTATCATTAGAAGTCCAGAGAAATCCAGGAGTAAGTCAAAGGAAAAATGCACTTCATAAATATAATTAAATTTTCCCCAAGATTAATCTGAATGTCTGCATCCAAGGCTTTGTGGCTTATGCTCTTCCTTCAGAATGACATTGTGAAGGGCAAGTAGGGGATTTGACAGATGTATGAGAAGAACCAAGAAAACCCATAGGAAAATCAGATTTTACATCTCTGTATCTGCTTTACAACATCATCCACCTCCAAACTTACACACACACAAATGGTGTCCACTGAATGACTCATTACAGGCTTAAAAGTTCATATTCAGTTTGACAGTGCCTTGAAAACTTAACTAATTCCTGCCGAAGACAGATACTTGTAATAAATGTAGAATAATTATTTTCCTTTCAAATGAATCAAATGGCCAAGGCTGCTAAATGTTGTTCTTATCCTCTCTTAAATGTTGATCTTATCATCTCTTAAATCCAAGTGTCTTTTCCTAACAATTGCAGTTACCTGGGGGGTGAGGTTCCGAAGAACCAGCCAGCTGCTTGTTCTCCCTGAGCTGTCAGTACTCCATGCAGAACCTGCAACACAAATTCCACAACAAAACATTTGATCAGGGCCTCTGGAGAGCACCTTACAGGCAAATTTATCTGGAATCACAACACACTAACAAGCCTCAGTGCTGCTGAAAACAAATCCTACAGCAGTTTCCCCACACCTTGATTTATTGCCCTCCCTTGGAATGAAAGGTTGCTGAATGAAAAGCTGCTCTTGTTACATTTCAAATATCTGGGGCATTTTTCATGCTCCCACAGTAACTATTAGGAACTAACAGATGCAGGTATGGCACTGCAACAAACTGGATCCTCAGAATGCATTAGAATTTATGTGGAAGACGAATTTTAAAAGCAATTCTGATGGCCAAACTCAGATTGCTGCTTGCTATTAGAGATTTTTATAGCACTGCAGCACTCTGCTCTCTTGCCAATGACAGATTAATGTGTATGACTTATTCAAAACAGGTATTTCTGCACTGACAATGTCCTGATTGAAGATACAAGGGCATAACCAAAAAAAGCTGCTCCTCCAACCTCAGCCTGGTGTTTTACAGCTTAGTGGTTTGCAAGAAAAAGCTGCACAAGGTTGATATTTATGAATGACATTTGAGAATCACAGTGGATCCTGTGGGTGCTCTGGAGAGAATCTTGGCAGCAGTTTTATCTGCCCCCCCAGGTGGGGGTTTGGTGAAGAAACTGAGCCAAAATAACTGGCAGGAAGAAGGAAGAACATTTAATTCTCAGCCTAGTGTAAGCAGCTTAATAAAAGTCATCTTTATAAAACAGGTGTAATACCTGCATATATATCTATATTTACATAACTAGAGATATCTACGTGTATATATATATATGTATATATATATATATCTCCAGATCCATGGTTTCTCATATTTGTCTTAAAGCAAAACAGTGGCATCTAAAAAAGGTCCAGTGTGAAAAAATTAGGGCATTCCCTGAGGGCCCTGCAATGCCATCAGGTCCTAATTGCTTCACATCCATGTGCTCCATACTAAATTCCATGGGCTCCTCTTGAAGCCTCATGGGCAGTCTTAGATCACACCACAGAACATGTCTGAAAGACAATTTTAGACATTAAGGAACTGGGGAAAAAAAAAAAATCCCAGCTGGGAGTTAAATAAATTCAGCAATTCCTGTGTAAAATTACTACTATAATCATCAGAAAGATGCTGCATTTTCCACTTATCCAAACTGAAATAAAGAGAAGCATCCCCCAAACAGACCCACTCTCCTTGTGTTAAAGCTCAGGTTTCTGGAGCCTCACACACAGAATAAAAGCAAACAATGCTAAAAAGAAGGCAGAGAGAGCAGTGTGAGTACCAGAGGAGTAAGAGCTGGTCCAGCCCAGGGGACTGGCACCCCACGTGGAGGATGGCTTGGTGTTGGTTAAGCCTGGAGGAGGTCTCGTCGGAGCTGTAGTGTTTCTGGGTACCTTCCAGAGTTCGTGGGACAGAGAGGCTTGGGTGTGAGAGATTGGGCCAGAGGACCACGTGGACTTGATGTCTGACAGTTTACCTGCAAGAGAAAAACAACACGTTTGTGTTTTCCTCATTAATGGCTATCATGGGCTACATTCCTCCGACTTCTCAGGAGGAAAAGAACAACTTTCTGTCCCACCCAGTGCTATAAATCCTGTGTTCTTTGAACCTACTCACACCAGTGCTTACAATTTCAAATACTTTTGTATTTAGTGAACCTCACACTACATACACAGTTCCCTGTTTAAAATCTATTATTTCGCTTTCTTGTAGAAGACGGTGCGTGGAAAAAAGACCAGAAAAAGGATGTAGGTACCTGAAATCTGATTTTACCAAAATTATAATGAAACACCCCAAGATTGTCTCTCTCAAAGGTTTAACAGGACTCACATACTTTTTCTTACACAACTCATTTTATCTAATATAAAGAATCTGGTACATCCATATGTTCTTCTGATGTATTATTAAAATTCTAAAGGTCAAAGACCAACAAAAACTTTATTTCTGAATATTTGAAGTAACTGATACTCTTATTTCAAAGTATCTTTGAGAAAAACTAAGTCTTCAGAAGATCAGACCATATCACACCCTGTCAGACTTTATAACTTTTTGCTGTTGCTTGTTCTTTCCCTGATCAGTTTTTAAACTCTCACTGCTGTTGCTGCCAAATCAGAGTTTTATAAACTAACACAAACCCAAGAACAGCAAACACAGCACAGCATTCAGAGGGGCAGACAAAATTGATTTAAATTATGGATAACAAAACAAATCTTTATTCACCTTTAGACTTACACACCCCTGCCTCTCCTGCTCATACCAACGTGTGCTGTGCAATTAGAGCCCAATTTCCTTGTCACAGCACAGTCCTGCTGTTACCAACACTGGCAGCACATGTTGGGCTGGAATGGACTGAAAGGGCCACAATTCTGCATTTTCTGCCACAGCAAATGATGCTGTGACTGTGCTGCTTTAATGCTGATTGCAGAAAATAAGAAAATACTTGGTCTGCCCAAGTCCGAGATGCAAAAATCTCGTGAACTTATATAAAACTAGAACTGGCAGATTGAAGTTTACACTGGATCAGTGCTTTAAGGCATCAGGCAGCCACTGAGTAATTTTGTAAGTCCTAAAGCCAAATCTACCAGTTGTAAAATCACAGACTCAGTTGCACACACACACACTCCCCCAAATTGCCTCCATTTATCTAAACTGCTTAACTCAATTATTTCATATTGAATCATAACAATTTAAGTGAAAGGGTAACCACTCTCCCATCTTCTGGCAAATTGTAGCAACGAAAATAATTTGACAATGACAATGAGGACATTAATGAGTGTAAAATGGTGGGAGAAGAGGGAGCAAGTCTGAGTTGGAGAGCTCAGAGCAGCCCAGCCTGTGATGGGGCACTGGATACATGCACAGCACCACAGGTCAGATGTTGCTATGTCACTACTGCTCATGGGGGTAACACAAACATCAGATGACACTGCAAGAACAAACCAAAAAAAGGCAGCAAATAAAGCAGAAATGCATGGCAGATAAAGAAAAGCAAGCCACTCCCTTATTTTCCTTTCACCGGAGGAAAACAACCCAATCAACCCCTTTCTGTTCTGCATTCTGCAGCATGACCTGGAGGCTGCACCTTCAGAGAAGGGCAGGGTTTTCAGTGGATCAGCACTTTCTTATCTAATTCATCTGTACAGCCCAACACGTTCTTATAATGGGACAAACTGGGTATTTAGGTAGCTAGTTGGCAAGCAAAGTTTCCATGTTTTACAAAGAGAAGCTCCAGAATTCAGAGCTCATTAAAGAGAATGGGGTAATTACTTAGCCCACCTACAAGCTCAGCCATATAGGGGAGCAGCAGGCTTTGGCTTGACTATTAAAAACACTGAAGAGCCCCAAACCCAACCCCAGAGCCATGCAAAAAGCTCTGAGCTTTTCCTGAGCTGAAGATGTTTCACTTTTAACAGCGAGTTCATTAACACAAATTTCACATCAGCTCTTCCTGGCAGGGTCTGTTCTTGCTGAGGCCCTGGACAGTGTTCCTCCCCCAAAAATCTCGATGCCAAGTGGCACCAAGTGGAATAAATCAATTTTCCTCAGCACAATTCCAGGCACGCCATCCACCACTCCCCACAGAAGAGCTGACAGGAGAGCTGCCACCTAGCACAGGGCTACAAATCCACTTCTGCCTGGGGGAGCACTCCTGTAAGCATTGAGAGAGCACCTCTAGGGCCTTTTCCTGGGAATGCAGAAGCTGTGGAAGCAGAAAGGCCGTACCTGCAATGCTAGGTGCAGATGCAATGCTGCTGAAAGAGCTACTGTAGCCGGAGGCACTAAGCGGCCAGGCACTCGATGAAGGCAGCGTGGCATTCTGAGATGATGTTGGGGATGACCCTGCAGAACCAGCAGAGAAGCAACTAAGAAAGATGGGCACAATGATGTTTGGTGTGACATAAGCAAATCTATCATGTGCAAATACAAACCATGCAAGGCATTCTCCTGAACCAGCCTGGTCTCTGCAGTCTAGGAATGAAATGTTACTGGGAGCGTGAGAAAGTGAGGCAGAAGGCTTTAGTAGAAAAAAGAAAGCTGGCACAGGAATAACTGTAGTGCAGAAGGCAAATTCTGCATTTCCTTTAAGACACATGACTCAAAAAATCAGTGTTAAAGTGTTCAGTCTCAAAGGAACAGGCTTCATTTATAAAGGTCCTCTGCCAGCTGACTTAGACAATGGCACCTGTAGATGAGCAGAGATGTGTATGATAAAATAACCTCTTACCAAGGGTGATCTGTCCTAAATTACTCAAGGTAAACACTTCCCCTACATTCTAATGCTCACAAATATCTTTAAATTTTTGCAGACTTTCAGTAAAAGCAATGATATATTTCAGTAATCTCTTCTCCAACTGATAACATAAATGAAACAGCATGAAACCACCTCAGTAAATCATTTACATTCTGAGGAGCTATCTAAGCATACGTACAATTTCCTTACTGGCAGCAAATGAAAGAAACTGAATGTAAAACAAAAAAATCTTCATTGCAAAGACCAGAAGAGCTGGAAGTGTTCTCTCTAGCTACCGACAAAATCAAGTGTGTATCCTGGGTGACTTATCATTCCTGACACACAGAGAGAGATGGGCTGTGATACTGAAACATCTTTAACTGACTAACAAAAATAGGTGAGCTCTGTAGAAAAGAGCGCTGTGTTGAGGTAGAAAGGAGGAAGTAAAAGGACAATCTCATCCTTCACAGCTCAATAAAAACAGGCTTTGTTTTCAACTGGAACAGCAACCAACCAAACTCTCCCTTAACCAGATTCTCTGTGCTCCAAGGCATACCAATACAGAACATCAGTTTCAAGAAAAAGAACTCTGTATCAGGCCCTGTCTGGAAATAATCTATTCCCCAGACAGAAACTATGGAATTATAGCAATATGGAATCAAAGGCCCACAGAGCTGAAATTGGTCCTGATTCCTTGTGGCTACAACCCTCAGCTCAAAGAAGCTGACCCTACAAAGCTTCATTAGCAAACAGGACAAAGCAAAAATTGACCCAAAAGCTTAAGTTTTGCCTGTTTGAAGTGCACAGGGCAAGGACAGAACAACCCACAGCCTGACCCTCCAGCTGGGGAGCAGCTCTGTCAGCACAAGCTCTGTGCTTCAGGCTGCAGCGCTCAAAGCCAGGCTCCTGTTGACAGCCCCAGTCTCATATGGAAGGGTACTGACAGGTAATTTAGCCTAGGAACAAAGCCCTGGGTTATACAAGCACACAGAAACAGATTCTGCAGCTATTTTTTATTAAAGTTCTACGATTACCAAACTAAA
Source organism: Grantiella picta (assembly GCA_013397955.1). Classification (NCBI taxonomy): domain Eukaryota; kingdom Metazoa; phylum Chordata; class Aves; order Passeriformes; family Meliphagidae; genus Grantiella; species Grantiella picta. The sequence goes on from VZRM01000421.1 coordinate 42,585, forward strand.
AGTGAATGAGGAACAGAAGTACACATTGACCCCCACAGAGACTGAAGGTCTGAGCTTTGGAGGGTCTGTTGGCTTCTGCAAAAACCATCTCTGCTGACCCTAAGGAGAGGAATTATTTCTTCCTTCCACAGACTATGACCCAACAGAGCTAATGTTCCTTCTCAAAGCAGAAGACCTGCAGTTGGCATCACCTGATTTACAGGTAAGTTTAGGTTTCTGGCCTGAAGGGTATTTCTTGGGTGCAGTGTATCTGAACTGTCACTGAATTACACCCTTAGGCTTTTCTTTTTATAACTTCAAACCTGCTTGCCCCTAGAAGCACTTTGGGGTCATTAGAAGTTAATTCAGCCGTACTCAGTAAGGCTGAATACGCCATGTTTCAGCTTAAAGAAAAGCTGCTTCCTGATAAGAGACAACTAAAATCACTGCAGGCAATGAACACTCCTGATTCCTTTCCCTCATGTTTCACATCCCTTGCCTGAGGTAATGAGCCCAGAACTGGACACTCACTTCAAGGATAGTCCTGATTTACAATCTGTGCTGGTATCACAGATGTAACTGTTAGAACAAAACCCACATTTTTAATCCTGACAGGTCCTTCTGGACAGCCTGATTATGCTATTCCTGTGCCTACTGCAGTGCTCTGAGTGCAGATAACTTGGCTATTTTGGCACTCAGATCACAATTAACCAAGCCACCTTTCCCTTGATCAACTTCCAGCACATGCAGCGAACAAGTAGCACAGTCGCAATGCTTTATTGTTTTAGAGAATTCCCTTTTTATTCTGAAGTAAGAACTGCCAAGACAAAAGGAATGGAAATAGCACTGGGAAATAGTAGTTTACTAGTCAATTCCCTATTTTTTTCTTGTATGGTTTTGGAGATAAAACAGTTCTAATTTATTTTGCTTACTGATCTTCTAACAAAGATCTTCTAACAATTAATTAGTGTACCAGACCCCTGCTGCCTCAGCAACAACTGTGGAACTTTTGTATTGTGTCTTCTGAGCATTTCACAAAGTGTATGGAGGACAGTGGGCAGTGCGGAAAGCAAATTCTTTTTCAAAACCAAGTGTTACAGGTTAGAAAAACTTCCAGTGACCACAGAAGTTTAAATTACATCTCACAACCTTTTCCAATATAAAAATATTTACATTCCCATGGAAAACAAGAAACTTCTAAATCCCTTACTTAAAACAATTATTTCTGGATATTCAGTGTCAGTTCTGAGCAGAAGCATTATTACATTAGGAGCACATGCAAAATTATGCTATATCTGTAACAAATGAGATCAACCTTTTTGGAAGGGGAAGAAAAGTGTGCACAGATGTGGAAACAATTAGTGCGTTTACCTCCACTCTTGAGCAGATAGCGATTAACATCCTGTATCGTGGTGTTGATGGTAGGCCCAGTTGGAACACTTCCAGGAGTAACGTCGGGGTCATTTTCAGGATCAATATTCTGCAGTCCTTTCCATGGCACTCCTGGGTGAAACTCTGTTTCAAACACAATGCAAAAGAAAAGTGCATCAAGTCATAATTCCCCAAAGCTCCTGCACATCAGGGTGACTCAACAAACACACCCAACAACGCGCTTTAGAGACATCAGCTCAGCACAAAGAGTTGGGATTGTGTTACCTGGTGGCCAGTTTATGCTGGAGCCATTGGAAATCTTATCACTATCGGATTTGGCACGTGACCAGCTGTGAGGAACAGCTACAGGTGGGCTGGCAGGTGACTCACTGTTCTGCATCAGATCGTAGCGGCCGTAGGAGTCATCGAGGGAGGACTTTCCCGGAGGGCCAATACTCAAACCTCCAGGGATAGCACCTGCAAGGAGTGAAATGGGGATTTTGGGCATGGAATTTCATCAGCAGGGATTTTGTTATTATTTTCTTTTTTTTTTTTTTTTTTTTTTTTTTTTTTTTTTGTTGTTCTTGCTGTCTTACAAAGATAAAAAGAAAACGAAGATGCAAACACAGTAAACCAGGCTTAACGGTATTTGAAGCCTCACCAGGGATTACAGCTGTGAGATACACTGCTGGTACAATCTAGACACTCAAGTTAGAGTATTCTGAATGAAATTCCTGCCAAGAAGAGACTAAGTAATTTAAATCATCACACTGATGGTAAATAGGAACTTGCTGAGACAGCATACCAAGGAATATCCCTCATCTCATCCTTCCCTAGGCATTCAGTGCTGACAGGATGGATGATTGGAAATGGCTGTTCTCATATTCCTACAAACTATCAAACAACAATTTGGCATCAGCAGTGCAGCTACTTGCAGAATAAAAAACTGTTGTAGAAGAAGTAAATCATGCTGCTCATTACAAAATCCAGGATATAATAAAGTTAACAGAGCCCTACGTTCTAAAAGAATAAACTTGGTACAGGAAATAAAGGAAAAACTGGCCCAGGCATTAGTGATAAAGGTGTTCAAACAGATTAGAAATCACTTCTGGAAAAATAAGAAGTTTGTGCCCCTAACTCCAGGCTGGGTAACTACATAATCCATCATACCTTTGTACAGGGAAAGGTTGATGATACTAAAAAAATTGTGGGAGAAAGCCAACGTAAAGTTTTTTGGATTGAAGGTATGCAGGTATGATTGTGGGAAGACTGGGTACTTGTTTTGCCAACACTTAAGGCTTGTTTTACTTCAGCTCCATGCTCTCAGCAACAAAATTCAGCAAATGGAAAAAAAACCATCCCCACACTGCATGTAGGGAGTGACAGCTGCAAGCTCTTCGCTGCAGAAATCATCTCTAAAACCTCAAGGGCTCAGAGGCATTGGGTACCAACCAATGTGTGAGCACTTACACAGAAAAAGGTACACAAGAGAAATAATTCCAATTGTACTGTAGCTGGAATAACAAAAACCCAGGCTGGCAGAGGGTCCCAGGAGACATTACCGTGCTTGCTGGAGTTCTGGTCAAGCGAAGAAGCAGCACTAGACAGATTATCCATTGAGTTGGGGTGTGTCCACTGAGGAAGGCGAGACTGGGACTGAGAAGTGTCCTTCACTGACAAACCACCAGTAATGTCCATGTTATTTACATTCATGTTCGGGTTCAGTCCAGCTGGGGGGAAAGAGATTGTTAGATATCCCTAATATACTGGTTTGAAAAGCTGTGTTTGAAAATCCAGCTGCAGGAATTCCTGAACACTGATTTTCAGGCATCTGCATGCATGTGTGTCATTTGCAATGCACATTTTCAAGAACTTTTGCTTTTATGGAACACCAGTAGAATTCCCACGAATTCAGAAAATGTTAAAACCTTGCTAAAAAGGGGGGGAAAAAATATGCAGGGATAATATTTTAAAGCTGTCAGTGTTCCTACTTGCAGTCTCTTCACTTGTCTCAGGAGAGGCATTCTGGAAGAATGCACTGGCACGTTGTGTTTAAACCAGTTAGCAGCATTCCATGGCTAAGCCAAAATATTCCTAATGCCTCCCCAGCACCCCCTCCATGATGTCTGCCACTTCATTTTGCTAATAACTTTTTTAAAATCCCCCCAAAAAGCAACTAATAAAAGGTCAGAGAAACAGCTGCTGTTCCTCAGAGCAGGTACTGCACTAGTTGGGCTTCTATTTTGTATACACAGAACAAAATCACTCCGACTGTTATTTAGGGAATAATTTCGACAAGCTTCTGTGACACGAATCTGGGTCTTTTTTGATATATAATCCTGAATGTTAGCAGATCACAGAAAGCTGAGATATCATAAGAACGTCTTAGACTTAGGCCTTTAATTCACAAATTCTTTTGCCTTCTGATGCTCCCTGCCACAACAGCTCACCACAGCAGTCAGAATTACCTTCTTAACTGCTGCATGGCAGATAAAGCTTGGCAATACTATTGTACCCAGCATAAAGAGAGTCACAAAGAGATTAAATTAATTCCTTTATGTCATAAAGGAAGTCTGCAGCATACATCAAACAATCCCACAGCAAACAGGTCTGAAAGGCTGCTCTGTTCACTCTGTCTCTAGGCCCCATCAATTATTTTGACTTCAGTCATATTTGACATATTTATGTCTAACCTATCACAAAACACTGGTGAAGAAGATTCCAGGAACTTCCCAGATAATTTATTTCAGTACTCTGATTTGCTTAAACCAAGTGATCCTTAAGGTTTAACTAGATCTCCTTTTATGCAACTCAAGTTTATTACATCTTGCATTAGGAAATGCAAGAAAATTTCTGCCAAGTTCTCCTTTACATTTTTGAGGATTCTTGCAAGTCTCTTAAATCTTCTCTTTAGACTACAGTGACCACAGGATTTCATTTTTCCTTAACAGCTGTGGTTTTGAAACGTTTAATCACCTCCACTACAATCTTTCTGCATTCCTTCAAACAGATCCACATACTCCTTGAAATATACTGACCAAAACTGATGCCTCACCAGTGCTGATTACAGCAGAAAAATGAGTTTACATAATTTTCCCAGATTGTACTTTTGTTTACCAATATGACATTCGTGTATTTTACATGATGCTGTAAATTTATATTTAGTTCACTAATAGCAACACATGTAAGTAGTTAATTAGACAAATTTTCTGTTTTGATATTTGCAGGCAGAACACAGGAGAGGAGATACAACCCACCTGAACAGCTACCACACAGGCATGATTTTGTTTGGGCATTTCAACGCCATTTAATAAATATACATATTTTTACATCTGCATTTGTTATGCTGTGGAGCAAAATATTTAGACAGTGAATTAAGGAGATAAAACTCCCAGTGTGTTCTCCACATAGAGCTGCTGCAGGAGGCCACTCACCAAGAGGGTAAGGAGCAAAGGTGTTCGGTGAAGACTGTTGCTCTTTGGTCTGCAGGTCAGGAAGGCCGGGAGCCTGGGGATGGGGTGAAAAGCTATCCATGGCTGATTTGCCTGCAGAGGGGTGCAAAGATAGATGTGGAGGGGGAGGCTGCTGCTTCATAAGCAGGGCCTGGGCCAGCTGGCGCTGGTGCTGCTGGATCTGCTGCTGCATGTTATTGATTGTACGTGCAACCTGCAGAGAGAGAGGGAGAGAACAAACAACTGGTCAGCTGTCAATTCACAAACACACACTGCATCTGCTTTCTCTACAGTGAAACAGCACATTAGATCCCTTACAAAGAAAATCTGGCAGCATTAGGGGGTGAAGAGCTTTCCTCCAGCCTCGCTCAGCACCTTCCCTGCCCAGCATTCCTATTTAGGGATGCTCTAGCTGCTTTGCTCTAATGTCACCCATCCTCTCAGAGCTACTGAAACCAAACTCTAAGGCAGACATTGAGCTGGCAGGGACACCTACTTGCTGCTCCTGTTGTCTCATGGGTCCGGAAACGTTACGCTGAGCCTGTAACATCTGCTGCTGGATTTGTAAACGTTGGTACGCCTGTGGGGACAGGGACAGGGACAGGTCATAGCACAGCACACAAAACGAGCCCACCACACTGCCTTCAACTGCTCTGCTGCATCACAGCGTAGAAAAGACAAACGCTGGAATGTTCTGAAAACACTCCGTGAAACATCAGTAATAATCCTGTCACAAATGTATTTTGTAATACATTTACTCAAGTTCCACATTCATTTTTGGTGGTCTTTTTAAACCAAACGCGTCAGCAAAACAAAAAATTAGGAAGTTCACACAGCAAAAACTGGTCATTAAAGATAGAAACCTTAGGAACCTACTTTTTTTCTGAAAAACCTGTAACACAAAGCAAAAACTAAAATAGAAGTTTATAATATTATAGAAATAGGAGAAATACCAATTGTCATTTTTGGTTTGGCCATTTTGAGTTCTGACAATACTCGTGCTGCTCTAGTCCTGAAAAAATCCGCAATTTTCATGTGGTTGGCTCAGCAGCAGGTTTTTTTACAAGGTGTTTCTCTGGAACACATGAATTCAAAATCCAAAGGTATTCTGTACAGGTATTTTTCAAGTAGCTGGGTACTGTTCAATTATTAAGAGAATAATGCCGTGTTCCTCAAAACTAGGGAAAATAACCAGAAATTAGTAATACTATTTATACAGTAACTCTTTTGTTACTAACAAAAGAGTTCGACTAGCACACTGAGACCAACAATTAAACTAGTTTGTCATCTGTAATTGTACATTTAACCCTGGCAAATATGGAATTCACAGTACCTCCTTCTAAAACATTTTTAAAATCCAATTAAATATTTTCATATGCATGAAAAATACAGATGTAAAATTTGCAAACAGAGCAAAAGTGCACAAAAGCAGGTAGCTCTTATCACATGATGTGTTTAATATACACTCCATAAATTAAAGGAAATTTTTTTTTTGCTTCACTTTATTTTTTAGTGAGGCAAGTGAAGGAAGCTCAGTAGGTAACTCAGGTGACCAGCACAGCCAAGATTTCTCTCCTTGTGTTGTGACACACGTCCAGTTTAATCAGTTCTTTCTATTGACATGTAACACACACAAAGTGCTCTTTGAGAACACACTATGCTCTTCAGACCAGTAGGAAGACAACTGACTTTTAGTTCCACTGATCAGCTGTAAAGGATAATTATTCCACAAATGACTATTTATAAAGCCCGAGGCAAAAAATATGATTTTGTTTCTTTAAAAAGAAACTTTACCGAAGAAATTAGCAGCTGATTGTTTCGAAGATATGTCATGTCATTTAAAAATTCAGTTAGTCATTCTCCTATTTTATCTTCATGCCTTCTATTCTGATTTAGAGCTTATTTGCCACGTCTTTTAACTTACCAGCTGCAGCTGATAGAGCTGGTTCAACATCGTCATATGCTGAGGATTATTAATTGGCGAGGTTAACTGTGCAGGGCTGAGACCAATGTTTTTTGCTGCAAACTGCAAAAGCTGTGCTTGAACCTAAAGAAGAGTATTAAACATTGTACATTTACTTTTACAGTGACAAGTGAGCCATTAACAAGAGTCACAAGACATCAGCTGGAAAATGTTATTGTCACCAGAAGTAATACCATGAACTATCCAAAAATTAGCAAGAGGCTCTAACAGAAATCTTAATAACCATACTCAAGTGCTCATTTATAGAAAAAGAGATGAGAAACTCCTCAGAAACACCACTGCTTGCAAAAAGGAACATGAGAATGTGTTCTCAGAGGTAATTACAGGATGTGAGAACACCTCAGCCGTGCCACATCTTCCTGCCTAGGAAATAAACGAGTAACACAGACACAGCCAGGCAGCAGTGGCTGCAAAGCCTGCAAAGCCTCAGGAGAACGACACAGCACATGGACCCGATTCCAGGGGAAGGGAAAACGTGTGAGTGAGGTGTTGTCTGACCTGAGGGGATAGAAACTGAGGCACTTGAGCACGAAGACTAGGCTGGGATGAATTAAGAGGTTGCACTGGCGGTTGCTGCGGCTGTTGCATGGTCCTGGCTTGTGCTGCTCCGCTATTGCCAAACATACCCAGATTGCCACTCGGTATCTGCAGCAGGACAACAGTGACACTGGCACTTAATGACATCATTCAGCAATTACCTGGATGCTACCTGTCTTTGCAGTCTTTATTCTCAGTGGTTATGACAGGCACAAATCTAGTAACCAGCACATATAGACTGTGTTGAAAACCAGGTTTAGAATTAGGCAGGGTAAAGATTGCCATGTACCCAACGTCCCAAAACTCCACAACTTTGTACAGATGCCTAAACAAAATCTGAATGTGGCTTTTATAAGGCTGTAGAACCCTGGAGGGTCACAAGATGAACAATGAAAAGTACTTGCCAAAAATGTTTGCATTTGTCGTAGCAAGGGACAGGAGAATGGAGGCATTAAACTCACAGCAACCCCATCCTCAAGCTGGCTAAGCAGTTTTTTTACTTAGTCATTTCACAAAGCTATTGATAATGGATATGCTATTAGTGGAGACTGCTTTGGAAAGATGTGCTTAATGGGCTGTAAGTGCTGGACAAGTATTGCCTTAAGAAAACTAACTTTAAAAAAATAAATGTAATAAAGAGTCACCGTAGAATGATGGAGTTTATCTGTATTGTTATTTCGTATCTTTGCTGGAACTCCACTTTGACAGCAAAAATAACCTTTCCATAATCAACAGTACTTGATGGCTTCATGGTGATTATCAGTTTTCCCCCCTTCATCTCCTTTTTCTTTTCTTTCCCTCTCAGCCTGTTCTACCCAGGGGCCAAAACACCCTCCTTAACTCGATGCTCTACCTGACCAGGTGCTGGAATCCCAATTTCTTTCTTGCCACTTGTCAAAGCTGCCTTGACACTTGGAGCAGGAATAAAAAAGCTCCCATCACTTCTCCATCTCATCACTGAATAATTATACCAGCCAGGAAAGATGAATTGGAGCAATGTCTCTGCCTTAGAGCCTGTGACAATTAACAAGGCCTCAAGAAAAAGAGATTTCCCATCAATGATGGCAGAGCCACACTGGGGTTCAGAGGTATAAATCCACAACACTACTGTCTCTTCTTGATGGATATGTGTCATTAGCAGGCCAATTACAACCAAGCAGTTGTTTTATGTCCTGCAAGGGGAGATGTTTACACAGCAGGCAGTGCTTCCACTGATACTTCATGAACAAAGGTGCTGCACTTCCACTTTAAACCCATTTTCCCTGGGGAAGTGGCTGATGGGCACTAGAGAGCGGAAATTCCCCTTGGGATCTCCCCCAACAGCCTTACCTGTCTAGAAGAATTCAAGTTTTGCATGCCCAGCCCTGAGGCAATCCCGCCCAGGGTCTGATTAGGGAGTGCACTGTTTGAAAGGGGGAGCTTCAGGCTTGGTGAAGGCAAAAATGGTGAAGTAGTGGGCTCTTCCACTAGGCCGCCATCCTGATTGGAGAAAGAAAGGGTGAGCTGTGTGCCGTGCCAGGAGCCCACAGCACAAAACAGTGTCCCATGGAGACAGAGAAGGGCGTGGATGAATAAAAATAGATATATAAAAAAAGGTATGAATAACAGGGAATGAAAAGTATGAAGTGAAGGGAGAAGAAAGAGAGAAACAGGATTAAGGTACTGTTTTGATTTACTTTGTTGCACTTAATCCCCCAAACGCATAATCACCCTCACCCACCTTTCCAGAGGAAAGGAGGGATTCTAGCAGCTGATTGCAGAGCTATCATGTGGCCATTGCCTCCTCCCCACTTAGGTTTTTTCCCTTCTCCACCAGACTGAAAGGTGGAAAGGGAGATGCCCAGCACATTTCAGGGAAGCTGTCTGTCTGGAAAACTCCAGCAACGGAGCACAGACATCAAACAGCACTTTAGCAAACCCAAAACTTGGGAAAGGCCACATCAGCTTATTTGACACCAGTCCGGATTTGGTTCCACATCACAGCTCTGCTCTTAAAAAAGCAGTTTTGCATTAATCCCCTTTCCTAACTGAGACACACGAGCCCCTTTTAATATTCACACAGCGCTGAGTTATTAATACCCACTCTGAAACATTACACTGCCAAGGAACCCAATGAACACAAACCATCAAACCCAGTAATGACAATATCGGCTGGGCAGCCTTCCTGAACATCCCCAGGAGGAGGCAGATTTTAGCAAGGCAGGATTTTAGCAAGCAGAGCAATGCCCTCTGCTCTCTGGTCTGTGAGGAACCACGGCTGAGCGTGGATCCAATGCACAGGAGGCAACCCCCACGGGGGGGCAAACAGCGAGGCAAAAAATAAAATAAATTAGAGAAGCCCCAATCAAACAGGTAGATCTCTGCTCGTGTTTCAGTGGGGCACCGAGTTCTATCTCAAACTGTGCTTTGATGTCTGGGAAGCCTGCGGCAAGCATGATCAAATAACACTGTGTACAAAGTAGGGCTCCAAAAAAACAGGCAGAGAGAAAAAGCTTTAATTTGCAATGTGCTGGGCTGGTGTTTTTCAGGCAGCTCATTGCAAGGAAAGGCTTTTTAAAGAGGTGAGGAGCTAGGTTATTTCAACCAATAAATTCAATGCCTCAGAAGATTGTGAGATACTGGTGAACCTCCTTTGTTCAAAAAGCAGCCCAGTCTGCTTACCACATACCCAAACAGATGACCTAATGCAGCAAGCATGCTCAGTGAATTTTATGGTTTAACCTAATCCTGAAAAATGCATTTCCTACAGCTCTCCTTTGATGCAAAGGAAAAGTTTCTTTACTATCAAGCAAAGTGACACTTGACATGCTATCTGACTATCCTGAGGGGGACACTGACATTTTCTAATGATATCCCCAAGGCCTTTCAGCTAGAGATATTTTACATTCTACTGGACATCAGTCACACTCCACAAACAACTGCAGCTTGCATGACAGTAACAGGTTCAAGGATTTCTCTTTAGATCACAGACATATGTTTACAATTCTGCTCTTCCCCCTTCAAAGTGAAAATAATTTCAAGCTTGGTGCTTGCTCTCCCCTTCAGATGCCATTGCTTCCTATGTGAATAGATCTACTGACCAGGAAAGACCCTCCCTGCCCCCCAAATTTATTCAAGTCTTGTCTTATTGACGTTATTTTTTCTTAATTTGGAAACAGGCAGTGCCAGGGATGGTAGAGGACAAGCCACACTGGAAATTCAGACATTTCATTTCCAGACTCCTTCATGAGTGTATTCCTTGGCTGAACTGCAGCAAAAGGCTTTTGTGTAAGTTTATAATATTTTGTTCCCATTCACTTGGTTCCATTTTATTCCATTGTGTTGCACAGTGCTGCACAAATCTGTGCTCTGTAACTGAACTAAAATCAATTCATTTAACATGAAGCGTTTTAGTTGGTCAAATCAAAGCACCCATCAGCCATTCTCAAGCCAGACTAGAGGACACTTTTACTGCTCACAGTGGTTTCTGAGCCATTATTTCTCAGGATCCTTTATGTAATAATTGTTTCCTGAAGAACAATCTTTTCTACCTAACCTTTCCTCTTCAGTGATTTTCTTACAAATTTATGTTACACTTCTTCCTCAGGCTACTCAATTAAGAATTGAATCATCACATTAATGCTCAATCCAGCACTGCTTTTAACTTTTTTGAAGGGACCTGACACACCCATAAAATCCTATTGGTAGAAGTGTTTCCCACAGCACAGAGAACCACACTGGTGTTTTTTAGGACTTTGGGAAGTTTCTCACAATAGTCTCAAGTACCAAACGTGACAGAATGCAAGCTGAATTACTCAAAGATTTTTAGCCCTGTGAGATATGGACAATTTAGCAGAGGATGCCTGGACACTTTGGCAGTCACTTGCCAACAACTGCCACTTCATGAATCAAAATGTCTCAACAGACAGATGAGAGGCTGCTGAATCTGCCAGAGGTCTTTGTACAAAGTCAGATACAGAAGTAGCTAGCAGAAAATACACACTGACATCTTTAAAAAATTGAAAAAAATCCTGTTCTAAAAGAGGAAGTTAAAGTAATAAAATCTCATCTAAAAATAAGTTGTTTTCAAACGAAACAGGAGTTTGGTACAGGCAAAAGAAACCTGGAGGAAATCCAATACTCAAAGACATATTCATCATACAAGGGAAGATGAGAGTGGTTTCAGTCACTTGATCACATGTAGGGAGATGGGAGGAAAGAAGAATTTAAAAGTTAAACTTAAAATCCTAGAGATTACCTAAATGTGAGATCTACAAAAGTTTCTCCATGATAAAATATCCTATTTGTTGTCCCACAGACAAAAACCAATCAAAGTCACCAGAGATTACTGGGCTCAGAATGTGAGGGATGAGATTGAAAAAAACCCGATAAACACTACGTTCAAATCAGAAACAATGAAGATGTCTAGATATTTGGAAGAACAGGATTGCAGATAAGAGGCATCAAAGCTTGCAGACCTGGATTTTGCAGCAGTAGAGAAGAGGAGCTGATCACTGAATAGAAAAGTAGGGAAAAGGAGACTTTATTTGTGAGAATTTCAGAGTCTCAAGCCAAACTCTATGCTTGAAAAAAAAATCCCTTCTGTGGGCTTATTTCTGGTATTTTAAGGATGCTTCCAGGAAAATCTGACATGTTTTTCTTACAAATCTGTTGGCTCCAGAAGACACCAGGTAACATCTTCAGGCCAACCTGACACTTAAGCACAGCACGCCTGCCGCCAAGTGCAAGATAATGTGGTTGAGATCACGTATCAGGGCTGCATCTTTATTCCCTCAAGGCCACTGGATTTTCTCCCTTCTCCTTTCATGGTGCTACAGGTCAAGATAACATCCTGAGAAATAATAAATTAACAAAGAACCGAGTGCCAGAGATTGACTCAGTGTGACACGGAATAAAGAGCACCTGCAGCAAGCAGAGAAAGCAAACACTCAAAGGTGATGCTGACTTGCACAGACCACTCCTCACCAAGAGAGAACAGGGAGTTCAGTGGGTCCAGAAGCAAATGTCAGGGCTGGAAACTTTCCCTCCTCAAATGTATAAAGTTTAAAAAAAAGTAATGCTGGCCTTAGCTGTTAAGAGATAAATGATGGAGTCTGAATGCAGGTGAGCTGAGACAATCAGTGACAGAGGGGTAGCGATGAGCACAGCAACCCAAACTACAGTTTCATGAAGAGGAACCTTGCAGAACTTACTGAAGACTCAGCAAAGCCAACAAAAGGATGATAACTTGGTAAGACAATAAGTAAATCAAGGAATGTTGGCTGGAGTGCTTTGTCCAGCTGTGTGGAGAGCTTGTGTCTCACCAAGGATGATTCTGAGCAGGAAACAAGACAGCTCCAGACTCATGTTCTGAAACAGTACCTCAAAGGGCAAAAAGGTTATAGAGGAGTTGCTCTACTAGCATGAGCTGTAAATCTGGAAAGAATTTCTCTGGGGAAAAAAAAATCTGTTCTTAGAGCAGAAACTATATTTATTTAATTCACTTAGCAAGTTGCTCAACACTGTGATAGTTAACAAATACAGTGTGGGATTATTTCCTTTGTTAGAGCAAAGTCACTGTGACAGATTATGCCTAGACTGATAGATTTTACTTGCTGTATGAATATTAATGATTTTAGTACTCCCTTCTCAATAGTTGTGTTTAACATATGTTTCCAGAATTATGCATCATGCTGCACATAATGTACCTCTCTCTCTGGCAAGAATTTTACTGCTTAAGATATGGTTATCCAAGGAAAGGAAAGGTTAACTGGTATCATCTTTTGTGGCCTTTGATTAATATCCATTAAAGTCTGACACAGCTAAGAACGAACTATATAGAGTGGATATCATTACTGCCTCACACCCTGTACACAGCTCATGTGAAATGAATTGGTTTCAGCACAATCTGTGAAAAGCACTGATTTCTGTGATCAGAATCTTCCCATCTATATGAACCTTTGAATAATCTGTGAAATACAGAATGACATCTGAGATTCTTCTTTCCTTATCAATAATTTTCTAGAGGATTCTTAGGTGATTTGATGGGTCTCTTTGTAGGACTTTCTGTCAGGTTGTAAATCTCACTTCGAACTGAAGGTCTGGCTGCACTTTTCCATATATCCTTTTCTTTAGTCACTTTGAATCCTGGACAACACAAAACTTCTGGAGCCTTTCCCTCAGTCATTAAATGGTGCCAGAAAATTTGTCATATGTAATCACAGAAAGGAAAGCTCATTGGAGAAGCTATTTATGACTGTGCATGTCTGCTCTGAGACTTAACAAAAATACTTTATATTCCTTATTCCTATTTAGGTACTGAGCTTTCACTGAAATCTGTAAGAAGGGCAAAACTTAGGGAAATTAGGAGCCTACTTCTTGAAGATTTTGGCCTTGGTCCTGCATGATTGTGAATTTGGGCAAGGGTCACTGACTGGACTCTCACAGAGTGGAAAGATTTCTGTGCCTCACTTTTTTACATTTTTTTCCCACTTCTAGTTCCATTGTGTTACTGGATCCCTAGCAAGTTTTCAAGTGTAAAACTGGGGATGACCATGCTTTATTTCTATGTGAGAATCCGATAATCACTGATCCTTTCCACAAGAACCGAATTCCCCACAAGATTGAAAAAAAGGACAAGAAAACGAGCAAAGCCTTATCTATCACATTTCTTTCTATGCTTTCTAAACAGACAGTGGAAATCATCAGTATTTTCACCCTGTGCACACTCTGACTTGTGCACCACGTTCCTATTTCTGAGCTCACCTTGTCAAGGAAGGTGGGGCGGTCCATGGAAGACTCTTTGGAGATTGGTGGTGGGCGGCAGCCAAGGGGTTTGGTGACCATTCCATTATAGTCGGTCACTCCCATTCCACGCTTGTCCATTTCCACCTTCTTTTCCAGCAGAGCACCTGCACAGGAAGGGGAAATGGATTGGAAAAGGTGAGGCAGGGAGAGCAAAGTTGCCAGAGTAGTCCAGAGAAATACATCTTGCTTACAAAAGTGAAGCAAGAAAATAAATGTTATCCGATCAGTCTGGACATATTCAAATGCTCAGAATCATGCAAGGTTCCTGTGTTGCTTAAAGACAAAAAAATTACTTACACAGATACTTACTCATGGCCTGATCAAGATTCATACTGTTGCTCTTCAAGGCCTCTTCCGCTGGCTCTCTCTGTCAAAAACAAGAATTATGTTAAGAGAAAAAGTAATTGCGTTTGTATGATTTCAAAGTAACCTGAGAAAACAAACAAATCTCTTAAATACTGGGTTTAATATTTACTCAGCAGCCTAAATAATGTCTGTGTGTATTTTTTTCCCGTTTTCAGCAATTCCCACAATTCAGGTATTTCATTTCAATTTGTCAAGGATGTACCAGCTCTACAAGGTGAAACACACGGTTCTGCTTAAATGTCTTCCTGTTTTCCATGAACAACTCAAATATCACAATGATAGGACTTTCTCTAAAAAAACAACCCAGCTATACTCTCACTTCACCTGTTTAGTAATTAAAAAAAAAATGAATAGGAGAGAATTATTACTGCAGTTCAAAGTAACACCTGGTGTTATAAAACTATGAACTTCAAAATATTATAAACGTCCTCATGGAAAGTATATCCTCAGTTGATCTCAGAGTGCTCTACAGGTTTACAGCAGATTTCTGAAACTACAGTACATGGCTAAACACAGGTCAGAGCTACTTCCCAGCCTAGACCCTGCAGATCTTGGTGCAGCTACAGTCTGAAACAGCCGCAGGCAGAACTAGAAGCTGAAAGCTAAGGCACAGTGTGCTGGCTGAGCACTACTCACAGGGAAGCCCATGTCTGTGAGCTGTTTAATCAGACGGTTCATGATCCAGGCCTCATCCTGCTTGCTAGATGTCTTCATGCCCTTAGTAAATAAATGGGAGATTCCATTAATGGGCTGGTTTCCACGTTCGTGGGAGTGAGATGTACATAAAAGAAATGGTAAGTGGTTTTTATTAATAACACATGCTACTGAAAGATGTATTAGTACATTAATTCAGAAAGTATTGAAGAACCCTCCGAGCAACGCGACTACGATTTCTCTTCCCCCAAAAGTGTAGAATTTTATCTCAGCTGAATAGGTGTTCAGTGTACTATTTAGTATTTGATTTGCTGGCCACTGAATTAAAGCCACCTTTGAATTTACGTATTTCATTTTAATCCTTGGCAGAAAAATATAACGAAATAAAGCTGAAATAGTACAACACTTCCTGAAAAACATTCCCAAAAACAAGTTTGCAACCTTGAAGTTAAGAATGTTACTCAGTGTATTTTCTTAAAAACAAACAAGAGCGTCTAGATAAACACCTTTAAAAGATCTCTGTGCAGCTTTTCTATCACAAAATCCTTAAGAAGTCTCTTCCTTTCAGTTCTCCAGAAAGTACCAAGGGACAAGCGCGGATTTGTTTTGGGCTGTGGACAGTACAAGAAACAACCATACTTGATCAAATCACCGGCCTAACTGTTGGCTAATGGAATAACAAACAAAGTGGCTAAATGCATTCCCAATTCCTTTAAGTTAAAGCCTGGCCTTGTCCTGAAATAAAGACTGTGCAGTGGAAAATTTCCTCACACAATTGGCTACGTTCTTGGTTGAGTGCAGCATTAACACAAGTTTGCTTTGTTCTCACACACACACACACCGTCCTCACAAATAGAAAACAAGATATTTTTGTTAAACAGCTCCATCACAAACTACTGTTTGCTTTTCCACCACCACGGGAAGTGCCTGAAAGCCCCCTCAACACCTTTTCTCTTTCTTTTAATACATTATAATTTCTTTAGTATATATGGAAGCTTATAAAACTTAGAAGAAAACAAAGGCAACAACAGAACTCCCGAAGCATCTGACATGCCTAAATTCAAATCTCCCATTCTCCCCTGGAAACAAGGTATGCTGTACTTGAACCACTGTAGTGGCAAGCTGTGCTTGTGTTCAGGTGTCAGAGGTCTAATTTCAGGTGTAATGCACCAGCAAATTTGTGACAACTTATTCTACAAATGTTATACTAATTCCACTCTTGCTGGAGAGTGTCTTTATTTTTGTCTTACCTTTTGAAGTCCTTTCTTCGGGGCATTCCCCCAGGAATTACAGGAGGAGCTGCTCTCTTGTGAAGCAGTATTATTCCACATATCTCCTTCTTCATCTTCCCACTGACTAGTACTGAGATTCACTTCATCCCCACCACTGCCCCAGCCTTCTTGCATAGATTTTGAAGCTGGAGGGAAGGAGGGAGAAGAAAAATCTTACTCAGTTTCCTGCAAATTTTACAGAAATATCCTTTTGTGCCATATCCAGCATCCCAACATGAGTATTTTCAAGAGATAAAGAGGTTCATCAAATGGCTTAATTGGCATTACAATGATAAGCATGCCTTCTTTGAAGCCAGCAAAAAAGAAAAGCTCTCAAAATACTTAGAGGAGAAAAAATCCAGCAACTGCAAGTGTTGCTTTTCCCAGAACAAGGAAGATCTGTGGTCATGGCCACTCCACCCTCCCAGGAACAAGGAACCAAAGTATGAGCATGAACTTGTTAACTGCTATTTTGCTTTCAATGGATCTCACCATTTTAGCTGCCATGTTCTTCTGATGAATAAACTCAAATTTTGAAGTCATTAACGCTCAGAAATTTATTCCCATCTTTGAAGAATGGAATCTGAAAGGAGCTTGTGGGCTGCAGGGAACACTTTCTATTCAGTGACGAGGTTGTGTCACCTCAGTCCATTTTGCTCTGTTTATTCTGTTTAAAGCTGGGATTACTCATCTTAAGACCTCTCACTCCTCCTTTTTATGTTTTCTGGGACTTTTAACTATTTCTCACTATGGTATTTTGCAGGAGTGGAAGTCTAGGCAACCTCCACAGCCAAAACTGAACTCTAAAGCAATCACTGTGGCTCTTGGGACATTCAGAGGTGGAGGGTATTTACCAAATACCATAAGTTAGGAATCACAAAGTAGTTCAGGATGTTCCTGAACCTGTGAACAGTTTTAATGGCTGAAGAAGACACCCACTCACTCAGTTTAACCCAATATGAGGTCGTGATTAGTTGTTCTGAAGTGTTGCTTCTCCTACCAGAATCAATTCTATCTTGACCGCTCTCCACTGCTTCTCATCCCCATACAGGTAGCTTTTAGGCACCAAGGGATAAATCCTAGTCACACTCTTCTGCAGTTTCACAGTTTCCCCCACCTCTACTATGCTGCCTACCAAACACACAAAACTACTCTCCTGTAAATTTCCAGACTGACGCACTATATTCAGATTTTTGCATTAATATGGTATTTGGAACAACACGGTCTTGTGACCGCTAATGCAGTTTTGAGAATGAAATTCTGAAGGCAGCCTGTGACTGAAATGCACAGAAGTGGCAGAAGGAAATCCCCCTCCCCTGTCAGGACAGCCCCGTGGTACCTGGTTTGCACAGTGCTGGGGCAGCAGCTGGAGCGTTTGTTCTTCCATAGGTCCCTGCCGGCTCGGCAGGATTCTCTCCCCACCCGGTCCCACTGCTGGGGGGTTTCCCCCACGCCGAAGTGCCATTATCAACTGCAGCAGAAGGGGAGGAGGGCTCTCCCCAGGAAGCTTCGCTCTTGGTGTGGACAGCAGGCATCTCTCCCCAGCCTGCTGGAGCAAGGCAAGGAGAACAGTGATGAGAGGAAAGGTTTCTTCAGCCAACAATTTCAAAAATTTTTTTATTTTATATAAGTGTTTATTTGGAAGGAGTGTGAAGCAGTAAGTACACACAGTGATTCTAGTTAAGCGTGTTAAAAAAAATCCCTAAAATTTGGTCTCAAGAGTTTTTTCTTAGTTCAATACTAATGCCAAGTTGTCAACACAGAAAGAGGCTTTTTCCCCACAGCCAGAAGCATCCAGGCTGCCAAGTGAGCACCACACCTTGTCCAAATGCAGCTGCTCACAACTGCCCAGGGCCAGCATTTCAGAGACCAGGGCTCCAGTGTGAGCTGGGCCTTGCTTCACTGAAAGACTTTTACCTGTTTTAATTACTTTGCACTATTTACAAACTATAAAATCTCTTTTCTCATGCCCTGCCAGTCAGATGCTGTTGATTGTTCCCACTTTCAGTGAAGATCAAATAAAGCTTTTATTACAGCTCATGGTTACTGTGTTCCCTACCTATCCCTCATCACTGACCCTCTACATTATAATAAATATTATTTTAAGGGGAACTAATCAAGATTGCAAATAGGATCCATAATCAAACCATGGGAATGGCAGGTAGAAGCCATTGTTTTCCTACAGAGTATTACATTAACTCACTGAAAGACGTAAGCTACTCCAGAGAAACAGCCTTAGGCTGGCTTGGCTCGAGTGTAATGCGCTTAAATCCATATGACACGATTTTAGCCCAGCAGCTGAATGTGGCAGGAACAGCCACAGAGCTCCTGAGCCTACAGAGCAACACCGACCAACACAGCAAAAGGGTAAATTCAATTTACAACCATCGTTACCAGAGTTTTTCTGGAGAGAGGACTTGGATCACAGGTGGAGTTCAAGGTACTTTTTGAACATATATAAAAGAGAGGCACAACAAGCAAAAAAACACAGTTCTTACAAATACCTGATACTAACCTATTTTTGTACAATTACTAAAAAAATTACATCCCGCTATATGACAGCTGAGCTCTCAACAAATATTGTAGAATTCAAGCTGCTTAAAACTTCCATTGGTAATTAGGCTGCTAAATCAGGGACTTGTTCTCTTTTCACTGGAGATGAATGTTATTAAGATGAGTATTTTGTAAGTGAATGACCAGATGCTACTTTGCCACAGCAGTATTTCCCTTTTTTTGCTCCACAATGGTATCTGTAAAAATACTCTTGAAAGGTTTCAAACAGCAGGAACAACTTTTTCTCCACGAACTGACACCCATGATAAGTAGGCAATGGCAAAGGAGCTGTGTCTAAGAGTACCTTGAAATACATCAGAATAACCAAACGTCTTTCACTGAGCAAGAAGTCCTTGCAGAACCCACTGATTTCCACAGAATTCCTGTTACCAGAAACAGCAGCAACATCCACTGCCAGTAACAACTCAGACATTGCCCAGCAGAGAAAAAATTCAAATAGATGGGCCCAGAGCTGTCCATCACTCCAGTGTTCCTGCATTATGTATTTATTTCAGGTTCTGTTCCTTACAGCCACTGCAGCTCTCCCAGACACTGATCCAAGTGCAGAGGGCACAACTAAGGGCACATTTAGGAACTCACAGCTTTATAAAACTCCTTCTCTACCAGCAAGAGGCACTGAGTTTAAAGGCAAGCTCCTGAAACAATCCAGAATATCACTTTTTCAATAAAGTGATTTCCATTTGGAACGAAAATACCGTGGTTTAGGCTCGATCAACGTACCTCACATTTCTGGTTATTTTAAGGTGTGTAAAGAAGATAAACTGGCAGATCCACAGATGTACCTGAATGAACCTGTACTTAACATGACAGCTTCCTCAGTGTTGTACCTGAAATACTTATTTCAAGGTTTCTGCTTGGATCTTCAAGCCAACTTTATCTAAAGAAGACTGTATTTGAATTTCTGCCTCACTACTCAGGAGGCAACTGGCAGGCAACTTGCGTGTATTTAATCATATTGGCAGCTGAAAAAGATTAACTGCAGGCAAATGAAACAGAAAACAAAACATCTCTACAGCACCAACCAGACTGCAAACAGAGACAGTGCAGAGCACTAACGTCTCCCTGACTTCATGTAACCTACCCTGGAAACTCTACCTAATTCAATTTATGAAATCATCCTTAAAACACAATTCATATATTAAAAAGCCAAAGTGTGCTACGTTGTACAACAAAAACCTCAAAAGAACTGGGTTTTTTTTTCTGTTGCTCTTCACTATAAATTCAACAACTTCAATTAATGGCCACAGATGTGTAATGTCCAAATTATTTTAAGTGCTTTTAAACGCACTGAGCAGGAAATAATATCAGATTACAAATAATGGGGGAACCAGCCTTTACTAAAAGAGAATAATACAAGTACATAAAGGCAAACAAAATAAATCAACAAGAAGTTTTTCAAACAATCTTAACAGATAAAATTAAGTGCAGGAAATTAGTAAATAAAACCTGGAGGCTGCTGGAGAAATAACCTGTGCACTGCAGAAACTACCCTGTCTGTAAATTCTGGTGCACTTCTCAATTGCAAGCCTGTTTCCCCTCTGTGTAAATACCTGGTGTCCCAATGCTACTGTCTCTGTGCTACCTTTCTATGACTCCATCTGATTGTTTTAAGAAGTGTAAAGGTGAATAAAATTAAACTTTTGAATGAGTGATGTATAGCTCTCCCCGGCTGTTGGGAAGGTATACCAAGACCTTTGAGTGGTCTCAAAACCTGAAGCTGCCAAATGTTTTCAAAAATTCTGCTTGGAGAAATCTTACTATTTTCTTATGAAAATAATACAGATTTAGGCTCTCCTGGTAAAAAGCTCCTTAAAATCCACCCAGATCTGCATGAATGTTGTTTTGCAACAGAACGTGCTCTATTAAAGGCTTCTTTGGCAAGAAAGTGAGGTTTTAGTACTGAAGTTTTTAAACACTGTTAGAATTGCAAGAAATGAAAAGATCACAGTGAGTAATAAACATGGACACATTGGCAGAGCTTTGTTTTATAGAAATAAAAACATAATTAACATTGGGCCACAGCCAACAGGAAATCCTCAAGGGAAAGTGAAATGTTAACTAAGCTGTGGCAGGATGATGCAGTTGTTTTCCCTCAAGTTAACCCTATAGCCATTTGGATAGCAGAAATTGTTTTCCTTCAAGTTGTTGGTCCGTGATAAATACCACAGCACATGACTGCAATACAGGCAGACCAGAATATTACAACCTTATATAGATAAACCAAGAAGACATTAGGTAGAAAAGAGAATGTTTACTAATTACACACTAGTTATTTTGCTAATAAAAGAGATAAGCTATAGGGTGTGTGTGTGTACAAGGGAGAGTTTTACATATACATGTAAGAGCCACCTACAGCCCTTAACCTTTCAAATCCTCATTTTCTGAAAGGGATTCCAGTTCATCCCTGAGCATTCAGAGAGCTCTAATTTGGGTTTCAGCAGTGAGATCACCCTTGTGTGAAAAACGAGGGCAACTCTCTCGGCATCACTTGGCTTTCCCCCAAAACCTGGCTGTTCAAGAGCTGAGCACCCACCACGGGGTTTTAGGTTTTCACATCCTAAAGGAGCCCAAAGCTGAGCTGCTTTCAAATCCATTCTGATGATAGTTCAAAGTAAGAAAAACACTGTCACGTGAGCCACCACTTAGGGGCACAGGATTATAAAAGAACAGAGATGTTTGGAGCTTTCAGAACTTAGGCCCAGCTCAGGTTTTTAAAACTTAAGCTCCTCGCTCTCTAGTAACCACAAAGACCTTAATTTGTGACCTACAATCCCCACAGGGAAGTCTATGTTATCTTCTGTTGTTTCTTTCCCCAGCTGGAGGATGGTGGCTGGAACCCTGCCAGGCTCTCCTGATCTAATGAGAACAGGAAAGCATCCAGCCCAGCCCTCCGCACTTGGAGGGAAGACCTGGTGCTGTTTGGGATCCAAAAATCTTTTTAATCATTTCTGTTTGCGAAACCTTTTCTCACTTCTTACTCCCCTTGCATGAGTTAGAAGTGCTAGGAAGAATTATGCACAAGTAATTTAGATTAAACCCCAATCTAATGCAAACCCACCAGCTTTCTGCTCATATTTTTAAGTAACTCACCATTGCCTTGGGAACAAGCTCCTATAACCAGAAAGAACTGTATCACATTATCTATCTCTTCCCCCCTCTTTTTTTAAAAAATTTTCCTTCTTTTCCAATAGAAACTCCTTAGAGCATTCTTCATTTTCATCAAGTGTGTACCAACATCTGCTTCCCATCAATGGCTTTTAAGTTCTGCCTTCAAAGGATCTGGAGAACTTCTGGGGATGGGTGACAACTCAAATAACAATGCTGTAACTTGGCCTCTATTTCCAAACTAATAAAGCATAAATTTCAAGCCCAAAAGGGACTGTTAATCCTTTGTGAACCCCTTCCTGATGCTGTGCGGCAAAATTAAAATCCACTTCTTTGCTTCCAGGATGTGTGACTGTGACAACTTACAGCTGCCCCACACCTCACACTTACACAGGAATGGAACCCATGATTCCTTATTCATTAGATTCCCTGAATGTGACTGGCAGAGCACATCATGACCCATGCAGATGACAAAATGCCCGTGGTGACTACATAGTTCAAGAGCTGTAGCATTTTAGATGAGCACTTTACTGTGCCCTGTGGCACAGCCTCTAATGACACAACCCTGCTTTGCATGGAAATGCTGCACATGGAAAAGAACTGCTGCAGGATGAACTTTGGTTGTGGATTGCTGAAGTCTCCTGGTTACAGGATTCTTGTCTCCCTTACTGCAGAGGCTGGAAATGCACAGCCAAATGGAGAGGGAATTGGAATAGGAAAAAGAGTTAAACAGCACAACTCCACAGTGCAGGTCCTGTCTGCATGGGAGGGAAGACCCTCACTATTTGCTTCCCATCCTTTGGCTGTCCCAGATGGGAGATGATTTGTAGCTGTTTCAGGTCTGTGTACACTTGCACACAGACCACGAGGATATTGCTGTGCAGCTGCCATGTGCTGCCTGCACCGGGAAAACTGGGCCTTCTGCCCTGTGAGCTAAGGGAAGTCACTGGGATCCCTTGGAATTGCACTGCTCCCTCTCTAAGATAAGCACAGCTAAGGTCCCTCCCTGGCACAGTCACAAGTAAACACGGGCAGAGCTCGACACAAGGGACTGCTCTTGGCTTCGAAGTTCATTTTAACAATAATCCTTCAAAATATTTCCATGTTTGGACTTCTATCTGTACCTCTGTACTAAGTGTATGGAGTAAAAATGCACGACAAAAGGCTTAATTTATGCATGCTACAACTTGATCTAAATTTTACTATCAGAACCATCTTTTAAATTGCCTTCATTATTACTCATTTCAAACTTTCTTGCATGATGACTTAAGTATATTATGAAAGTTGAGTTTGCTTATCTTAAAAGATTTAAAAAAAAAAGAAGATAAAATATTTGCTTATCCTAAAGTCTTAGGATCTTTCTAAGTCACATTTTCTAAGAAGCCCAACACTGTCACTTTAACCAGATCGGGGGCAGCTTGAGCAGGTGGTTCCATGTTCATAAGCAGTTTTCTGAGTGTATAAACAAAATGCTTCAAAGAAACCTTTCCTTTGCTACTGTCCGTTCTCCAGAGGAATCACCACAGATTAACACCAGCTTTTAAATTCCATTTTCAAAATCTGAAAGGCTCAGGACTGTAAGTTTTCCTCTACAAGGTGTTAATTATTTGAATAGTATTAACAATGCATTGCACTGTATGAGCAGTTTTACAAGCACCAATGTAATCCTGCAAAAATCACCTTAGTGAGAAACAAAACCTCATCCAAACCCAACCAAAAATGCACTCTCATGATATTTCCACTGCAATTCAGAAATCTGAATTATAGTTTCATGGGTAAAGTTTTAATTATGCATGAAATAAGTTAGTCACATATGGTGGGCTGACCAAGTACAAAGCCATTTAAAGATTTCTCCTTCTGAAGCACATGTTATTTTATTAAAATAGGTACCCTCTACTGCTAAAACATTTGACCAGAGTGGGGACCACAAGACTATTCTCACCTTAGACTAAATTTGAATTATTTCAAAACATCAAACAGAAAAGTGATGAAAATGAGAGAACAAATCCCATTTGGAGAAAAATATGGTTAAAAAGTATTTAGTCATCATCACAATGACATAAAGACCTGGAAACAAAACTCAGATGGAGAATTTAAAAGAGTACTGCATGATTAGATTTATTTTGGAGAGGTCTGTGGTCGTGATATAGATATGGGCTGCTAATGTAACTTTGATTTAAACACCTCCCCTTTGAACATTTTTCATGCATTTTTATTCCTTGCTGCTTGTCTACAACAGCACCTTGCCTTTGATTAGAAAAATTCCTAAATGCCTGAAACTTGTCTTTGAAACACAGCTGAATTTAGGATAACTTAACTTCAGGTACCCTGAATATTAACATCTTAACAAGAGCCAGTCCTGCTTCTTGAGAACCACACAAAATCCAGGATGCTGCCCATGCCTGAGCCCTGAAGTATGGAAGAGAACCATTTCTTCATAAAACTGGACAGAGGAACAGCAACAGCCTAAATTCATGCAACTGTTAACAAACATCTGTCGCCAAGAGATGTTTTGGAGAAAAGAAACAGATGCAGACTGTCTAAACACACCGAGCCTGCACAGAGGGGACAGCAGACAAAAAACAGAGGAAAGCTTTGCCAAAACCCCACAAAATCTCAAATGATTCAATTAAAAAGGTGTAAGTAACTGTGCAAGAGATGTTAAAATAAATATGGATCCACTATCTAATAATCTACCACGCTATTGACCAGATACTGTTTCAAGCCCTTCTTGCGTTCACTTGAATTATGGAAATTTGTGTCAGGCTCCCCCGGTTCTGTCCTCAAGACAAGACTGCTTCAGAGTAAAGGAACAAACATTTTCCATGACATATATACAGGATTTCGGTCCTACACACTGATAGGGCAGACAGCATTCAGCAATTGGTACTGGTGCAAAGCATCTCACAAACCTGTTTTATGAAGCATTTCACAAAACTCTCGTCATACCTGGGCCAAGCAGCGGGGACCGGTTCGGCTGGGCACTTGACTGGTGCGATGGCTGAGGTTCAACCATGTTGGTGTTGATAATGGTGCTAGTGGTGGTGGTGTTGGTTGTGGTACTGCTCTGAATTATAGGATTATTTCTATCCCACATGTTTACAGTCTTGTTGTTGTTGTAATTTGGGTCGCCCCAAGCTGAGGTACCATCATCGATTTCCATCTTGCGGCGAATGGACGGTGGAGATGGCTCTTCCCAGCCAGTTGCCTCACAGTTCTCTTTTTGTTTGGCTGGCACTGGCCCACCAACCCACCCTGACCCCGTCTGTTTTACAGAAGCAGCTCCTCCCCAGTTACTCACATTGTTGTCCTGGGGTTTATTAGCCCAATTTTGTTGGGGGCCTGGCTTTAAAGATTCCCCCCAACTTGTACCTGTATTAGCCTTGCTGTTTGTGCCATTTCCCCACCCACTGGTCCCAGACCTTGCGGAATCATTCCAGCCAGACCCCGATCTATTGTCAGAATCCCATCCAGATCCATTCTTCTTCCCATCACCCAAGTGTCCAGGAACAGATGATGAATCTGTCCAGTCTCCACCTCCTGAAGTCCAGCTTGGATTTGATTTCTGTCCATCTCCCCAGTTTTGAGATTTGGGTTTCTGAGGTTCACCCCAGGTAGGTGATTTGTCCTCCTGATTTGCGGTCCCACTCCAAGTGTGGCCGCTTTTGGCAGCAGCAGCATTATTAACAGTAGTAGAGCTTGCTGACTCTCCCCACCCCCCTGGGCCATTTGGTGCTTTGTTGTTATTGTCTCCCCAACCTGTGTTTGTTGGAACAGCTGCCGGTGGAGAGTTGACCCACCCAGATACTGAAGAGGTATTTGTACTGTTCATGATGGACCCATCGTTCTTCCCCCCTGAGTTTGAAGATTGAGTAGCTGCACAACCCCAGGCCTCTGTTCCATTGTCATTCTTCCGTTCAGACCTTGGGGACTCTTCAAATTCCCAGGCAGTGTTTTGCTTTACAGGGGTCTGTCCCCACCCTGTATTGGACAGGACCCTGGGGTCAAGGTCATTTCTTGGCAACTGAACTTGCCCTTGGTCTATCATCCCTTTGTCTCTCCTCCTGCCCTCTCCAGCCCCATCCCTCCCAGTATTGCCTTCATTTTGACTCCCACCGCTGTCGTTGCTTCCTTCACTAGCCGTGGTGCCAGACGCTGCAGCTTTGGCCCAAGAGTTCATTTGTTCATTGCCGTGCTGCATGGCAGGATTCGGACTGGTAACACTCGAGCTCTCCCACCCTGTTGATCCTTTCCCATTGATGTCGCTATTGGAATGCTGGTTTGGGGGCTTGCCCCACTCCCCGTTGACACCGTTGCTGGCGCTGCGGTTGGGGTGTCCCCACGCTCCAGAATGCACACTGCCAACCCCGCCGCCGCCACCCCTGCCCCACGCCAGGACCCCGGGCCCAGAGGGCGGCCCCGAATCCCACGCGTTCGCTCCGTTTCCTTCCTTTTGCACAGCGCTGCTGGATCCGTTTTGTTTAGCACTTAATGCTGAGTTCACAGTGTCTCCATTCCCCTGACTGAACCCAGAATTGCTGTTTCCTGTGGCAGGATTACCTGGGGACATCCCCCACACTGAACTGCCCATTCCTTCACCACTGCCCCCGCTGACTTGAGAAACCGCTGTTCCGTTAGCACCAGGAAGGCCTTGCAGGTGGGGCGGGATGATGGCCCCCATGCCCACGGCCATCCCCCAGTTCGGCAGTCCGTTTGTCTGCATTGCATTGATAGGGTTTGGTGAAGAGTTCATGGGGTTAGTGTTATTTGGTCCATCAGTGTTAAGGTTCTGAGGTTGTACGCTGAAAGACACATTCTGAGAAGTGGACGTTTGTGGTTCTGTGCTCTCTTGCGGCAGCAAGTTTCCCCAAGCACCTAAGGTGCCTGTTGGGTTCCCATTCTGGTTGCCCATGTTCTGACCTATGGCACTGACTGGACTGCAAATACTGGAAGGGTTGCCTGCTCCCACAGTTCCTTCATGTCCAAGTACAGGCCAGGCAGCTGGATTGGCATTAGGGTTAAGGTTAAGATTAATGCCAGCATTCGAGTTGGAAGCACCCCAGCAGTTCTGACTTCTACCGTCTCCCATCATGTTGTCCATCTTTCCATCCCCACCACTGGCAGAGCAGTGAGCTAGGCCAGAGCTGGAGCCTGCAGCCACCCCCCACACCCTGGCCGAGCTGCCGTTGCCGTTGGCTCCACCAGCTCCAAGGGCACTCTGGTTAGAAGTGCTTTGGACGAGTGCTCCGTTGGCGCCATTATTGCCATTAGTTTTCTTTGTATGTCCAGTGAAGTTGCCTTGGGCACTCCCTGTAGCCATGCTACTGTTCTCTGAGCCACAGTTGGAGGCAGAGTCAGTGTCTGTAGTACATTCTGAGGCAGACTCAGTCTCAGCTCCGGTAATGGAAGGCCACGCTTCCTTGTCAGTCCTGTCTATTATCACTTTATCCCAGCTGCAGTTGCCTTCACTCCTGAAAGCGGGCTGCTGTCCCCAGTGGGAATTCTCATAATGGTCTCCCAATCCACTGTGGCTGAGATCTGAAAGGATCCAAGGTTAAAAATGAGTCCACAGTTCAAGCACTGCAAAAGCCCTCCATCAAGCACCGTTTTACATTGCTACATTCTGCTAAAATTTAGAGTACATTCTCTAACATAATACAGCAATTTTCCTTACTACAACGGAGCACGATGCTCCTATTAATTTGTTTGGTTGGGTTTTTTTAATCTGGCAAAACTCTCAATTAAAATAACTAAACAATTTCATTTTAGAACAGAGCGGTAGCCCCCAGTGTACCAGTAAAAATAATAAGCAGGCAATAAATAAGAAGAGCAAATATACTAATCTGTGTGAAAAGTCTAAAAAGCAAATTTGGAAAAAAAACACAGAACAGTATCTATCAGACTCTTACCATTTATTTTGACTCAATTCTCATTCTTCAGAGAAACACAAAGAAAGAGCAACCAATAAAAAAATGTAAAATGTCTGCCTGCCCTGAGATATTACATACACACCCACATCACAACACACTCAATTCATCCTGCATTTAGGTTTTCAACCCTTCCTATAAATAAAGAAACAAATACAGACAACAACCTTCACTGTTAGGTGCCAATTATAAGTAACACTAATGTATATTTTAGCAGAGAACTTGGGCATCTCTAAATAACTGACAGTTTTGTCAAGAAACTTACCTTTAACTGGCTTTACTTGTGGTTTAAACATCATTTTGCATTTGTACACACAGTCCCCTGTGTTCCCAATCTAATGAAAAGTGGTGCTGTGCCTTTTCAGCACCATCACAGCCTCAAATACAGACAATAACCCAAAAAATTAATCAAAAGCTCTTGAGCATCTGCTTGCTTGCCAGGGTATGAAGTTAAACTGGAAGGCACAACATGTCTCATGTTAAGAATTCAAGCTTTGGTCAAGATTTTGCATTTACTTTCAATCTCAACCGCTCTGTACAAGATCATTTCTCTTAGTTTCCTTTGATAGGGATTTGCTAACACGTATTTCAGTCTGATCCAAGGGATCTGTACGAGAGACAATCAGCAGAAGAGTTCCTCTTAACTGCTCGCACATTTTAAAGTAACAAATTTTGGATGTCAATTATTTTTACTTGCTGTAAATCTGCTGAAACATGGCTTCTACTCTTTGTGATTTGTGAATAAAATGAGTATTTCTGTGGGGAAGATGGATGCAACAAATCTCCCAAACAAGCTGTTAACAACAAATGCCTAATATGAATTGATTTAAATCACAAATATTTTGGTGTGATTAGATCCTCCAATTAGAGGTGTTCTGATACTGCAAAAATTTCTCCCAAGATTAGAAAAAAACGCTCTCTCTCTTTGACAAAGCCTTGTTCACACATTTCACCTGTAGCTTTTTAAGGTGATTACTTGGTTGCCTTATGAAGATTTTGCAAGATGAGGAAATAACATGCTAAACCAACACAGATTGTTTTTTAGAATATAAATTAATTGAAGCAGAAGAAAGAATTTTAGAGACAGGAAGGGAAAACATACTTAGTTCACCACCTGTCTTCTCATGATACCATTGGATAATTAGGAAAAGATGTATAAAACAGAAAGACCTAAATAATCAGAGAAAATAGAACGGTTTGGGTTTGAAGGGACCTTAAAAATCATCTTATTCCACACCTTGCCATGGCAGGGACACCTTCCACTGTCCCAAGTTGCTCCAAGCCCCATCCAGCCTGGCCTTGGACACTTCCAGGGATCCAGGGGCAGCCACAGCTTCTCTGGATAACCTGTGCCAGGGCTCCCCAGCCTCACAGGGAAGGATTTCCTCCATAATAATTGACAAGTGCATGATAAATCTGAAAGAATGTGAACAGAGCTACTTGGATTTACCTGGATTCCCTCCCCTACATGCAATGGCTGGGAAGGAGGGAAGCATCCTGAATTCCTGGATAGAGCCAACAGGTACAGCACAGAGCTAAGGAAGCACACTGAACACTTACCTGATGATCTAGATTTGCTACACAGGTGTTAAATGCAAAGCAGAATCGCAGATAAGACATGGAAGGGGAAGGCGGGCTCTGAAATGACTTAAAAAGGGTCAGCAGGGTCAGAGAAATGAGCCGAGGAACATTCTTTGCAGAGTAGGAATGAACAAAGGGAAAAAAAGCAGCGGCAGGCCAGGCCAGAAGATAAGAAGTTCAGGCAACCAAGGAATCAGATAAGAGGAGTTATACGAGATTTTTTTCAACCCCGTGGGTGGTGCGACTCAGGGCATTTGAGCCTTGAGAGAAGGATTTAAAAGTGGCTGGAAATCCATTGTTCCAATGAAAGGTCTTGTCAAAGCCGAACCCTCAGCTCCATGTGTGGGTGCTGGGAGAGCCATGGTGCTGCCTGAGCAGAGCAGCCTTGGGAAGGAGGATCAAGAGGCAGCACAGGATGGCTCCATACCTACAGAAATGGCACCACGGCCAACGAGATGAGATGAAAGGGAGCTGCTTGTTTAATCATTTCCTTTCTCCTCTCCCCCAAAGATGGTGGTTAAAGCAGTGCTCAAATTTGAGAGCGTTTAGGAGACAGAAAATAAAGGGAAGGGGTGGGATTGAAGATGACAAAACAGCTTAAAATGATTGCTGAGAGCAGAGAGCAAAACAATTGTCAAATAAGCAACCAGATTTTGAGGAGCAGTAAGAGAAACAAAAAGAAAAGAAAAATTATGAGGGAGAAGAACTATGAGACCCAAGAGATGTCCATATAAAGTGTAGGAAATGGCCAAGCACAGCCACTCCAGGCAGGATCCCACCAGGAAGAGCCACACACGCAGCTCCAACCCCTGGGCTTCCCAAAGCTTTGCCAATCCAGATGTTCCCTTTCCTATCTCATGGGCACAGCTGCTCTCCCCGAGGTTCAGATGATTCCTTCAACAATGACCAAGGTCTAATGTGAAAGTGGCGACTTTGGGAGGGATTACAATAATTCCGTGTAGTGGACAGGAAATCAGCAATCCCCCTCTGGAGCAGAGGGTCCCTGTGCTGTGCTTTCCCTGCTCCAGAGGCAGCAGGATCTCACTGGTGCCTTCCACAAGTCATGGATTCAAAAAACAGAGAAAAAACATGCAATAACCTCATAGTGTCCAACACCCAGAGCAATCAGTTGTAACACTGCCATAAAGCTTGTGAGAAACAGGACAGACGAATAGAATGAAAAAGAAATTTCACAAAATAAATAGAAACCTGCAAAAACTGGGACTTTGCTGTCAGACAAACTTAAGACTTTGAGTACAGATCCTGAAGAGATTAAGTTTTATATTCTTGTCTCCAGAAGCAAATAACAAAAAGGCATTTTTCCATTTTCTTTTACCTAAAAGGGGTTTGCAACTATGAAATAAATAATGAGCAGCACAGTCCTACTTAATCTGTAAAGACCTGAAACATTTGGGAAAAAATGAAAGCAAAGTATTTTATATTATTAAATCTAGAGAACTTTCCCATTTATTTGGGGATTTTTTTTGAAAACACAGATTTTCTCCAACTTTCTAGGAAACCAGCTCTTCACAGAAATTCCCAATATTTTCTTTTCTTTTCTTTCCAAAGTCGTTAAGATTGAAATGGGACACCCATTTTAAAAATTCTTAAGAACTGTCCTTCTTTATCTATGCAAAGATGGGAAATAAAAAACACGGAGTCCACCAAAAGCATTTCTATCCCTCCTCTGTGAGCTGAGCAAGGATTGTAAACAAGGCACGAGGAACAGGAACCACAGGTATTCCGTGTTAGCAAATCCTAGTGCTGGGACATCACAAAGTGAAAACGATTTTTAAATTATTGCTTTGTGCTTCAAAATCTTAATTATGCATCTTTTATAAAATATAGTTCCCCTGATCAGCAACATTTCTTCAGCCATCAGGCAGGAAATATTAATCTGAGGATAATGGTTCAAATTTGTTTTTAACAAACAAGGAACTTCTGTCCAACTGCAATCATACACATGACCTGAAAAATGCACAGCTCTGATCAGTATTACCAATAGCATGAGGGGGTTGTTTTGTTTTGGGTTGCTGCTCCTTTTTTTAATAATATCCTTAATGGGGTGGGAGGAGATTGCTGGTGTTACTATGTACTGCAGCCAACGTATTTGACCAGCTTCAATTCAGTACTTATTAAAAACAGAAAACATTTTTGGCTGCGTTGGGTAATGAATAATTAGTTGCAAAATCAGCTTAGTGTTTACATAGATTACAAATGCAAAGTATGAGTAGAGTGAAATGGAAGAAGCTGTTGCATGTATTTCTTAGAAAAGCAGAATACTCTGCCTGGACAAGCAACTGACCCCAAACTTCCATCCTCCTCTGAAAATATAATTTACAACAATATTTAATTTTTTTATTCAACTGAGTTAAAAGCAACTGTATCTTCACCGCTTCCATTGCAATAATTAGTTCAAATACTGCACAGTAAATCCTGTCTCCCCAAGTATAACACAACATTCAGCTGACTTTGGAACCAAAGTACAGAGAGGCTATGAAATGGCAAAGCCCAGGATAAACTTTTAATGAAACATTATTAATAAATTGTGCTCGCCCTGCTTTAAATCAGATCTAACAGTGACTCCTCTCTTGTTACTCGTTTTATTTTTCAGCCCCTGTTCGTCATGTAACAACAACCAGACCCCCTGGCTCGCCCTGGGCTGCCCAAAGGACAGATGACAGACGGTGCTCTCTGCTCTGACATGCAGAACACACAAAACCCAAGGGCCACTGACAGTCCCACTGGGGATTTTCCTTGGCACACAAAGGTTAGTGATCTAGAGTAGGAAGATGAGAAAAAAAAAGGGCAAATTACTTTCTCCCCCCACCCCAAAAATACAGCTTTCAATTCAACGTGAACAGATCTCTGAAACACTGTTTTTCCAAATCTAAATTAAATGGGACTTGCCAGGAACATCTGAGGTGCTAAATCAAATGTAACCTAATTTAATAAAGAAAACATGACATAAGCATCTATTCTGAAGCACAAAATACAACCAAATAGAAATTTTGGGCATTGTAGTGCTAATATTTCAGGTTACCTGCTGCATTCAGCTCTAGAGACAGATTTGAAAACTGGCATCTATCTGAAGCCCCTACCAAGCTCACTCACAACAAGTCTCATGGATTGAGGAAGCTGAAATCCTGCACAGCACACATAACGTGGAAAGGCAGAAAAGAGATGGAAGCATTGAATAAAGCAGCTTTATTTCCTTTAAATCTAAACCACAGCTAAGCAAACACGGGGGAAAGCCTGTTATCCCCTTTTCATTTTCTGCACTACGACATTCAAACGTAGCTCCTTCCCTCTGATGCTGAAAAAACCTTTCAAACGCATTAAGAAAACAAGCAAAAATAAACAAGGCTTTTCATTATTAGTAGAGATTCCGCTAAAGGCTACCTCTCCAACACAAAAGCAGCAGTAGAAAACACCAAATCATTGCATTTTTCTGCTCGGTGCAACATATCTTTACAAGCAGCTCGCTGCGAAGACGCCATTTTATCAAACCTGAAACGCAGCCAAAAGCTCAGGACGCTGTGCTGCTGCTCTCTCGCTGAAATGTTATGTAATAAATTGATTTAACAGAAGCAGATGCTATTTTCTCAGGGTTAGGGTTACTCGCCTCTCTTTTTTTGGCTCTAAAAAAGGGCTGATGGGTGAGAAAATACCTGAAGAAAGGAGCCGCCCAACCATCCTAGGAGACGCTACATTGTGTGCAGAGCTGTTTCTACTCCTGCCTCTACGTTCTCCAGGGCTCCCGGCTTCAATATGTCGGCTGTGTACAGTGTAAGCCTCATCCTGTAGAGCTGCCAAGAAAATCTCTGTGTGCGAGAGCGCGCCCAGACAACCTGCGAGCTCAGCCGGGCCTCGGCTGCTCTGGCTATGGAAAGCTATGGAAATGCCCTTTCCACGCACAGCCCTCCTCCCCCTTCCCCTCGCCGAGCGCCTCGGCTCTAGGTGAAGGTATCAACAGAGCAGGATTTTTAAGCTTTGATTATCTAATTGCAGCTGACACTAAACCGATCTTCCTTCCTCTTTAAATTCTTTCAACTGTCACAAAACATTTTCACTTCGGGACCCGGCTGCAATTAGCGCCCGTGGCTGCTTTTCTGCCGCTTTTGAAAGTCAGCCAAGAGAAGACGCGGGTGCTGCCGAACGCCTGCCCTGGCTCCTGCCTCCTGCCCGGAGTCCTCCTCCTTCCTCCTGCCCCAGCTCCTGCCTAGTTCCCTCTTTCTTCCTTCCTCCTGCCCCATATCTACCTCCTGCCCAGTGCCTTCCTCCCTTTTCCAGCTCCATCTCCTGCCCAGAGTCCTCCTCCTTCCTCCTGCCCCAGCTCCTGCCCAAAATCCTCCTCCTTCCTACTGCCCCAGCTCCTGCCTGGTTCCCTCTTTCTTCCTTCCTCCTGCCCCATATCTACCTCCTGCCCAGTGCCTTTTTCACTTTCCCACCCCCATCTCCTGCCCATCCTCCCTGCTCCAGTGCCAGCTCCTTCCTCATCATTCTCCTCCCTGCCCTGGCTCCTTCCTTCGCCAAGCGTCCTCTCCCCTGCCCCAGCTCCTGCCCCAGCGGCAGCTCCCAAGTCCCAGATGTACCCTGGACTGCTGCCAAGCCCTTAATGACTTCCCTGCCTCTATCTAAACCAGCTCTAAGTGGCAAACGCGAGCGCATTAATCAGCGGCGCAGTTGTTTATAGAGGCAGGGCAGAGCTGCCCGAACAATGCGGCAGGAGCGGCGCTGGCTGCGCTGCACAGCGGGACCAACCATCTTGGAACAGCCCAGGCCGCCAGCCTCGGCTCTCTCCGAGCCCAGAGTGAGCAAAACAGGGGCAACTTTACATTTTTAGGACCTACAGATCATCACAAATTCCAAGATCGCACTGGAGGGCTTTTATCGGTGCGCACACACAAATCTCAAAGGCTAGCTCACACGCAAACTTCCAGCGTGTCCAACACACTCCTTTACAATTATTTCCCCTCCTACCTGCCCCAAATACATATTAATGATGTGGTAAATGGGGCACGGTTCAAATTTGCTGTTTCGGTTCCTGTCAGGGGCTCCTCGGAGCGGTTTGGCCCCTCTGTGCTGATCTCACACTCTTTAAAGCTTCGGCCACACTCTCAGGGTCGCTGCCAGTCCACCAGCGAGGCACAGTCGCTGTGCTATTCTTGGCTCAGAAGTGCTCCACTGAAGGACTCCTGAAAATAGTTGGTTTCCTTCTGCAGACATTTATTCTCGGTTTCTCTGCAATGGTCTCTGAATACTGGTCAGGCTCAACCTCATTTCAGAAACAACAGATAAATGAAAATCAAATGTTTGGTTTTGTTTCTATTCAGAAAATTATTTCAAATGCACTGAGGAACTCGGCTTGAGAGTCAATTTTGCAATAACAGTTTTAAATGAAACTATTGTTGTGGTTTATTACATTCCTTTAAAACTAACTATACGTGACCGAAATTTCCATCGGTTAAAATGATACATCAGAACTGGGTTCCTTGTATTTCTTCTATAAATAACACAAACTTCCTACAATCAACTTCAATTTACGAAGGCAGGTACTTATACAGGGCACCTATTGAAGGGGACTGTATTTACCAGTCAGGGGTACACAGAAAGGCAAAGAAGAACCCCAAGATTTGAGTCACAGCCCACTAAAATACTGGGGAGCAAAATGAAGTGCAGTTTCCACCCAGCTGTGCTGGCAGAGCACGTATGTTCCCTTCCACATGTCCCACCTTGGAGCAACTTCAATGGGGAATGTACCCCATAAACTTGAAATTCATAATTATTCATAACTGAGGACTAAAACTGGGGATTTGAGAGGTGATGCAGCCAACTCCCCAGGTGTAAGGAACTATTCCTAAAGTCACACCAGGTGACTTTAGCCCAACCCACCAAGGAAGGCCTCAAGCAATGGAGCCCAAGTGCTCTGTCTCACTTCTCAAGACGGCTTTCATACCAGCATGGTTTTCCTAATGTCTACCCTTAATCTTCCTTGTTGAAATTTAAGCCCATTATTCCTTATCTGATCCATCACAGGCACACGGAACAGATCATTTCCTTCCCTGCAGCAGCCATTTAGGTATCGTGGCATTTATAACTCCAATCTTCCTTTGACTGAGGAGCTCTGATTCCTTCCCTCTTCGCAAGGCTTTTTTCCAAGATGTCTACTTATTTCTGTTGCATTCCTCTGCTCCTTCCCAGTGGTTCCTTCTGAAGGCACAGGATCTC
This sequence comes from Grantiella picta, assembly GCA_013397955.1. NCBI lineage: Eukaryota > Metazoa > Chordata > Aves > Passeriformes > Meliphagidae > Grantiella > Grantiella picta. The sequence continues at coordinate 78,403 of VZRM01000421.1, forward strand.
CAACTGGAATGTTCAGAGGCCTTATCCCACGTGTCCTATGGAAAGCAGTGCTGCCACTATCCCTTAGTCTCTGTTCTCTTTTTAACATAATTAATCAAATTTGCCCTGTGACCAGATCCCTTTTTGCAGTGACATCCACATACTTGCATCTGGGTACAGAGCTGCTCTGGCTAAAATAAAGAAACTTTCCCATTTTTTTATTGCTTATCCAATTACACAATTGTGTCACCACTATTCCATACTGTAATTTGGCTTTCTGTTGCCTTGCACTCTTCTCCAGTTGGTCTCAATCAAAAATTTAATGAAGGCTGTTGTTTATAGTCAAAAGCTTGACTCAAATATCAGAACACAAATCTGCACTCTCACTCAAAATATTCTCATTCTGCCAGGAAGGACCAGCAGCTACTGCCTACCTGGACCTTCGTAAAGAAAAGAGACACTTCTTACAATAGCTCCATCTTGTCCTTCCCATTTATTTACACCACCAGACATTCGTCATGGAAAAGTCTTCTGAGCCACTGGGAAAGGCTGCACAAAGCTGACTTCGAGGACATTCTGCAGTGCCTGTCCCACTGCTGACAGAGAACAACTCCTCTTCAGCACAGCCTGCCCTCCACAAACCCCAGTGACTCTGCACTTGTTCCCTGAAAAGTTCAACAGGCACAGAAATAGCTGCTTTGGGTTTTTTTTTCTCCTAGGATCAGTCTAACAGTTACTCTGACTGATTTGCACTTTCTCAGTTCCAACTTTGTCACCTCTTAACATTGGTTGGCTTTTTTCTCTTTTGTAGTTTTCATACTCTTAAAGTGACAACATTGCTCCAAACCATCTGCTATGGAGTCTACTAAGAACATCATCATTTCCAGAGAACTGGAAACTCTATTTCCTTAAGTACTCTAACTCACTGTTAGCTTTAGTTCTGTTCACAGATGAAGGGAAAAGGTATTTAAAGTATTCCTGATGCCATCCATCAGTGGCTCCCTCTGTCCCATTGGCCTTGCTTTTACTACTGATTTATGGAAGCGTAGCTTTTTATTCTTTGGGGTTTTTTTCCTCCCAACTGCTACAAATTTCTTTCTTTCTAGTAGCATGATACCTATTTCCTGAGCTGTAGAAATTCAGCTTTCCTGTAATTTTCACATGACCCACCTCCCTTTCTTCTCTTCTAAAAGACCAGAGTCCTATTCCCTGGTCACTTTGACCTTAGCTGCTTTCTACCTTTTACCTCTCCACCATCAGGACAGGTCTTGATACTCTGTCTCTTCACACGCTTTGTCAGAAAACTGCCACCTGCACATTTACCACCTTGCCAGACTCTGTTTCCTGACCTTTCTTTGCCCACAGACACCTGAACAGCTCCTGTACCTGCCTAGCACTGCAGCACAGCCACCCACAGTGAATATGGGGAAGAGATGCAGCTCTGCAGCTCCTGAAGCAAAAGCAGCCACCTTTGAGCCATCAAGCTTTTGCACAGCCCCACTCTTTGAAAGTGAGGGCAGCAAAAGCACCTCAGTTATTTATCCTTCCACAGATTTCCATTTTTCCTTCTCCCTGTGAAAAATTCTAATCACTGTCAAAGAGATTTGAAGCAGCAGATTTATTTTTCATGCTCTGCTGCCCGATGTCAGATAACATACACAATACAGAAAAATTCGTTCCAAAGATTAGTTTACTGATGAGTTTTTACCATAATTTTTCATTCATAATGCCCACATTTGGGATACACAGAGCTTGCCACTTCCCTGTATTCAAAGCATTACATGGAATTTTTTAAAATTTAGATGGGAGATAAAACTCTCCACTAGCTGAGACTCACTTCCCACAGTTTTCCCATCACTACAGTTCAGAAAAGGTTCATCACCAGGGGAACATCCAGACAGCACCACAGGCTAAATCCCATCTCCATGTTATCTGCTGCATTTATGTCCTTGTGTGGTGTTTTAACTTCCTTTTGTGTAAATACACACCTGGCAGCAGTGACCTTTGGGAACACTGCTTGCTTTCCAGGGCCACAGATCACACACAAGTGCTACCAAATGCTAAACAAAGCCCTGAGGAACAGCATGAGAAGAGAGAAACACAATCACCTCTTACACCTGAACAGCCCCTTAGAGCACTAATTCAGTGAGACTACCAACAAAAAACGTAATCAACCCAAATTCTGGTAAATTTCCCATGTTTTGATCCCACTTGTAGGAAAAGTTTTCCACAGCCACATTAGAGAAATATGAGTACAGTGATGAGAGTGAATTGCCCTGCAAATCACAGCCCACCAGTGTGTAAGGATTGAAGCTGTCAGGAGACTCTTTGCAGGAAGGAATTGTAACATAAAGAAGTAGCATGAAGAGCCAATTCCTGTATTTCCAAAGAAACATCACCACACTGCCTTCCTCATTCAAGATCAACAGCCATGACACAATGAAGCAAATCACCCAGGTACTATGGAGAGCACTTTTTTAAAAACTCTATTTTCTATATAAAGTGTGAAATTATATACATAGAAAGTGGGCAAACACAATGAATAAATATTACCTAACTTCTACTTTACAGCTTTTAGTGTTTTAACTATTACATATGAAAAACTATTACATATGAAAAACCCTGGGAGACCCAGAATAAATCAATTTCTAAAGTTTCTGGTTTTAATTGTGTAACATTCCAACTAAAAGCAAAAACACAGTAATATTTTGCCAGTAAAGATATGCTGCTAATGGAATTACAGAATACAGGCCCAAAGAGACGAAGTTCAGCAAATCATTTCCATAAAGGCACTTTTCACATGTGCTTTGTTTGTCAAAACTCAGCCTGTCTGCAATGCCTCCAGGAGATCAAGCTAAATCTTATTTCAGACTTTTGAAATTAAACTTTATTAATATATTTCAGAACTTTTTGGCATGTGCATGCCTTACCTATAGCCATCACAAATCACAATGAGCTGAACTGCTCAAGCTGAATTGTTCAAGCATGACTTTAGTAGGACGGTCTTTATTTGCTGGATCTGATGAAACAACTGTATGTCAAAGCTTATCAGTGTTGTCCAACTATATTAACTGGCTTTGGAAGGCATGATATCTCTCCCTAAAACGTTCCTCCAAATTTGGCTTTACAACCATACAAAATTGCCCATTTACAGGGAATTCTGAAGTAACCACAGTTAAAGGACTGGATGTTTGGAATGAGTATTGTCAGACATGATTTTAACAGTAAGCAGCATTTTTTCATCTTGCTTCCTAAAAAAATTATCAAAACCAAAGTTAATACAAAGAGATTATAAAAAGAGTTAATCTGTCACACAAAAGCACTCAGCAACTTCCAGCTGCCCACTTCAAGGTACACACCATACCATGAGCATGAATCTCTAAACTGCAGCTAACGAAATCTTCAAACACAAAATAAACCTTCCAGCTCCACAGAAAAAAAAAAAATAAAGTTCAGCACAAAAGCTGGCATCAGCCCACAGGAGGAAAATAAATCTCTGTCTGTAACTGCTGTCAAATTCTCACTTCACAGCAAACAACAGATAGAACAAATTAAGAGTGCAACTCGAATTTCTACAATGCTGTGTGTTTACTCATTCTGATTACTGACTTGCTCTCATTTCTCTTTGGACTTTAGAAACAGATGATATGGATCTGTTCTGCAAAAATACCCTACTTGCCAATAAAAAGATGGGCACAAGTTCCACCCTGACTCCTGCAGGACGTGGTAGGTTGCTTTTGAGTTGACAGATGGTGGTTTCACGTTGCTGGATTTCAGGGAAGTCAAAGGCATCTTGGAGAAGAACTGATTACTTCTTTTGATCTCTGTTGTTATGATCATCAAACACACACTGGTTGCCTGGAGACTCCTATATAAAATTCATCATTTGTAAAGAAACTAAGAAATCTATATTACTAGTTATTTTTAATCTCCCATGGTGGCTTCCAGAAATTATCCTAATTCTTTTAGATCACGTGGCAAAGGACCATTCCATTAATTCAATTAATGCCTCATACCTTAATGAGGGAAGTTAACTATTCACCTGTTTAGTGGAGTGAGCTGACAAGGTGGGAAGGGAGGAGATAAAAAGCCCCATCTTTAAGTAAAAATAACAAACTAGATTAGATAAAAGCCCACTGCTCATAAATTAGAGATACAGCTTTCCTTCAGTGTAATCCTGGAAAGGATCACAGAGGGGGCAGGTCAAGAACAAGCTCTGTAGCTCAAGACAGAAGTTCCAGATAAATAACTATTCTAGTGTACTTCACAAACCAGTTTCATAATAGTTAACACTGAATAAAAGACTGTTTTCAAGGGACAAGATTTCTAAAATATTCTATGCAATCTGAAATGTTTTAGCTTCATAACAGTTGGTTTAGTTAATGTTTTAGAGATTATTTAAGAGAGAAACAAAAAATCCCTACTCTCATCCACTTCCACTGATATTTCCAGGTGATAAACTTGACAAAGAATATATTAGTGACCATTAATTTCCACTCGCCTTACATTGGCAGAACATCCTTTTTAATTCATGACATTGCAGTTAAGTTCTGATAAGTGTTTTGGATAGGCCAAAGCAGTAGATAACAGGGGCTGCTGAGAAGAGAACAAAGAGATAGAATAGTATGATTTTTAGAGTGAGGAGACTGGCAATGCCTCTCTAACAGCATTCCTTGTATCCAGGTAGTTATAAATAAGGCCTGAAAGGAGCATGGATGCATAATTAGAAATTAACTCTGAAAGGGTGTGACTCTATATGAGGAAATGCTACAGATATGAACTTATACCAAACATCTTCTGGATACAAGATGCTCATGGAGGACAATTCTGACTCTTTGATTACACCACATCATCCATCCAAAGAAGTTCCTGTGGTTAAAGAAGCCAGTCTTGCTTGGGCAGGACCCAGCCCAGGAGTGAAGGGCTCTGGTCAGGCAACCAGGGCAGGAGAGGGAGGGAGCCCTAAGCATCATTCCCTTTACTTCGAGGATGTTCAGTAATGCTCCTGCAAGGATTCCTCTCCCACTGTTAAGATGCTGTTCAGGCAGACAAAATTCCTGCTTGCATGTGGCTCAGGTACCTATGCCCACTCTTCTGAACAAGTTTGATTTCTTTGATCCTTCCCATCATTTCCCCAGAGAATTTTTACCTGCAAAGACTCTTTAGTAAATGAAATACCCAGGAGCCAGAAACAGACATTTAAAGGGAATCAGTTCCTACTGATGCTAAGAGGAGGAAGGCAAAAAGCTTCCTTTCAATAAAGTATTTTCTTAGTGAGAATCCTCCTGTTTAAAATTCTTTCTTTTCATATTCACAATAGTATGACCAGTTTGAATAATATTTCAGGGAAAAGTCTTGTGTTTATAGGATATAGAATATCCTATATTATATACAGTCACTCAAATCCTAACAGCTGAGATGAAAAGGCTTTGGTCTTCCCTGAGTACTCTTCCCTCTTCTTTGCTCTTTATGCTTGGCAAGATGAAAACAAAGCCTGTATGAGAGACTGAGTAAGACTGTGAATATGTGCAATTCATGGCTACAAAGGTCTCTCAGGAGAAAGATACTCCTTTCTTGGCCTCCCGGGGCAGCCAGGCAGAGCTGCTGTCGTTATAAGCCAGGCTGGACATTTATTTTTCTCTCCTGTGTCTGCAGTCAGTAGATGAGCTGATGCTCCACCTGCTGGAAAGAACTACGTGAGCTCCAGAATTCAGCAAGTTCCTCCTCAGTGGAAAAGGCCATCACTGAAATCTCAAAACACCATCTCATGGCAGCAGACAGAAAGGTAGCCAAGATTTAGCTTGCTCAAGACCATGTTCCCTGCTCCAAAAACTGTGTGCAGATCTTGGGGTGCCTTTGAAAGCTTTTGTTTTGACTTTACAGAGTGAACAGCACTAGGACAATTGTGACTCTGTGCACAAACTGCTAGTGAGTAATTAAAATTGCAGGTTTAGATTTCAAGTGAGGAAGAAATCATTTACTCAGAGAGCAATAAGGCCAGAGGAGGCCATGGAGACGTTCCCAGGGCTGGAACCCCTCTGCTCTGGAGCCAGCCTGGGAGAACTGGTGTGTTACCTGGAGAGGAGAAGCTCCAGGGAGACCTCAGAGCCCTTCCAGTGCCTAAAGGAGCTCCAGGAGAGCTGGAGAGGAATTGGGACAAGGGATGGAGGGACAGGACAAGGGATAATGGCTGTAAGCTGAAGAAGGGTAGGTTTAGATGAAATACTAGGAGGGAATTCTCCTGTAAAGGTGGTGAAACACTGATTGGGTGGGGCTTGGAGCAACCTGGCCTGGTGGAAGGTGTCCCTGCCCATGGCAGGGGGTGCAATGAGGTGAGCTTCAAGGTTGCTTTAGCCCAAACCATTCCATGACTAGGATGCTAAGTAATACTTTTGCAAAGGGTTTGATCTGGGTTTACTTGTTTGGGGCAATAATATAATGTTGAGCTGAAAAGTTACTGCACTGTTCCTTTTCCTCTCACTTCTACTAGCTTTTAATGTACTCTGAATTTTTCCAATGGTAACATAAAAGTAGCAAAAAACCAAAAACCCCCAAACTAATTCAACAGTGTAAACCATCTGCTAAGGGCTGCCAAGCTGACAAACTACACATACAGCAAGTTAAAATAGGAATTGGGGAAAAAATAAAGCCTCAAGGTAGAAATGCATCTGGCGAGATCAAAGTCAGACAGCTCGTACTACACTCTTACAAGCCAAGCTCTTTTATGAGTTATGTTATGATTTACAGTGGACTTTGTTTCATTAAACTCAAACACAGATGCTTCAGATACATCTATAATGATGCCTGGAAGAAACCTCATCGTGACCCTCAGGCAGCCTGAGCCACTTCAGTTGGCTGCTGTGTGTGTCCCACATAAATAATGACAGAGGGGCAGCGCCGATCTCTGCTCCCCAGGACCTGAGGGAATGGCTGGAGCTGGGCCAGGAAGGTTTGGGTTGGATATCAGGGAAAGGTTCTTCCCCCAGAGGGTGCTGGCACTGCCCAGGCTCCCCAGGCAATGGGCACAGCCTGAGGCTGCCAGAGCTCCAGGAGAGTTTGGACAGCACTGCCAGGGATGCACAGGGTGGGGTTGCTGGGGTGTCTGTGCAGGGACAGGAGCTGGACTCAGTGAGCTTTGTGGCCCTTCCAGCTCAGGATATGCTGTGATTCTGTGATTCCAGAGTTCTGAAAATAAAATAATAAACATATCTCCGACACAGAACATTAGTCTGACAGTTAACAAACATCTCCCAGTTCAGAAGAAGCCAAGAATGTCAGAATCATCCCTGATGAATTGGGGTTTGCAAGGAAGATGAGAAAAGTTAGAGAACTGCTGGGAAATGATTACTTTCCATCTCACTAAAGCCAAATACTTGAGAATACAGAAGCAGAACCTCTTCGTTCCCTAAAAAATAACCATTTTAATAAATAATCAATTGTTTCATTTTGTCTATTCAGTTTTGGGTTTCTGGGGAGTGACTGAGTGATATTTTCAAATGCATTTCGATAACCACAGAAGCTGTCATTTCAGAGAGAGATTATTTTCTTATCTAACTAAAACTTCTAAAGACAACACCAAAGAATTTTCTCTGTTGGAGTGCTGCTCAGCAGCAAAAATAGTGAAAGATTCACTAATGCCCAAAGGGAAAAACTGCAGACAGTTCAGATCCAAATTTTGTGATGTTTGACAGCGTTAATGAGTGATAATGAGCAACACTTGAGATCATACAGCAATGGCTAATATTCAAGATATCAAAACCCTCCTTTATGATTTAGTCCAGATGACTTTTTTAAGCTATGGATAACTGTATGCCAGAACAGTCACTGCTTTGCCTGACATGACATCCTCACACAGCAGAGATGGGAAAGGGGATGTGCACCACTGAGCTCATCTCCACTGCAAAGCTTACACTATCTCTAGCACAGAAGAGCAAAGAAGAAGAGAGCTGCTAATTTCCCATCAGAAGCTTCAGGAAAATAAAGTTAGCTAAGAGACTTAGTCCTCAACATCCCATTTCCAATAGCCAAAGGAAGGCCTGTGTGCCCATCTGAGACCCTACCCACAGTGCTGGGCGCAGCTCTGGGGCTCTCAGCATCAGGAGCTGCCGGAGAGAGTCCAGAGGAGGCCATGGAGATGCTCCAGGGCTGGAGCCCTTCTGCTCTAGAGCCGGGCTGGGAGAGCTGGGGGTGTTCAGCTGTAAAAGAGAAGGCTCCAGGGAGACTTCAGAGCTCCCTCCAGAGCCTAAAGGGGCTCCAGGAGAGCTGGACAGGGACTAGGGACAAGGCATGGAGGGACAGGACTCAGCAAATGGCTTCTCACTGGCACAGGGCAGGACATTTGGGAAGGAATTCTTCCCTCTGAGGGTTTGAGGCCCTGGCACAGGGTACCCAGAGAAGCTGTGGCTGCCCCTGGATCCCTGGCAGGGTCCAAGATCAGGCTGGATGAGGCTTAGAGCAACCTGGGATAGTGGAAGGTGTCCCTGCCATGGCAGGGGGCGGAAATAGACGTTCCCTAATGTCCCTTGCAACCAAAACCATTCTGTGATTCTATGACTTGCAAAGGACAGAACCAAAGTGGTAGAAAGGCCTAAGACACACAACCACCTTTCCCAAAGTATGATTTTCCTAAGGTGAAAATAACAATTGAGAGCACAAGCAAGCAAAGGCATAAAAACGTTACAACAGAACATAGGCAAAGTTCCTATTCCTTATTTACAAACATGCAAAACACTCTTTAAGGAGCATTAAAATTGCCAAAACGATAGATCAAAACTTGCAAATACCCAAATTAACAATGCTTTTGTAGAACAATCATGAACTATTGACATTTCCTGAAAATCCATTATAGCTACTAAAGAAACACGGGGGAGAAAAGAAAGCAGAGAACACCCCACACACGTGAGCGATTAATAAAACCTTCTAGAAGCAGACGCTAGAAACGGTGTACTCTCTCTGAATATCAGCAACAGCACAGGAATTTTAACCCAACTCTCGAGGAAGCAGCTCCACGCCCAAGCAGCCCCCGCTCTTACCTGGCTGGGCCTTGCTGGGATGCTGCTGTCCCCCTGCTGCGGGCTGCGGAGGAGGGCTGGCTCCCGCTGCTGCCGTGCCCGGCGCTGTCAGAGCCCCGGCGGGCAGTGGCTGCCCCCGCTTTAGGAGCTGCTTCTGTTCCTGCTGGCGGAAGCGGGGAGGCACCTCTCGGGGCAGGTAGCGGGACGCCGCAGGCTGCTGCCCGTTGGCAGACGCGCGCTTGCCATTGCTGCTGTTGGTGAGAGTGCTGGTGGAAGTACTGGTACCGGTACCGGCAGGTTGGGGCTGGCTTAAACTGGTCTTAATAGGTTCTGGCACTACAGCAAAAGAAAATAATAATCATTGGTTTAGGATCTGAGAAGCCGTGCATCGTTTTCGTTGTTTTTTCTTGGTTTTTTTTTACTGTAACTGAGCATCACGGTGCTCCACAGTCGCCTAGAAGTTGCAGAATGTGTTGTTTCTTGTGTAGGTTTATTTCTGTGATGGTATTGAAAGATTTTATTCCTTACTGAAACAAATCTTCTGTATGGTTTAAAACAGGAGGGAGGACAAGAGAGAGCGGTGACAATTCAGTATTGAACACAATGCTCATTTAAATTGTGTGACACGCTGCTGCACCCACCTTGAGCCCCCACTGCCTTTTTAGTTCAGCAGTTTTGGGGGGAACCTTGTCAATATTAACATCAAATCTGACAGCCTATAAACGTTAAAACAAACATTTTCAGGCTTCTAATAAGCTCCCAAAAAAGAAGCTAAAAGACCTGATCCACCAACTTATCCACCACTCACACAAACTCTGTTTTTCTTGTGGTCTTTATCCAAACCTTCGCATCAGACACTTAGGACACTCCAGCCACCACCACTGCACTCCAGGCGTACATCTGATACTCCCTACACCAACCCAGCCTGCAAAAAGCCAGCCAGGCCACCCTGGGATATGCCTACACACCTGGCAGGAGTGACCAGCAGGGCCAGCTCCCCCTGGGGAGCAGGCACAGCACTGGGGGATGGCAGCCCTGGCTCAGCTCACCTGGCAGCAGCTGCCAGAGCTCTTCAGCCACCCAGGGAAACTCTTTGGGCTTCTGGGATGAACAGAACCAAGCACTGCTCCAGCTCATCACAAGCCATGTCCACCAAAATTCCACCATGTCCACCAAGTGCCAAATACCCAGAGTCACAGAATATGACACACAGGGATCATCATCCAACTCCTGCCCTGCAGAACCATCCTCAAGAGTCCCACCTTGTGCCCAAGAACTCTTCCAAACACTTCTTGAACTCTGTCACAGACACTTTAAACCCACACTCAGCCTCTCTCCAGGCTCTGACACACCTGGAAAACTGACCAACTTCCACAGCAGTGAACAGGTAGCAAGAGAATGCTGAGGGTGGGTTCAAAGCAAGCAGGGACTTGACCAAGCTAAAATGTGACAAAAAGTCTTGACAGAACCATCAGCACTTTGCTTCTCCAAGATGTTTGTTTTGGAAGCCTAAACAATTTCACCTGTGATTTTGACTGCAACAAAAAAGGAACCCTGAATATAAACAAAAAGAATTGCAAGTACCACTAATATCTGAAGAGCAGAGAATAAACCTTCCTTACCTTTTCAAAACACACGATCAGCTTTGGAAACAGAGTTTAGCCTTGCTCCCACAATTAAAAAGGTAGATAGAAAATAATTATTCTACATTCCATGACACTTTCAAATACCAAATCTGCATATCCAACATGTATGTGAAAACGACTTTGTTTCCATGATACAAATAGACCTGTTGTTCACATGATAGAAAGTAAGTCTGACTTAATTATAATGGGTTTGTTTTAGCTCCTATTGCTTCTGCTCCTACTGTTAGAGCAATGTAAGCATTTCCCTCGACTGCTGCCACCACCACAAAGATGCAAACATTTACAAGCAGTGAGATCTGAAGGACTCAGGATTTCTGCAGAGGCTGAAACTGCAAGTCATTTACCACAAGGTTCACCCAGAGCACTGCAGACACAGCCTGATCAACCAAAAATAATCCACCATTCCAGCCAGGAAGGTTCTCCAGCTTGGCTGATAGGCCAGGCACACACCCTGGTGCCAGCAGATGAGAGGGAATGCCAGGGAAGAGGAGGAAAAGGACAAGAGAATGGAAACCACTCACTGGCACAGTGCCAGCAGAGCCGGGATTTGTCTGGCCCCAGATTTTCATGAGGAATATTAATTAATGTGAAACATATCTTACAGAGCAAGACAGGCTGCTTTCTAAAAAGCATTATATTGTCAGTATTGTATATATAAAAATCACATCAGATACTTCCATTAAATATGCGTGTGTGTATATATATATATAAAATCATTAATGCAAGTAATAGACAATACTTTTCACTTTAATATAAACCAACAAAGCTGTTTCATCACGAAAGTGAGGCCAGAGAAACCCAATTTCAGCCTTAGAGACAGTGTTTCACTCTACATATCTGAATCACAGATGAGAGAAAAGAACAAAGAAAATCAAAATATCACTGTACTTTAGATTTAAATTTTTCTGCATATTCATGCTACTGGTTTTTCCCTAATCAACACAGGAATGTAATTTTTATTTTATACATCAAAATCTCTTTAAGAGTACCTAAATGGAAGCTCCTGCAAGAATACTATGTCTGCAAATCATGGTAGCTGGAAAAGAACTGTTTAATTACACCAATGGCAGGGCATAAAGCAACAAGAGTTAACAACATCCCACAAATGGGCTTGAGCCCCAAATTCCAGCTTCATACCAGGCTGGAATTTAGTCTTCAAACACAGCAATAATATTTGGAGAATATGTTACAAAGACAATACGACTGTGTTCCCAAGTCATCCTCAGCAATGTTTAAACAGCAATTTTCACTTGATATGCACTGTGAGAAATACCAAATGTTCCAAGTGTCTACCCTGGATGTCCTAATTATGAACTGCCGTATGTTATTGGCTATACCAGCATTTTATAACCCCTTTGGCCATTGCCCTTCCTGCAGGGCTGCACCCTGAGAACACACAGGATAAACAGAGGGTTTTCCCCACCGCAGGGCACAAAAGCAGAGCAGCCAGAGCCTCTCTCAGGCAGAGCCTTGGCACTGGAAGCTCTGCCTTCTATCAGCCCCAAGGGCCGAGCTGCCAACCCACGGAGAGCCCCGGCAGCCCCCAGGAGCAGCCTGTCCACCCTTCCACCTGCGAGTAATCCGCTGTCACAGCTCATGGCATGTGAGGCTGGAAAGGCAGCAATTAAAACACAGCTTTTAGGGGGAAATCTGCCTGAATGCGAAAAATGTTGTTTAAATCGTGCGGGGGAAAGGATTTAACACCGAGTGATTCTCATAACCAGCACGTGATTAAAGAGCTAAAGCAAAAACATTGAAGTAGAAAGCCTCTTGCAAAAAATACAATTAAAGGCGGAAAATGAAACCCTTGAGATTGCTTGCTCTTAAGATGTTTGTGATGGGTATCTGCTTACTCTCCATTCCGAGCTGTACATACACTAAACAATGAGCTTGCTTGTAATAATTATCAGTACTTAATGGTATCTAAACTTCTTAATCCAATTTTACCCAAACAAATCCAATAATTACTCCATATGCTTTTTGATGATTACAATCTCGGGAATCCCAACTGCATAAAAAAGTGTTACGAGCAATTGTAGGTGGATTTTATTAATATAATGAATAGGATCAGTCTAACAGATTTCAATTACAACAATAGCTTTTAAGTACATTTCTACGACATAAGGAAAGAACATGCATAAATGAAAGAAACTGGTTAAGCCACATAATACTGATTTATGGCAGCTTTTTCCTTTCATTCACCTCATTAACATTTCTCTATATTTCAGAATCTCCCACTCCAGCTCTATAAAACTTGCATTTCTAAAGCCTTCGAGGACCAGACATTCCAGAAGAGAAACAGTTAAACCCAGAAATGCATTCTTGGCTGCTACTGTGACAGGATTTATTTACAGCTTCTATTAAACACAGCAGCTCCATTACAAAGTGCTGGATGTGAGGAGAATTTTTGATTATACAATGCCAATGCCTCACTGCGTTAAACATATCATGCCAGTGTATTATTTTTTTCCTTCAGCAATTCGTTCAGGTCATTGTTTGATGGGTTTATGAATTCATTACAGGAAACAGATGGATCCCATAATTCAGAGCTATTCTCCCAGCCAATCATATGGGCAATTTTTTTCCTCATCTTGCTCCCCCCTCCAAATCAACCTTAATGAAGCCACTTCCTCCATGGCCAGCTCCCTGCTCACACACACTGCAGCACATCCACTGCTGGTTGAAACACCCTCCAAATCCTAAAGGCTTTCCAAATAAAGCTGAGCAGGAGCACAATCCCACAGCCAGCCCCTCCGAGGTCACACAGAGCGCCAGGAACTTACCCAAGTCGGACAACGACAGCCGAAAAGCACAGCATTAGAGTGGGCAAAAATACATGTCCTCAGTAGTGAGAAACCCATTTTTATTTGCTCACAAAGTCTGGTACCGAAAAAAAATTCTTGCCCCCCCCTCAATCTACTTTCAAAGGCTGAATTTTCATTTAGCAAATTACCTCCTTTGTCTCCCAAGTGCTGGGATTTGTTATCCACAGTGACATCTGCTGGCAACAGCAAAGGCGCTCAGAACTATTGCATAAAAACCACTTCTCATGTTTTTACACAAAAAATGGCCAATTTTTGGTCTGGATCATCCCTTCCCTCCAAAATCACAAACTTCTGGGGAAAAAACCTGCAGGAAAGTTACAGTCTAAAGCCAAGATAATCCCAAAACTTATTTTCCACAGTACTCATAGTGGCTTTAATAATGCAACCAGAAGCTGCTGTTTGACATTAAAGCCCACATTGAGGGATAGAAGCAAAAAAACCACGTGTTATTGTGGCTTTAGAAATTTATCACCATTTATTTAAAGAAATGCCTTGACTTTGTGCCAGTTCCTGATGATATCATTTATCTAATACTCAGAACTAAAGTATTTTCCGGGTTTAACTTTATTTTCCCCCTCCCAACTTTATTTTTTGACCTCCCAACTGACCATGGTGCATCTTCTGCTTCCTCTTCGAGATGTTTCCCCTCCACTTTCTTCTCTTTTACAACATTTCCTTCCTTAGTCTTTCACCATCTCAGTTCTAAAATCTCATCTATAACCCACCTTTCCTGACAGACTTCTCACTTCTACCAACTTGGACATTCTACACAAAATCTGATTTTTTTTTTGCCAGGCAACTGGAAGTCCGAGTAGGAATTAACAGGAAGCTGCGAAGTTCATGGAAAACCTCTCGATCAGTGTTTAGGATTTCTCAACAATAGAAGGTCTTACCTTCTTAACTGCTGGCTTTATGCAGAGGTCTGAAATAGAGAAGCATTGAGGACTTCATTCCCCACCCAGCTCGACTTTGACTGTAAAGCAATGTACCCACAAATCCAGCTGACCCCTGGTTCCTACCCTGACACTCATTTGTTCTTCCTTCCCCTCAGCCCCAGTCATTTACCTCAGTTCAAACAAGTTCTGTCTGTTTGCTCACATTTCCCACTCGTGTCCCACCAGCCAAAGCTCACTCTATATGTCTTAACTATGTAATGGCTGCTGGAATGACATTCTTACTTGATATTGTCATAAGCAAAGTGGGGAAATGTGAGCAAAATGTAAAATTGGTTGAAATGTTCTCTGGGAGAATCAATGGCTTTGCTGTCAAAACAGAATATGTTTCAGAATAGATTCCACGGGGACTTGATCTGAGCCTACGCTGTTCAATATTTCGTTAACAGCTGGATGATGGACTAGAGAATATCCTTATTAAATCTGCAAATGACACCAAGATGGGAGAAGGAAGGTGGGGGTGGTCAGATCGCTGTGTGACAGGATCAGAGCTCAGCAGCGAGGAGCTGGAGAAGTGATGTGACAAAACTGCTACAGTTCAATAAGGAAAGTCACGTCGTTAGGCAGGAGGAATTAAATGCAGAGCAGCAAACAACTCGCCCCACAGCAGTTCTGCAGAAAAAGAAGCAATCTTTTAGCAGATCACAAACTAAAGGGGAGAAAAAGAGAATCAGAAAGATGGCAAAAAGCCAGTGGGATAAACACACAGCTATCACAAAGCCTTCCCTGTATCCACAGCTGACCATCTCTCTTCCAGATGGAGCTGGACCACCTGGAAAGGGTACAAAACGGGAATCTGGAAATGGGAACTACCACAGCACACCGAGGTAAGGGAATAGTCAGTCTAGAAGACACTGCATACACAAATTAAAAAGAGGGAAAAAATTACACAGGAAGAGAAGGAAATAATTTGCTCCACCCCACGGTGAATAAGACAAGACTTGCTGGGTTTAAATAGCAGTCAGGAAGATTTAGACTTACATTTCCAACAATAAGGATGATTAAGGATTATCTGCAGACATGATACAGGTTTGGTGATCTTGTCTCAGGGCAAGAGGATAGAATAGATGACCTCTCAAGAGCCTTTAGAGCACATTTTCTGCCACTCTACATGTAAAACAAAGCTCTGAATCCATCTTACTCAGGTCTCCCACTTCCCTCAGCCATGACAAAGAAATCCTTTTTCTCTCAGGTTGATAGTCACAGCACTCCCCCCAGCTTCTGCTGGGTTTTAAATAAGTTTCATATGTGGCCTTTCTTCACCAGCCCTACTTGCCAGAATCTCTCAATTTTGTTCTTGATTAATGTAAATTTGAAATTGTATCAATCTTGAATGATATTTTATCCCTTCACCACCATGGTGAATCCTCTGGCTGAGCCCAGCACAGCCACCCTGAGGCAGAACTTCTGTGCAGCAAAGGGCCAGAGCCCATCTCTATTGACACAACCCTGTATTCACAAATTGCATTTTGTTCCTAAGAGCTGGAGAAGCTCCTAACAAAAACACAGATCCTTGAGTACTTCAGAGCTCAGACACAAGATTTTGTTTCCCTTTCTGGAACAGCATCTATATTTCTTTCCTTTCAGATCTGTCAGCAGAGAGGGTGACAAATACTTCTTTTGACAGAAAGATACAAAACCTGTTTTGGGTGACTCAACATGTATTTTTAAGTTTTTTTAAATCCTATTCTACATTATTCAGGTTGGTTTCACATGCAGCAATCTTGTGCAGATTACTTACACTTTTCACAGTTTTAGTATTTTCCTCACTGCTTTCCTCCAGGTTAGCACTGATTATAATTTTAATTTTAAATTCACAATTAATTAGCTGTGCCATTAAAAATGGTACAGCTAATTAGGTTGATAGGTTGTCATCAACAATAGATTGATAATCCAAAGCAAATATGATGCTCTCCCAGTGCAAGCCAAACTCTCTCATGTTTATTGAAGGCTCTGAGTGCACACACATGGGGTTTGCCATCAGCTAATTGATGAGCAGCAATTGGACTGCACACATCAGGCCTCCAACTCGGCAGTCCAAGCTAGCAATCAGCACTGTGGGCAATGGAACAGTTAAATCCGCAGAGCTGCATTCCTGCAGGACGTGAACTGATAACAGATGGTAACTTTCAAGACTTAACAATTCATCTGTTTCCTTTCAAGCGGGAGCTCTCCATCGGGCAGGCGCTGGGAAGGCACAGTTAGGAATCCACGGGATTCAAACACCAGCATTAATCACGTCCATCTCTCTACACACAGACCTGTCCAAATACTTGCCCCTTGTAAAGCAACAGATAAATAAATGAATACACCTAACCAGAAGCTGCTCTCTGTTCTGAAGCCTCTGACATGTCAGCAGAGGAGTATTTCCTTTAACACATCATCACACTTGGGATTCAGAACTCAAGCCAATTCCCACCTCCAGAGCAGGGCAATACACTGGCATTAGAAAGAGAACTTGGCTATTCTAAAAGAAAATAATGAAGCTATTAGAAGTTTTTAATCACTGGTATTAATAATGTTAAGAAACAACAGCATTAACCACTGTCTGAAAAGGACAGGAGGGAGATAAGAGTCATTGCTGAGACGAATTAGCTGGCGCAGGAAATTACTACTGTAAAATTTAAGTGAGAGGGCAGCTCTGAACGAAGAGCAGGATTCTCGGCAAGTGTTTAGAAATGCTGGCAGAGTATTTTCAGGTTTCTGACACAAGATTTTCCTATGGAGTGTTCAGACCTGTTCACAGATAAAGAATTCACATCTTGTATTCCTTCCCATGGACAAGTGCTCCCCCTTCACCCCACTCTCACCCTCCAAACCCTCCTCAGTGTTGCTCCAGCAGTAACTACACAGTGAAAGAGTCAGAGAAGACAGGAAACAGCTTAAAGTTAAATTACACAAAACCAACTCTATCATCACCGCAAATACCAGTGGGAAAATTCAGGCATATAATAACAGATTCAATAACTTCATCTAGAGCCACATAAGAAGTCTGGGCAGACCCAAGAAGTGAATCCCTCAATTTTAAGCTGACTGTGTGCATTTAATCTCATCAGACAATGTTTTACACACAGTTTTCATACGCAAAAGAATTTTTAAAAAACAAATTTACAAATGGTGCCGACATCACAGCAGATGTGTTCTTTTCCCTCCTTTGCACAGACCACTTCCAGGCACAGACTGAGGAGTAAATATTTTTTACAGCAGAAACCCAATTGTTAAACCACACACACAAACATAAATATGAAAATTCGCAGTAACTAGTACTTTCATAAGAAACTGAAAATGAGGATAACCTCAGAATCCATTGGTTTACTCCATGCAAGAGCCTGAAATTTCCTTCACACCTTGAACAGGTGTGAACATTTGAGCTGGAAAGAAGATAAGGACTCTCTGGGGTTATTTTCTGGAATGCCTGAAAATTGCCAGTGTGTATTTATGGATCAGTATCTTCACAGAGAGATCAATATGTGCAGGACACCTCCTGCCTGTGTGCCCAAAATCAGTGCCCGGAGAGAGTGTGGATACACCCTGGGTCCAACAGCCCAGACACATCACGTTTTTCTCCTGGAAACCAGAAAAACAGCTCCTGCAGGTATTTCATTTCTGTTCTGGGGGAGCAGGCTGCGCTGATATTTCATTCCTTTCAGACATGCCCACGCTGTGACTGCCTGCAGATGACAGGGCTGCTGCTGAGATATGAAGTGTAATGTTGCCTGACACTGCCTGTGCTGCTGGAATCATGGGACTGGGCACACATGTCACACCGACTAAAGGACTGTGTAAACACAAAGCCTTGGCTCTCCTGTCACCGACATTTATGGTCTCGAATGAATATTTTATGTGCAACACTAAAATAGTAACAATTCTGTGGGCAACCAGTAACAGGCCTCTGTAATTTTGGCATAAACCTTCCAGTTCACATTCTATCTCAACAGAAGACTTCACATGTTTATACTACAGCTCTAAAGACAGTAGAGTTATTATTTTAAATCAGTCAGGAGGAAAAAGTGAAGCAGAGCCAACGGAGTGTCCAGCATGGACCAGCTTGCCCCACTCCTGGGCAGTGTGGATTCATTCCAAGTTTCAGGTAGCATCACCCTGAGAAACTGTGCATGGAGCCAATTCTGTAAAAGGTAAGCCTGAAATATTTTGGCCTTAAATGTCAAAATCTTGTGTCCTTATTAGGATAATGGAAGATATGTTCATTTATATTGAACAAAATTATTTTGAGAATAGTTGCTTTGAGTTAGTAGGTTTTTAATTTACAAAACCCACAGGGATATTGTTGTCACTTCAGGAGACTGTACTAATAAAATTAATTATTTTCTATCATAAAAAACCTGTTTGGGGTTCTCCATCCTACTTTGGATGCAGTTCCTAGCATTGGAAAGACATGGTAAGGTCATTTTTGCCTTCAGAAATGACCAGATGAGAAGAACTTGAAGCCTAAAATGAAAAGCGATCCCTTATTCAGCTGAACCCAATTAAATTAAAGTCACGCTCTAGTGATAGAACAAACAAACGAGTGTTTAAATCTGCATACAGATCTGGAAGGGGAGGAAGAAAATACACTGAACTTAGAAATTGTATTTCAGTTCTTTTAATACTTCCTTTTAAAGCTAAACATGACATTTCACATGCAATAGTGTTTTCCTGAGTGAGCTTTCAAGGATGGCTTCTTTCCTGGAAGGTTTTTGTTCTGAACTCGGAGTTCATCCACCTGACAGACACACTGCACTGAAGCAAACTCTGCATTTCTGATTCAACACCGAATCCGAAGCAAACTCTTCATTAATTCAGTTTAAGCTGAACAGATTCTTTATGTCTCCAGTGCCATCGTGCATTATTGCCACATATGAAAAACAGGATTTAAATTATTCAGAAACATGAAGAAAGCAGTTCCACCAGTTTACAGCCCTTCTCCTACTGAGATTCTTCAGGAAAATTTCCTAAAGGAAAGCAGACTAAAACCTGATGGGAATTCAGCAGACATTTCCCTGCAGATAAAGTGGAGCCAGAGAAAACCCACCAACCAAGTGCATTCATTCTGCCAGGACACCCCTAGAGTGAGCAGGGAAGGACCAAGGAAGCACCAAGGAAGCTCTCCAAGATTCCAGCACCCACACTGACCAGGAAAAACAGGTCCAGAGGGATCCATCCCGTGTTTCTAGCAGGGTTGTTGTCCCAGTGACAGCCCAGGCTGTCACCATAGCAACTTTCACCAAGAACTCACAATGCACCCAAACGAACTCCGAGCTAAATTAACTTATTGCATGTCACCAGTGAGAAATGACTGTTCAGAGGTAATTTTCTGTACTAATATGTAATAGAGTTAACTCTCTAAATTGAATTAAATTAATTAAATGCCACTCCCAGTAAATCAGATTCTATTACATGAATGTTAAAAGAAATTAAAGATGTTTTAATAAAGATTACTAATAATAACTTAATATTATTACTTCATTTTAATTCAAAAATTCTGCTCAGTTTATTTTAGACACATGTCTTCCCCTCACTAGGAGGGAATACCTAATTACTCCACATGCATTACACACAGTTACCTCACAGAAATGGGCTTAGACTTAACTAAGAGAAGTAACACCAGCATTTTAAGAAGAAATACAGCTTGGTTTAATATGTGACATTCGAAGATTCTTCCTGCCCTCACACTTTCTGTAAATTCCCACACTTTCAGTTACTCTGTCCAGTTTCCAGAGAGTTTTATTTCTGCTTTTTGCCATAAGCCCAATTGCAAACAAAGAGGAAAACCCCCTGTCTGCCTAGGCAGGGTACAAAAATAACAACTCTTTCTTTAATGGCTGTGCAGATGTACTTAACAATGCATTATTAGGTTTGTTTTTTAAAGCAGATTTTCGCACTTTGGAGTGGGACAGAGAGCTGGGAGGCAAACCTAAGATGCTCTCAGTTGCTGATGTAAATCAAAAGTTAGAATTGCCAGCTGATGGTGTTAATGCTGTCCCCATGCCTCTGACTTTAACTCATATTAGACACTCACCAAGACAATTTGGGCAAAACCAGGCACTATTTAACAATAATCACTTCTCAGAATTACAAATCACACTATTCAGTTTAATTCATGATTCTTTCAGAAAGAAGCTGCGTTTGTGCTGAGCAGGCAGCTGGTGACAGCAGAGGGAGCACACGGAGCTGCCACATCTGCCACTGGCCACAGGATGACAATGATGTCAGCCCAGCTCAGCTCAACACCCAGAGGAAAGGCAGCAGTGCCACTGAAAGAATATGGCAAATAAGGATTAAAACATTCCCTGAATCTCCAGCAAATGTGAAAAGCAATGGTGAGTTACGACTGTGACAACCCTGGGGGGTGGAAAAAGATGAGTTGCAACATCCCACCTACATCCCAGGTATCAGTGAAATGGGATTATGGATTTAAGTGTTCAGTGTTACTGGGCATCTAACTTATTATCCACAGATTTTAAGTTAGAATTACGTTTTTTTAAAAGTCCTGGTAGCCACAATAAGGCACCAAATCACTAAATCTTCTCTGGATCTTTTCTGGGAAGGAAGAGCTGAACAACTGAGGAGGCTGAACACGACCTCTCATTTAATTTCCTACAGTGATCACTGGCCAAGATTAGAAATAACTATACAACAAAGAAAAAGAAATTAATTTATTACTCTTGGAAACTGGCAGCAAGATATGGAAGCTATAGCAAGATATGAATTATGATGGAACTTATGTCAGAAAGGGGGCATTGAACACATTTTTTTCTTCCTGTTTCCCTCTGAAGACTTTCTCCTGTTGAGGAGAGTCACTCCTCAGATGCCAGGAGCTCATGTGTACAGCAGGAAAGAACTGCCAGTGCAGGACAGGACAGCCTGACACCTCCAGCACCTGCAGGAAGTTTTCTCATGGTTTGTCAATCAAGCTTCAGTAACTGCACTGGAAACGGGGGGGAAATTAAAGCAATGAATATATTTAAATGTATTCTTCAGGGGACTACCTGCAGAGGGAAAATGGGTAGTGATTAAACAGGAGAAATGGGGAGTGAAGAAGAAACTGCACATTATCAAACTGAGGTCCTTGCAGAGTTAAAGAAGGCATCTGAAACTTGGGAGCTTCTCAGAGCAAGCTGAGTATAGGGACAAAAAACTGAAAGAAAAGAGTCAGCACTGCTGTGGAACAGCCTGGATTACAGAGCTGTGCCATGGGGTGAGCCTGAAAGGCACAGAAAATAAATCAGCCTTAGGTTT
Organism: Grantiella picta; assembly: GCA_013397955.1. NCBI lineage: Eukaryota > Metazoa > Chordata > Aves > Passeriformes > Meliphagidae > Grantiella > Grantiella picta. Next base: position 100,056 of record VZRM01000421.1, read on the forward strand.
GACTTGCAAACAGCAGCAGGTTACTGCTCCACAGATTAACTGAAAGGCTACTTAATTCTCCCATCACAGCGTGCTGGTTTTGGCTGGGACAGAGTTAATTTTCTTACAGCAGCTGGTTTGGGGCTGTGGTTTGGATTTGTGCTGATAACCCAGGGTGCTCTCCTTAATGCTGAGCAGTGCTCAGAGAGCCAAGAGCTGCTCTGCTCACCCCACACTGCCAGCGAGGGCACAAGGGGGGACACAAGGAGCTGGGAAGGGACAGCTGACCCCAGCAAATATTCCACAGCAGATGGTGTCACGATCACCACATAAAGCTGGGGGAGAAGGAGAAAGATGGGGATGCTTGGAGTGATGGTGTTTGTCCTGCCCAGTCAGTTAGCTGTGCTGGAGCCCTGCTGTCCTGGTGCCTCCCATGGGACGTGGGGAATGAACTCCTTGTTTTGCCTTACCTGTGTGACTTTTGCTTTACTTATTAAACTGTTTTTATCTCAACCCACGAGTTTTCTCACTTTTACTCACACATCCTGACAGGGGAGAGTGAGCAAAGGGCTGAGCTCCTGCCTGGGGTTAAACCACAACATACAGATACTGCATTTTAAAAATAATTCTGCACTCACTGGAAGAACTTCCAAAGGAGAAAAATGTAAATTGTTATGGTTTGAAAAACAGCCTGAAAACACTAGCACAAGGGAAAAGGGGATGGGCTGTTAAGTAAAAAAAAACCAGGAGACACAAAAAGGCCTCTGCAGTGGAACAGAATATCAGCTGTTATTATTTGCCCACAAACTGGGCAAGGTTACAGACAAAGAAGGGGCTTAAGTTATAGGAAAGACTGTTCAGGCTGAATATGAAGATGACTTTCCAACAATAATCAAAACATCTTTCAAGAACATCTGTTGGGCCTGTCTGAGAATGGGAACATGGTTAAGACTATCCCTTTTGCTGATCCAAAGGGACATATCTAGTCCTGCAATAGTAAGACCTCAATGTGGCATTTGAATTTTTAATGGAGTTGAAGAATCGTCAATTCTCTAGCTTAGTAGTTCTTGTGCTTTAAAGGAAAAGTTCACGAGAGCCTGTCTGGCCTTGGAAAGGTGAAAAGTCTGGCTCTTTAAAGACTGATGAAAAAAGACAGTAAGAATAGCCAAATTGGCAATTATGCCTGAAACATGAAGAGCATCCTGAAAACAGGAGGACAGCTCTTCAGAAGGCCATGATAAGACAGAGAACTACTCCTGTTAATATGGGAAGAGGCCATCAGGAGCCTGAGTCCCACCAAGTTCAGCTGTTCCCATTGGGCAAACAACAATCCCAGTGGCTGCCACGCCCCGGGCAGCTGAGCAGCTTCCAAAGCATTCAGTGGTGCTGCTAAAGACAGGTCCCACATGACAGCTTAGCGTGAGCCACTGCTGCCACCCCACAAGGGCAGGATGCCTGCAGGGAAAATCACCTCCTCTCTGGATGCTGATGCACACTGCACTGCCTGAACCAGTTCAGGAATAACCTGAAGGATCAGGTGCACGATGAACACCTGAGCAGAAGCTTCGGAGCGTTTACCAGTGTGAGCTGGTTAAACAGACATTTTAAGTAGTCTTGTAGGATTTGTGAAGTGTGAGCTACCTCCTTTAACAACTCGGGAAAAACATTAAAATAATCTGGCAAAACACAGGGAAGCCAAGAGGCAGTCTGGGTTCTCAGAGCAGAGGAATGTCAACAGCAGATAGTCAACAGGAGAACACAAGGTCCCTCGGGCCAAATGCTTCACACACAGTGTAAAAGAATCAAAAACACGTTTTCATTCCCTTCTTTTTCCCAAGATAACCCGCTCCAGCATTTGTACAGTAACTATTCCAGGAGCGTGTACTAGTGTTACAGTTCAAAGTGGATTTCATCCTTCCCAAGGAAGGGATCAGGTAACCTTAGAAACCCAGCATGTATCTCAAAACAATCGTTACCAAAGTGAGCTAATACATTTCCTGATGAACCTCTCTTCCAGCTCACAGTTTGCCGATCTTATCAACATTATATTTATATGCCTTACAAGCCTTCTCCAGGTAGCAAGATGATAATCTAATAATGGAAAGTGGTCAGCGCACTGCAGATAAATCAAAGCTGATAGGTCATTTTTTCATGGGGAGCTGTTAGCTGCCTTCTCCATGAAAACCTGCGTGAGGCAGGCCTCAAGGCAGAGAAGAAACTGCCTTTGTGCACGTGTTTCTTTAAAGGAAGAATGAAAGTGAACAACAGGCTTTAGATCAGAGAGTGAAGGGAGGAGCACACTGATGAACAGGTGAGCTGTGCTGTAAAGTCACTTCCAAGGAAACAAATCTCAGACTCTGCTGGGTGGGTAAAAGAGTGAAAAGATGTGGGATGGGTGTCTGTTGCTGTAAGTAGATACAAAAGTGGCATGTTACAAAGGAAATACTGGTGCATATATTCTCTGATGGACAGCAAGTATCAGACAACATTCTATTTATAATTGGAAAACACTTATTTTACAAGCAGACTGACAGAAGAACAGAGCATTTGCCAATGTCTGAGCTGCTGCAATGCCAAAAGTGCAGCAGTTTGACCATTTCACAGCCCACAGGCTCCACATACTGCACTGGGGAACAGCAGCAGGGAGGAAAGCAGCCGCTGTTGGCAGATAAATACCATAACCCAGTGTGCAGTTTGATCATAACCAACAACATTACCACTTTGCAGCTGTGTTAAAATTTATCTTCTACAATATCCAGTTGTCAACAACTGTCCTGGCAGTTTTGCTGTTGAGAAAGCAAACTGGGATTTATCTGAGAGCTCTTCCCACCAAGGGGCACCCTGACAATTGGGCCTGGAGTAGAAAAGCCAAGCTGGTGTTACCTGATCTGCACTTACTCTCTCTTCACAGGGTATTCACGGAGAGATAATGTCCTAGGCTAGAAATGGATTTGACAACGGACAATGTAAAGAGAAATCTGATGATGCAGATGTCGTCCTGCTGCCTTCAAGCAGGGTATCAAACCTTCTAACATCCAGAGCATTTGAAAAGTGCTTTTAACCAACTGTGTCTAGCGTTAGAAAGCTGCCATTTTTATCTAGTTCTAAAACTAATGATTGATAGGTCAGGCTATTGTCATATAGCTTCAATCTGACAAACCCAGATCATTCCTGAGAAAACAGAAAAAGCAAAGCACGACAAAGATCAGAGCAATATTCTGCCTGTATTTATATTATAAGCACACGCCTAAATCTGTGTAACAGCAAACTACTACAGCCCGTCTCTAAGGAGAACAGAAACTACCTGAGGAGCACCAGGAGTATCTACTTGAGCTCTCATCTGCTTTTCTATCCCCACATGAAGAACCTGCCAAGCTCACAAGGCAAGAGCTGAGCAGGACTTTACTGGAGCAAAGCAGCAGGAACTCCAGGCGAAGACACAAAAGCACCTCTTTGAGGGCAACTGTCCTGCAAATCCAGCTCAGGACTGGAGCACATCAGGAAGAATGTATCTATTGGATTCTCTTTTATTTTCAAATAACTCTGGAGTTTTATGTTTGTTTGTTTTTCTTCAAGAGAGAAATGTTTTCTCCCAAAAATCTGAACTAATTGCTTTGGTGCTTTGTTGTCTGAAAAGAGCATTTCTTTGAAAGCTAAGGAACCTATAGCTTCACAAGAGCTACAGAAGATGTAAACCTTCAGAACTGTCAGCCCTGGCTTGCCGGGCTCAGGGTGTCCAGCCCTGACAAACCCTCTCTCCTGCAAAAAGACACCAATTCCTAATGCAAATCCCTTGTTGGGCACCTTTGACTGGCAAACCAGCAAGACACACAGAGAAAGAGCTACAAACCCAAATAAAGTTTACCAAAGGTTATTCATACATTTACTGTTTACTTTAAATTTTTCTCCTTCACTTCATAATGGCAATGCTGAAGATACTCAGTATTTCTTGCACTTGTGATAGCAAAAAATCTATTAAATACCACTGAGCCTGTCACGGTCATTCCACTTGGGAAAAAAAGTAGGCAGGAAACCAAAGTTTTTTCTCTACTACTTAACTCCAACCCTCCCAGCTCATCCTTCTTGCTTTGTCTCCTTGACTATGCAAATTGCTCCTCCTGTCTGCTCCAATCTTTTTGTATTTTCTACGCCTCTTCACCCAGTACTGGACTCACAAATTACCTCCACCCTCTATTCTGTGCAGGTTGTAAAATGGTAATTACTCCTCTATCAGAGAAGTGATATCTCAGTCAGTTTTATGAACAAATTCATGTTTGTTTAAAGATACTTAAAATAGCAAAACACCCCCATGATAACATTTATCAAAAAGAAAACATTTTTGTGTTATAAAGCCTTAACGTATGGCCACAGGTTATCATTAAGTTATCAAGTGACTGCAAATTAAGATCTAATTGAAGAACTTATTGCAGTGCTCCCCCTCCTTCTGCAGTGATGATTTATGGCACATTTTGTCACTACAATGTGCAGCAGTTCAGTACAAACACAGCACTTAACTAACAAGATGACAGAGGCAGATATTCAAGCATAAGCTATAAATACTCAAATGAGTCAGAGGTTGTAAATCTGTTGTAAATCATACCTGATTTGTAGGCTGGAACACATTTTCTAATCTTATGGAAAAAGCCTCTGCTGGTTCCTACAATAACATAACATGAACCAGAAAAACTCAAGACTTTTCTTTTTTAAAAAGACCTATTGTGTTACACATTGTCACAATTCTACTTAAAATACTGATGAGATTCTCTAAAAAGCTTCATTTTCCCTTATTTCCTATGGAACTACCACTAAACATCAGTAACATCTACAACAGCCAGAAGGAGCACATTATCAACATACACAAACTGCATTTCTGTAGGAGCAGAATGGAGGTTACAGGAAGGTGATTCACACACTCTTAAGCACGGGCAGAGAACATTCTAACAGCCCATTAGGGCAGGGTAAGTAAAAAATCAATTTAAAAATATGCAACAATCTACATGGCTGACTTGAAAATGAAAATAACCTGCCTTTGAAAACAGGTATGCTCCTATTTCTGTTATCCAAATCAAAATGCCAGAGCAGGGGATGGGATCTCAGATATTTTCATCCATTCTTTTTTTCCTTTTAACTCCCCTTTATAATACAGTTGACCATATTCCTCCAGGTAAAATATACAGCACTGCTTGCGGGATAAAAAATGCTATGCAAAATTTACAGATAACCTAAAGGAAGTATTCCAACATTTGTGACATCACGATGGTTTACCAAGCAACCACACACTGCTAAAATGTTTGCTGTTAAGGCCCCCAAAATAAAACGTATTAAAGCATAAACCTTGGCAGAATAATCTCCCAGGCTGCAGACAAGCTCCCTGACTCTGCGAGTTGCATATTAAAATGATCACACGCTGAGGAGTCCCAAGGCACACAGCCCAGCCAGCCTGGGGGAGGGGACAGCTCCTCAGCACACCACAGATGGAAGGGAATGGTGCTCAGCTCAGCATCCACTGCACCACTGGAACAGAGGACGGGCAGGGCTGGACAGGCTGCTGAATCCCAGGATTCCTGCAGCCACTCCAGCTTCTGCACTCCTGCTGCATCATCCCCCACAGCAGGAGCTGAAGTTGCCATCTTCCCCTTGGAAAGCACACCTCTCTCTACTTGTCCCATGCCGTGAACATGCCAGACAGGCCTACAAGGATCATGGAGGTCCAACAGGCAGAGATTAACCATCTCTGCTTTACAGTAATGGGATGGGAATACTTTCCAGCTCACACTTCTAATAAAAATATTTACCAAAATATATTCTGTGTTAGACTAATTGTGGTATAGATGTAACTGTTTTTACTTCTCTGTTTGTAGATTTAACACTTACCTTTATTGCAGATAATGCTGGAGAGTTGGATGGCTACTGTGCCTTTCAACTACCGTGGTAAATGTCTGAATAACAAACCACTTAAGCTATTTTATCAGCTATTTTATCAGCTATTTTATCAGCTTTAGACAAATGCATTCAGCTGAGGTGGGAGTGAAGCAGGCAAGGAACTGATCACCTGTGCTGATTAAACCTGCAGGAGGATGGCTAGAAGAGAAACAGGCAGCAAAATACACCCTGATAGTATTTATGGCAAGCACAGCTCCCTTAAAGTCCCCTGGAGTTATTAAGTAACAGCCATTCCCATACTAGTGATCCTTTACCATACAGAACAGAACTCGTAGTTACAGCTGAAGGTTTTCATTAGAAAAACCTTTATACACAAAGTTTCTTGATCAAGTGCATATAAACTGGCAAGAGTTTACACATGTAAAATAAACACTAATAGCCTGTGCTCAATAGTCCCGCTCTCAAAAAAAATTACCATAAAAGAACAGTAACTTGAATGTGCAATAAAAACCTGCTCATTTCCCACCTCATCTAATTCTGCAGTGCTCCTCTCCAGCTGAACAGGAAGACTACTTTCATTTGTTTTCAAGTAATTGAGAAACATTTCAGCTCTTTATCAGCTCTCCAATCTTTCTTCCTTTCACACATTCCCTAGAATTGTTGTTTACGGGGTATTTATAAAAGATTCAGCTTCACAAAAATACTCAGGCAAACAATGTTGCAGGAAAAAAACAGAAATTGAAGGAGCTGCTATGTAGAGAAGACTTAAAGGGTTGGATTGTTGTTTAAACAGAAGAAATAAGTTGTGTCAGTGGATGCAAGAGCTGTGTGAGCTTCCCAGCCCTGGACTCCAGCAGCAGCCACATACCTTTCCCCTAAGGGTGGAAATGCATGTTTATTTTGGAAGGGGTTTGTGCTCCACATCACAAATGGAAACATTCAGCCGGGGCTGAGGCCTCAGAGCGAGACTGAGCTGACAACACACCACAGCACAGCCCCACAGGAAACCTCCTTCCTCTTCCTTCCTTCTCCTTCCTGAGGCCTCTGAACCTGCAACAGCCCAGAGCAGCTCAGAGCTCCGTGTACAAAACAAGTTCATTATCAGCCAGGACAGCAACTCCACACCTTTGTTCTACTCAAATCCATGAAAAACTTACTGTTAACTAAGAGGAATTAGAAAGCACCTTGGTCAGAGGTTTCTAGCACAGAACAAGCCAACCCAAAGGGCAAACCCTGCCTCTCTCCAGCCCCACCGCCCAGCCCTGCCCACCCACTTCAGCAAAGTGCCTTCTCCTCCACAAACACTGCGGAGAGCAAACCAGGAACTGTACAAACACACTGCCCCAGCCAGCTGAAAAACAGACTGAAAAACCCTTCTAGATCCCATCTGCACTTGGAGGATTTATTTTTCTCCACTAGGACTCAACTGGTACAAGCACTTGTCACTGCTGTGGCAATCCAGTTGCAGAACTCAATGACCCACATGTAAAATGAAGCAATTTTTTTAAAGTTACCACAAACAGCTCCATTAAGTCATATTTATGAAGATCTCACCTACCAAAATCTGTATTTTGCAAAACATCTAATCCCAGTGCAGTTTTAATCTCTGATTGAATAGATCCTCCCCACTGGCATGCATTACCTGATGCAGTCCATTCACTCAGTTTTACTGTGTCATCCTGTCTTCACAACTAATTTAATTGCTGTGTCCCAGATAGGAAATAAATTAACTAAATTCAGTGATAATCTCTGTGTTGCCTTTTAGTTCTAGTATCATTTGTCACTCAACAAATGAAAATGTATCCAAATAAAGCACTTGGTGCAGCACTGCTATAAAGTTTATGGTCAACTTGGAATATTCTAGGAAAAAAGTTCAGTCAAATTTTTCCTCTCATGAATTTTGTATTAATATTTTCTGTATTTTAAGAAATTCCTGCTACCTCTCATAAGCTCATGCACATCCCTCCTAAAGATAAATGGAAGGAACTGCACAATAAAGTGAAAATAAATCCTAATCTTTAACATAACTACCTTTATTCACTGCTGTCTTCTTCCTGGTTCAATAAGCAGTAGCTTAGAAGATGCTTAAATACATGAATAATGAACCAAAAAATCCAACAGATTGAGAAATGCAGTCCCTAAATTTGAAAGAAACAAACTCACAAGCATACCTGAAAAACTGAAGTTATTAACTAGAAACTTAAATGTGGCAGTTCAAGCAATTAAAAGCAAAGCTGTCACAACAAAGACAGAAATAGTAACATCCCACAGAGGGAAAGCAGAAGGCTTTGTGTCTCACTAGTAACAGAAATGAAGAGCCACTGCATTAACACGTGAAAATGAATTTAGTTACTCTGACAGCAAAAACATCTGCTGCTGAACTGTGATATTAAAAAATCATTATAATCCATTATAGAACAGTGAAACCTTTTCACACAGAAACGAGCTGATACAGAGAACAAAACATGCAAGACTGTGAAAACAGAAATATTCCATTTAGATAGAAATTGCTCTCATGTATCTTAATTTCAAAGTTTTTAATGTACCTAAGATTTGGTGGGACTCACATATTTCTGCTCCTTCTCCTAAAAGCAAAGTTCGCTGCTCTAAACTACATGAGATCTCACAGGGCAGATGCAACAGAATTCAAATGAAAACTTTCTGACTTCACACTTTCTACATCAGATAATCTTGGAAAGAAAAGGTCAGAGTTTCAATAAATTACTGTTACAGTGTCTTCATCATGCAGTTAGGACTTTATTTTTCTGAATTCACTATTATTGAAGTAGTACTTAATTTCTGCTGTACAAATCATAAGAAGTGTTTGAAACATAAATTGTTTTGTCAATCCCTTATGCTAGGCTTGGCTCTTCTTTAATCCTCAGTCTTGGGAATCTGGGAAGCTTCACTTGTCTGTCTGACACCTAATTACCCACCAACAAATTAACAATGCATTTGAACTGGTTCAGAACTGCTCAAATCAAAGGCCAGACTAGACAAAAAGATCTGTAAGCCATCAGCTGCAGAAGAGAGACATTACCTTGCCTCTCTTCCTCACCTTTCTGAAAGCCACAGCTTCATTAACTTTTCTCCTAGGGAACCTGGCAAACCACTGCCCCCAAAAATTCCTTACCTCTGCTGCTTCCTGCCTGTGCTGCAAACCAGCTCCAGTCGCTTCCCAAGCAGAAAATCCACACAGAAAGAAAAACAGGCAGTGGTGGCAGCAGGGGAAATAGTTTCTCCTAAGCTCAATGAACTGAGTTTACACATTAAATTGAGTTGAATTGTGCGAGGGGAGAGGGGCAATTATTTGCCTTTGAAACAGATAAATAACTACTAACAACTAAATGGAAAACTACATCTGTCTTGACAAAAGAGATGACATATGCTGTGTTATGGTTCACAGAAAATTAATCCATATATTCTTGTCAAAAGGCTGCCATAGAATACCCAGCAAGATAAGCCAAGGCTTATGCTGAGAATCCCAACAAAACTTCAAGAATATAACAATCCTAGTGTGATATACTCCCCTCATTAAACAGACACAAAGGATAAAAACTACAAGAACATTTTTTAAACAAGCTTTTAAAAATATCCAATAGTTCATGAAGAATAAACAAGAATTTACCTTTGGTTTTTTGTTCAGCAGCCTGAAAGGAGAAAAGAACAAAACAAATCAACTATTTGTCAATACCGAAAATTATAACTAATAATTATAGGGCTGCAGGCCTAACCTTTTGCAGAAACTGCCTACATAAATCAGGCATTAGTTTCATTTAAGGATTAGAGAATGTCAGTTTAACTCCATGTGTTAGGAATATGAGAATGGCAACCTCTGTCTGACTGAAGCCAGAACTGGATGGCAAAGAGGCAGAGATGGCAGTGGCCCTATCTACCCACCCAGCCTTCCCTCTCCTGACTGGCAGAGGCTTTGTGGACCCACAATGTACCTGTGAACTCTTTAACACTCTGCAGAATTAACTTCTGTGACTGTGTCCAGCATCCCTTTGAATCCATCCACACTAGCAGCTTCCACACAAGACCTGTCTCCTTTTTATCTATTTGGAACCTATCCATTTTTTTATGATGCCTAATTTTCATTCCAGGAAAGACAGCGATCAATTCTTACTTAAAAATTAAAACTAACTGTTTTAATTTTTTTTCAATCCAGAAAATGAGGGAGGAGAATGTACAGCAATGAAAATGAGCCAGGGATCCCAGAGTCCCTGCTGAGGGACTGATCCAGGTAACTCTGGCTGAGGAATGGCCAGGTGTGGGAGCAGCCCCTTCCCACCTGATGCTGCAGCATCACCACCCAAACTCCCATCAAAAAATGATCATTTACAACAGGAACACGAGCAAACCTTTTTCTGAGCACCTTCCTTCTTTTTCTTTTCTTCCTGCTTTTTCTTTTTCTTTTCTTCCATCAAATGTTCCTCTTCTTGTGTTTCTTGTTCTTTCTCCCTGATAAGAACAAAGGTTGGGAAGAGCTTTTCAGTGAGATGAAGTTTCTCTAGGAAGGTGAATAATCTGTATTTGCATTGCTAACTTTCTACATGTCATGTCTAAGAAAAGCTGCTTCTAATGCTGCAATAAAAGCACTAGAAAAAACCTGTTCCACAATTGAAATTAACAACAAATAAAACAGCAGGCAGTGAGAATGCAGAAAGGATAGATTTTATTTGGAACCTCTTTCCACAATCACTCACAAATACTACTTAATATTAGCATATTTTAGGGAAAAAAAGTTTAAAATTGGAAAAGAAAAGGAACAAACCCAACTAATTAATGCAAGTTCTGCTGGATTTCACAGCTGTGATTCACAATCTACCTTGAAGAGCATGAGCAAGTATATTATTTTGCAACTATTTTTTCTCTTTTTGATCAAACACATGCTGCATTAATTTCCCATATGCATCAATTTTGTTCTCAAGAGTTGTAAACTAAGGCCCAAATTAATTCCAATAATCATATTTTGTGTTCATGCTATAAATTCTAGCTGAAGAATTTGCACTACAAGACTGTTCCAGTAGCATCTTGATTAAAAATTAACCTGAATCGTTCCAAATCAAGAAGAAAATCTATTTGAAACCTTCCTATCTCTGCTTTCTGTGTCCATCACCATAATAAACGGTTAAACAATGACCCTCCCCAACATCCTTTTCAATAAATACCAATGCAAATAATTCATTTACTTCTCTATAACTACTTTATCTTCCTTGACAGGTCTTCAGGTCCTGATCATTTATCAGCCTTCCAGATCTTCTGAGAAGGCTGTTTCTGATGGGCTGAAGCCATTACTATCACTATTATTAGATTCAATGTCTTCCAATTACTCCTCAAGACCACTTTCTACCTAATTGCCTAATTTACTATTGCTTTACATTAAACTTGCCAAAGCCTGCAGACCCCAATCCCTTTTCTTTGTTTGGATTTTTTTGTTGCTGTTTAAAAAGGGATTTTTAGTAACAAAATTCTATTTTTTTGTCACCATGTGTGAGACTGCTCTTTACCTAAAGGAGAAACAACCACTCTTCAGATTTTGCACATTGTGTCTTCCAACATTCCCCACGAAACATTTTGCCTTTTAACCAGTTTACATTTTGCTAAATAGTTTCCCATTGTTACAAAAAAGAAACATTGTAGCCTTTGTCTGTTTGTTTATTTTGATATTTTGGTTGCTGAAGGGTGTTGTGGTTTTGGCTTTTTCCCTCGCCTGACAATACTGATCCTGGCCACTGCAGATGCTTTAATGCTTACACAGATCCTGTATGGAACTCCAGACTAAATTAAAAGCAGATTCCCTTCCCCTGTGTCACCCCCAGCTATAAACACTACAGCAAGCAATTTACAGCTCTAAACTTAGGTGTCTGTGCCTTTTAAAGACACTTTAGAGCACTCAGACTATTTACAGAAGTGAGAGATACAGCAAGACCCAGGGTGTGGAACAGCAGCCAGAGGTTGTGCACATCTGGGAGCTCTTGGGACACCACTGGAGGTCCAGACAGCTGAAATGGCTTCCGGTGTCTGTATTTAAGATCCTGAACCACCTTCTGTCATGACCAAAAATTCACCACCTACACGACTGCTCAGGTTGTGCCAGTTTACCTTTTAAACCTTGTACTGTAAACTGAGGTTTGGGAAACATCTGCCCTTAGGACTTGCAAGTAGATATTTCCTTTAAGTGCCAAATTCACTTAAGACAAAGGTACTTAAAGCTGTGCTTTTAAACAGCTCCTTCCAGACTTTGCAAAAAGTGATGACTGAGGTTGCCAAAAGAAACGGAGTTGAAACTGTAATAGATTTGCCTTTATTCCTGTTAGCTCGGAGGAGAACAGAAGTCCCCAGGATCTCAGGAACTACAAAGAAACAACATCCAGTCCCTTCATTTCCAGTGCTCCCTACCCAAGTCACAGCAGACTCTACAAAGGCCCTGTGCCAGTGAACTCTCCCAAGCTGTCAGACAATCGCCAGAGGAAGTTCAGCCTTTCCTGGTTTTTGAAAGCAGGTGAATGAAACAAGTCCATGTAAAATGAGAAACTTTCTGGTTTCCTCTTGCTAGTACTTAACAAACCCCATGACATTACAGCAATTCCAGAACACCACAGTTACATTTAAATTTCCTTCAATACTCAGGGCAGTATTTAAAAACAAAAACAAAAAACCCCACACAAAAACAAACCACCACCACTTTGCTTAATGTGCAGAGTTTTTAAGCTATCAAAGTACATATTACCCAACCTTCTCCTTAGGCCTCTTTTTTTTTTAATATCAAGTTCCTTCCCTAAAATATTAGGTTGGAAGGAATCTCAAGGATCATCTGGTCCAACCTTTCTTGGTCCAGCCAAGCCTTAATAGTGTCCAACCCCGGGCATCAATTTTCACCACTGCCAAAGTCTCATCCTGGGGTTTGGTCTCCACTATGAACTTTTGCTTCCAGGCAATGCACCACACGCCTGTGGATTTTCCAAATCAAAGAAGAGCAAACATTTTGCTCCGTTAGGAATACAACGTATTTTATTACCATATTATCACAGCCATCGGAACATCAGAGGCAGAAGTGCCACTCCTCGCAAAAACCTGGGGTTTGGTTGGTTGTGGGGTTATTTTTTTCATTTCTGAGATTAAAATAGCCTCGGATTAGCTCAGAAAATAATACTGTAATTTTTAATGGAGTTCAATTTTCAAAACTGATTTACATAATGACACTTCTGAATACATGTGCTTTAAATATGCTTAAAATAGAAATAAAGCTCCAAGAGGCCTCTCAGATGGCAACTCTTGCTGTCACTTTTAGGCAGAAATTAGTCATCTAAGAGCAAAACAAAAGGAAAACAATAAAAACATGGCTATATAAAGTTTGATTACGTTGTCAAAGGCATGTGTTGCAGCTTTACTTCCTGAGCGACAATTTAATCTTTATTGCAGGAAATACGCGAAAACATTTATGAATACAAAGCTCATGTTCTAAAGCAGGAGAGGCTCAGAATATCCCTGTAGGAGTTGGCCTTGTTCTTACATATGGATCTGAATCGGGAGGGATTTTTATGAGCAAGGAGTTTTACTACAGAATGAAGTGGTGTTTTCACAGATTGCAAATCGCTTATGAAATCCAAGCCTAACCCAAGGTTATCTTTAAAGTACTTGAGAGCTCTCTGGGAGCAGGAAAGCAAGAGGAGCTACAGGGCATGGCCAGAACAATCCAGCACTGTGCCTCTGGTCTGTCAGTGCCTGTTGCAGAAAGGTTTATTAATCCCTTTACAAAATTAACAAATCTAGGCTGATTTATTTTTTAAGTTAAGTAAGAACTTGAGTTTTCTGATTGATGTCAGGCATTGGATTGCTTCTGTGGCTGAAGGCAAAGCTGGTATTTTGGATCAGCACTGATGGGACATTCTGACAGCATTCTGCAATAAGCATTTTGGGAATACTGTTCTTAAACTTCACATAGAGTCTATTTGTATTATTGCCCATGCAGTGTTTTAGAGTTCAGAAGTTCCTGCAATAGATGAAGGCTAAACATGGACCTGTCTCTCTTGTCACTCTATGTCACACTGCTCCAAACCTTAACAAGCTCATTAATTTTGTTGTGTGTGTAAGGTGCTGAAGGTTTATTTAATAACATAGGAGAACCGCCTCTTCAGCACAGCATTGCTAATTTGTGTCTAGATGCCTTTGCCTGGTTTAGCCACCATGCTTTAATTCCAGGCTACCTCTTGTATCTAAAATCCTACTTTATGCTGGAATAACCTCCTTTGACAGTTGTGGAAGTTGCTCTTACTGACAGAAATCCTACAATTTGCACAAAATTGCTCAAGGACTGCTCTGGTTTTGACTTCTCTCACCATACAACAGCCATCGTGCATTCCTGCACAGGCATTTTTCCTAAAAGTGATGATGGGAGAGGAAAAGATGGAAAAAAAGAAAATCTTTAAACTAGAATTGTAAGGAACTGGCAAATAATCATCCAAATGCAGGCTGTGGAGACTTTTTAAGAGGAATTAACAGACCCATGCATTGTTACAGCTGATAACACGTAACAGAGGGTCTGGACAGCACAACATGAGCTCTCAAAGACGAGTTCTCCAAATCTGGTATCATACAGCTCCAAACAGAAAGGAAGGCAATGACTACTTAGGAAGTTCTTCAAGATCTGACTCTAAGAAAGACGTGGATGAAATAAAGAAGGCAGAAAACAGCTTGAAGGGTGGTGACGGAATGGGATGAAAAATTAACATTAAAAAAAGAGCAGCCAACTCTGGAAAGGCAGCCTCTGATTCCTTCAGGACAACTGAAATACTGTCCCATAGGAAGAGGCAGGTGTCGTTGCTTTGAAACCACCCAGAACCCTAACAACAATGCAGACATCCACATGTATAGGAGGAATCCTACACAAAGCAAGAGGTCACCAGAGAATCAGCAATGCTTGTTTTCACAAGTGCTGGAACAGATAAACTAAAATTCTCTATTTGCCTATTGCTGGTTTTGTTTCCTGCTTCATCTTTACAGAGCCTAGCTCTGTGACCTTTCCAGAGTAAATATGGGTGAAGGCAAGGAGCTGGTGTGACTGTTAAAGTGCCAGCTTTGTTCCCTTGATATCCCGGCTCAGTCATTAATCAACAAGAGTCAAGCTGGTCCCTAATTACAAGCTCTCCAATCACCTCAAAAAAGAAAGCAGCATGCAAAACTAGGTCAAATAAATAAGAAGGAAATATGAAAAAAAACCCAGCACAAACACACGGGGACAAATTGAGAAAAGCCAGAAAAACATGAACATTGTACACATAAAAAGCAACAACAAATCAACCTTTAAGTGCTTCATTAATATGCAAGAGGAAATATTAGTTTTGATTCTCGCTGGGAAGGGGGGAGCAGTGACAGATGACCCTGTGAGGGCTAAAGTGACAGTACTTTTCTTTCTGCTCCAGCCCTCCCTAAAGAGGTCAGCTGGGAACAGATGGCCAACAGCCGCCTGCACTGGTGTGGAGCCCGCAGATGACGACACTTCTCCTAGGGATTTCTCCCAGGGATCTTCCATCAGTCTGCCCTGTGCAGGGAGGCTCTGGCCAAGCTGGTGGCAGGGGCAGCAAAGCACCGACAGCCAGGCTGCTGCTGCCCCAGCATCTCCACCTCTGCAATGGTCCACTCTGCCTTCCTTCCCAAAAGGGCTGCTGAACACAGCTCCAAGCAAGAAGCTCAAGATGTGTTTAAAAGGCTCTTTTCCCAAAATTTGGGACGAGGGATGATCTGGCTTCTCAGAAAAACTCCTAAGAATTGGCAGAGAAGAAAACGAGATGAAGCTAAACGTTTTGTTACCACTCCAAAGAAGAAATCAGGCCAGCAAAAGCAAGAACAGCTTAAAAATTCCAGAGAGAAATGAGATGTTTTTCCACTGGCTGGGCCTGCTGTCATTTACACAGGAACAACTGTGCCCAAGTCATTGCAGGCTACCTTAAAGCATGAGCAGGTGGATGCATGGCACTCTGGCAGAGCAGCAGATGGCAAAGACTGTGAACATAACTTACAAGGGAAAGAGAAAAACATCGGCAAAAGCTAACAAGGATTTCTGGAGGAGGAAAAAAGTCTGATTTTTTTTCATACAGCATGATCCAGGTATTTTTGAAAAGGATGAAAGGGAGGCAGCAAAACTACATAACTGACTTTTCAAGTCATTTGGCAGTTTGTTAGTAAGAACGCGGCTGCTTTAATATTTAATAGTTTTAAGAACTATTTATTTAATAGTTTTAAGGTACATAACGAAATTACAATAAAACACCCAGGGAACTGATGAATTTTTGTTGCAGTATGCCACATGTCCGGCAGCAAAATTTTATTAACACTTTGCTGCTGGAAAAATGCGTACCCTTAGTTAGTTTAGAGAATATGTCAAGTCATGGGGCTGCAAAACAATTAAGGAGGGACTACATTCAGAACACCCTGATAAACTCAAAATTAAGAAAAAACGCTGAGAGTAACTCAGTGAGGAAAAAGTGCAGGGTACCACATTTGGCAGGAAAAATCCTATATAAATACAGCATAGGGAACAAGTGGCTGAACACTAGTTTTGGGGAGGAAAACAAAGCAGGTGCTATGGTGGATTTCACTCCAAAGGCAAAGCAACAATGTCACAGATGGTCAGAAATCCATCAGCTGCTGTGCTCTGTCCAGCTTGGGACTATCTACAGCAACAGAGATACAGGTCAGATGGACAGAGCCCAGAAAACAACACCAAAGAAATCAAAATAGCACAGTCCCATTGAAAAAACTTCAGACTTGGATTCACTTAATCTAAAGAGATGGACACCTCGTTATTCAAAAAGGTCTTAAAGCTAGAGGTAGAGAAGCATGGAGCAAAATCTCTCTCCTGTAGCTGTGGTAAGTAGCACTGAATTTAAATTGCAACAAAGAATATTTGGATTAGGCAGAAAGAAAAATCCTCCACACTGAAGCATTTTAAAAACCCCAACATTAAAATGTATACCACGTCTTTATAAATATACATTTGAAGAAGAAAAGAGGAAAAACGCAAAAAAGAAAAGAAGCTTTACTTTTTATGGAGCAACACTGATAGAAGGCCACACCGACTCCCAGCCACAAAAATAATTAGACTGGAAACTGGAGGCCTCAACCCATTCACAAAGTGAAATCCTACAATCTCCTTTCCAGGGAATTAGTGGGGGAAAAGCCCTCAGTCACACCACTGTGGGCAAGCCTATGGAGGAGCTCTGTGTGCAGGTGTGATCACACAGCTTGGAACTACACCCTGTAATTTGAAAGTCCAGGTGCAAAATTTGTTCCTGTGGGGAGTCATAAATGAAGTTCAATGAGAGTTTTTGTTTGACCTCAATTTATGATTTCTTAATCCCATGTTTTGGGGTTTCTCACTGTCTAATTATATCCCTGTCCTGCATTCAACCTTCCTTAATCCATTATTTGCCTTCCTCTGAAACATCAAAATATCATCCAATGCTAACAGATGTGAGCTGGGACTTTGATGCTTCCAGTTTCTTGTGAACTTATATTGAAGAGTGCAACAGAAAACTGATCTCCTGAACAGGGAGAGCAGCCTGATTCCTGCAATCATTTAGAAATTCCACCAAATTTGGAGTCTGTGCAGGAGCAGTGTAACTGCCATTCAAAACCACCCAAGAACATCACAGCATTAGCTGAGAACATGATGTGAAAATCCACACATCCAATTAAAATTGGTGAAACTGCAGGCAGATTTTAGGTTGTCCAGAAGACTAAACTAATAATCCCACTCCTATAACCTGTAAAATAGAAATTTCATGATCAAAAAGAGCACCTGTGCTCCACACCTTGTCTTCAGGCTGTGTTTCCAGCAGTAGTTGCCAACATGCCATTTTGGAATTTCGGCTGAAGAGCAATAAAATCCTGGCAGGACCCCGAGGACAGAAAAGGACAATGCCCAGCTGGTGTGTGCTGCAGGACCTGGGCTCCCACTGAAGTTTCCAGTTCACCCAGTGTTACCTTATTGTGACTCTCCTTTTTGTACACGTAACGTAAATAACCACTCAACTAGATTAGATTAGAACAAAAATAAAGCAGAACAGGCAGTTACTATCATTCAAGTTACTTTTCAAAAGCACACTGACCTGGCCTTGTACTAGCTTCTACTGGTTATTACCAATGACTAGAAGAGGGAGGAAATTCCAGAGAAGAGAAAGTTTTATAAATTAAGGATGCAAGTGAACTATGACTGGTAAGCCAGAAGTTTGAAGAGCCCATATTCGAGCACTCCCCAAGTCCCAGTAAATGTGTGCAGGGCTTGGAGATCTTGTTTTTCATCTGTAGACTTCCTTTTGATTTTGTTTAACACCTCAGTTTCTCCTGGGGTGTCACCTGAGAGGGATGGGAGTACTGGAGTACAAATGGGAATGTTTCAGATGTGTGTTACTCCTTCATTACTAGATAGTGCACACCAGAGTGGATCTGAAGAGCAAAGCTGACACTGCAGAGTATTTCCTATTGACCCTATTCCCATTTCAGGTGCAGCCTGGCTCCGCTCTGCTCCCATGCAGCAGGAAAGCATTAACTGCACCCTTGGAACTCATCATCCAGTGATGTTTCATTTAAAAGGTGCAAGACACATGATGCCAACCAAAGCACAGCAAGTGAGGACAATCACTTGATCAGTCATGGAAGTTATAATCCAAAAGAGGAGATTCCTGTAGACAGTCCCACAGGGATGTCACCACACAGTGTCCCCTCTCCTGTGGAAGTGCTGCTCCCCACAGTGCAGGCTCATTAGTGTACATACAAGCCACAACATGGGGCAACTCAAGGAGTTAGTAGGTAAATCTGGCCATGGGCTAGAACACCGTACACCTCACCCTTGAATGCATGTCAGGCATTAACCACATCAGAATGTGCTCCCTCTATCTGCTGACAACACCCCAGCAGACCCTAAGTACCCCATCATGGGCAACACTCAGGACCAAGAGCAAAAAAACCCCATGCCCCCAAAAAAAAGCTTGCATTAAATTCATCACTCAAAGCAGGCTACAAACAGCAAGAAACATGCTCTGAAAAACAACTCTCCTCCCCCGGCAAACACGGACTGATGGAAAAATTAAGCTACACACTGTGAAGAGTTCAGATAACCAGATTTACTTCCCCAGCGCTGCCTCCCTCCCAGGCCTGGTGATAGTCACCAGCAGTTGATCTGGCATCTGCTCCACAGCTTGTCCCCAATCTTCCTGGGACATAATGCACAAAGGAAAACAGCTTTGGAATCCAGCAGCTCAGCAAGAGCACAGCATGTTTGTCTCTCCAGATACTGTTGGCTATTTTGATTTCTGCAAATACTCCAGAAGAGGAGAGCTCTGTGCCAGCAGAGGCAAAGCCCCCCTCACTGACCAAGTATCACCCTTCAACTGACCCAGAAGCACAAGGCAAGCTGCTGGCTCCAACTATTTAGCTGAACTCCAAGAACACTAGAGGAGCACTGCTTCCTGGGGCGGCTGCACAGGGACACTGCAATGTAGGAGGCCAGGAAACTGGAACAGGAGCAGCAGCTCCACAGGATGTTTTGTCACGCAAGCACTGCCGCCGGGCTCAGAGCTGACCACTCCCAGCGCTGGAGGCTGGCGGAGCTGGTCAGCGCGTCACCTGTCCGGCACTACCGGGGTCAGGAGGGACAATGGGGTCAGGAGGGACATGGCACAGCTGGGAGCACTGTGCAGCAAACCTTCACAGCCCTCCAGCAAGCACTGCTAAGCCTGTATGCTCCTCTGTTGAAAGAAAGTGAAAAGCGAGTTTGCGTAACTGAAATGATGCACCGTTTTGCCTGTAGGGATTTCCATCACGCCTCATGCTCCTTTCCCCCCTTCCATCAGTTAGGTGCCAGGACTCAATTATTCCTGAGCCCAACAGCTTTGGCAGCAGCAGGTTTTCACCTGCACAGTGAACTTATTTATTGTCAGAGCTGAAGATCAGGTTGGTGCTCTCACACAGGTGGAGCTGGACAACACTACCTATAGCACCAAAAAATAGGAAACAGAATTTACCCTGTAGATATGTTTATGGTGCTGCTCTTGCGCTTAGTCTGGGAATGAAGTGGTGCTGACATATTCAGCAAAAGACACCCAGCTTAAAGCAGCCACAGCCACACACTGTTCATGTTCATGAGTGGTTCCAGCGAGATTAAACAGGTCCAGGAAGGTGAAGTATGGAGGCAACACCTCTCCTTAAGTAGACTTCCTGCCACAGTGGAAAAATGCACACACACTTCCCTCATTCCTACCCACAGGCAGGGAAACTGTACCAGGTACATCTAAGAACAACACCAACACACACCAGCAACAGTGAGGAGCAGCAGTGACCAGACACTCAGGTGTCACTCCACTCAAACACTCATCTCCCCTCCTGACGTCCCCTCCAGCCTGAGTTTTCCTGCGATATTAAAATCATTTCCCAGATGTGTGGCAGAAGCTGCAGAAGCCAGTCTCTAGGAAGACAGGGTGGGACTCTGCTACCACACCGAGATGTCCAGGTGTCACCTCAGAAGGCACAAATGGTGGCAGATGCAGGACACTGCTGCAGTCCTGACTCCAGGAAGCTCATGGAGAGACCTGGATGAGGGAGCCAAAGCACAGCAACCTCATAGGGAAGGGGTGCCTCAAAATCTGTAATTAGAAAAGAATGAGGACACTATTCCTCATTCTGCAGAGCCCAGCGTGGGAAGGACAAGGTGCTCTCTCTCCACACCACACCACAGCACACACGCTGCCTCGGGAAGCTGAAGTTCCTCTGCACTGTGTCACCTCCTCATACCTGCTCCCACTTGGACATGGAAGGTGAATGCACAGCTCCTGACACAACAAGGCAAAGTGAGATGAAAAAGGGAAAAGAGATGTAAAAACAACTCCTTGTCTTAGAAACCAAAACAGAAATACACTTAAAGCAAATATGAAGATGGAGACCTAAGTTTTTGTAAAATGTTTATTCTTTTAGAAGATTTCAGAATACACAAGCCCACAATTTCCTTCTTCTGCATTTTTAAATTTGCTGAGTGAGCTCATTGAACATTCAAGCTGTTGTCTTCAAGTTTTCCAAATACCATTCTATTTAAAGGCACTGTGAATAGGGAATTCAATTTATCAAATGAATGAAAGAAGAATTCTTAGCAGGAACCCTGGTGAGCTAATCAAGAGTCACAATAAAATGTCAGGGGTCCTGGAATTCTCGGCAGGAGGTTAACACCAAATTTGATCCGAGTCAAGGAAGACAAAACATACTATAGACTAATAAACTGTACTGAAAGTTGTGCACTGCAAATACGTGAAAGTTTAAACACAAAGGAAGAAAGTCTATTTGGTTTGTGCACTTTCTACATTCCTAGGATTTAACCACAAAAATCAAAACACACTGTTCACCATGATCACGTCATTTAACTTAAAGACAACACTTTTGGAAGATTTTAATATGTTTTGAAGCTATTAAGTTTTTGTTCCACTGCATCTTCAGCTGTAATGCTGTTTTGAAAATTAAGATAGCAACATAATTTGGGTAAGATAAGAAACAATGACTCTGTACCTATCCTTAGGCCGGAAACTGGATTCAGGAAAAGATTTATCCTATCAGCCAAAATTAAGGAAACTGCATAATCCCAGCTAGCACCTTTCCCTCCACAAATCTGCCAGAGTTTAAAAGATTAGCTCTGCAGTACTGAAAGGGTAATCCTTAAAATTGATGAACTTAAAGGAAATAAAACTTCTCTGTTCCCCTACTTCGCTTTCCATAGTAAAAGCATAAATTAGAGTATCAGACCCAGCACCAGAATGGGCCATCATCCATTTTTCAACTCAGCAAATGAATAGCAGCTCCACGGGGGAGGAGAGAGGGTGGGGGAGAGATGGGGAAAGGAAATAGCCATAAATGATCTTCCAGGACAGGAAAACTAGTTGCAGTAAATACCACTTTGGAAATCAATTTATGGTCAATTATGATCTTAGTAATAACTACTTTATGCCTTCATTTAGTGCATGAAATGCCCAGGGGAGCAAATATTCTCAGAAATATATCCAATATGTCTCCAAGTATCTTATCTGATCAGCAGATGCAGACAGAATTCCAGAAAGAGTAGCTCTTGCTTGTCTGGATGCTGACTGAGGCACTGGGGATGGGGGGAGGATGGAAGCACAATTTCAGTGCAGTTGGACTATCAGTGTTGCATTAACACCCAGATAAAATAGATTATATATATATCAGTCTGGGTTGTTGGCTTCAAAAGCAGTGAGTTTATCATCACTGCAGTTATTTCACCTAGGAATTTGCTAAGCACATTTCATTCACACAAATGTAAGAAAAAATTAAAGTTGAGGGTCTTTTTTAAAGCGAATCATTACGTAAACATCCATCCACTGAGCCAACCACTGCTTTATTCAATTATTACATGTAAATGTGGTAGCAGAGTATAAAGACTGACATCTCTAGCTAATGTATTGTCGGTGTAATGAGACTTGGACTATTCTTTTCTAAAGTGAAGGAGTTGAGTTTTCTGAGATTGATTAGAAGAATAGAAATAGTAAAAATTGCACATTCACCAAGCTCCGCTAAGTCCCAGATAATAAATCTTCCACCCGAAACAGTGCTATTTATACTGAGACTGCTCCTTAACAGCAGCAATTCTATTACTGTGAGAGACCAAATTTAGCTCCACACCTGGATCAGACACACATATTTTATTATGATCATACTAGGAAACATTAAATAGCATTTAGTTTGCTGCCACCTGGCTCTCCTCCTTCCTTATCAGAGGATGCTGCATCTTCCATATTAATTTTTTTTTTAAAGACTTACGATAAACATATACTTCATTATAGTTTACATCAGCAAAGAGAAACCAAATAGTTTCATAGGCAGGAAGATGTGAACTTATGCCAACAGGTTATTTTTAACTAACAGGAATTTTTTACGCATCACAACACAGGAATAAGGTACAGTACTGGACACTGACAGCATGCCAGCCACGACAACCTGAAGAGATAAGGATGACTAGATTTGCAGAGATGGAGCATCTTTTTTAAGAGAAAGAATTTCAAGCGCAGCACCCATTTCAAAGCTAACAATGTTGTAAAAATTCAGACAACACAAACACTGGAAGCAATTCTCCTACATTAAGTAACTCTGTGCACTTGGTAAGTGCAATTAAAAACATTGAGAAGAGAAAAGCTGAGACCTACAGACCAACAGAATGATGTTAGCAGAGGGATAATGAGGAATCCTGCTCCAGACTGCCTTTGGTAATACACTTGTGTAAAGAGACTCACTCGATTTGCACACACACCCCCCCCATTAGGTTATGCCTGCAGTGTTTAAATAAAGTTTTTAACTTCCTGTTTCATACGCACTATCATCAGCAAGGCTACTGTGAACATACACTGAGTTCCAGCAAAAACATTACAAACACCACGCAAGACCACCTTCTATGGTCTATTAATGACCTCGTAGGAACACAGGAAAATGGCAGTCAGCACATTATGCATCTGTACAGCTGATTTTTTTTTTTTTTTTTAATTCCTTGGCATTCTCCCTGAACTGCTCCTTTATTCTAGAACGGTTTGTGTTAAAGCACTGGGCTGATGCTCTTTGGTTTACCAGTAACCAGCCACTGTTTAAAAACAAGGATCTTCATTGTCAGCACCAATGAATGACACGAGCATCAGCCATGAAAACACTTTGGAATTCTGGAGAACTAAAAGACTTGAGAGTCGAAGGCTAGAGCAGGACTGAAATCAGACTGACACAACACAGATATCTGGCTGAGCTTAAAATAGACTTGGCAGAAGTGAAGAGGTTCTAACAATCGATCCATGGATTAACTGACCACCCAGAATGTATCCAAGCCACGGCAAGCACTCCCTATCACTCCACCAAAACAAAAAGCTCTCCCACTTCCCATCGGGAAACCTTGGAAATGCAGGATTAGAGAGCAAACTGTAAACTTCGTGCATACAGAACACAGGATGGGAAGAAGGGAATAAGAAGGAGAACAGCACATCTGAGAAAAATCAGGTAATGCCATCCTAAGAGATTCCTCTTGCCAAGGCTGTAACAAAGGCAGCACCCACCATCCCTTCGGAAAGTCAGCATGGGAAAACATGCACAGACCCCAGGGACAGGCTGGGGGGAGAGAAGGGCAGGAAGAATGGATCTGCTTTTGGAAAACACCCATGGGCAGCCACTAAACATAGCCCAGGGTGCTTGCTTTCCTTGCGGTGGAAGGGGGGTGGGTGTTATCTTTTCCTAAATGAGCCTGTAGCTGGTAGCTGCATGATAACTATTTTGAGATATAGAAACATATTTTTCTCTGGGGCTTAATTACCACAAAGGATGCCAACCGATTTGACAAGTCAATTTTTCTCTCAAATTAAAAAAAAACCCTGAAAAACCTCACTGTCTAGCAATGCAGAGCTCAAAAAGCAGCCCAAATATCCAAGGGATAAATATTCGATATTTTCAATAAAAAGCAATAAGCAATTGTTAACATTTCTCATAACTGAGCTCCCTTAAAACCCAGAAGTTTCTGACTGAAATCGAAGTAAATGTACATCTCGTTTGCAATTTTTTTAAATGGCTGTACATTTCAAACCCCAGAAAGAGCAGGCTGCAGATAGCTGTTTATTACAAATGACTTCCACCTCCTCCACAGCCCTCAAAGGCAAACTATAAAGCTGTGTGCAAAGCCAGACAATCTGGGCACCCAGCCATAAACCATCACTGCTGCAGCACAGATAACTGTTCTCGCTCTCAGCCATCCTTGGCTGCAAACCCACGGGGAAGAGCTCCAGAAACCAGACCTCAGGACCGTCAGGGCTTCTAATATTTTATGAACTTGAATTACAACTACGTTCAAGACCTCGGTGCTGAAAAATTACAGTGCTGATTCACACCCAGGGTCAAAAGCAAAACTCACTCAGATTTGCCTGGTACCCTGAACCTTGAGATGCAAGAACAGCCGGTGATTTTACAGCTGCCTTCAGTGACAGAAGCCTTTTTCTTGGGAGGAAGAGAGAGACATGCTACTCTTCAAAAAAAAAGACAAAAGAATCAGATGCATATTTTAGAGTACTGCTGCATTTTCCACCATCTTTGAAGCGACCTCAAGGAGCACTGTGACTATTCTGTGCAAGAACAGGCAGTTTGTTTATGATCAAATCCAGACATTTTTGTCTTAGGCGGGAGATTTTAAAACATATTAGTGACAAGGCAGGAAGGTGTGCAAATGAAGTTCCAGAAAACACAGTTGTAAATGTGTTTGGGAATCCACAGTGAAGTTAACCGTGATTAAGTAATGATAAAATAAGCATAAGTAGTACATCTCTTTCTGGCATTTAAGATGTACAACTTAGACATGCTTTCAGTTGACAATTTTCCTAAACAGCACAGATTCCAAAAGGAAGATCAAATAATGCTTTGATTCCTCTGCTTTCATACATTAAGAATAACCATCCTTCATTTGACCAATAGCATTTGCCAGTGAAGAGACGGTGCAGAGCACATAGATCATTTAGTAATGCAATTTACTGTCACTTCTAGATCATCTCCCCATTCAATAAAGTATACTTCTCTTCTAAAGACTATTTGCCCTGGCTGATATCTTCATAATACAGCTGAAAACCTCAAGCCATTATCACTAGAAGGCATCAGCTGATCCTAAATTGGCAAGACTGCAGCATCACAGGCATTTAAGAGGTTTCCTTATCATTCATCTTTAATACTAAGGGATCGACACACTCCTACCTGCAGCATCCAGGCCAAGAGGAAACCTTCTAATGGTATTACCATTATCTTGTAATCTGAATTTTGAACAATTAAAACAATAGCACTTTTGTGTTGCAGGTCTCCACTGTAACCAAAGACGATATATTTTTCATCAGTTCTCATGTTCAAAGTCCTACATAAAGCACTGATTTT
Source organism: Grantiella picta (assembly GCA_013397955.1). Lineage (NCBI taxonomy): Eukaryota > Metazoa > Chordata > Aves > Passeriformes > Meliphagidae > Grantiella > Grantiella picta. The sequence continues at coordinate 125,859 of VZRM01000421.1, forward strand.
CGTAAAAAGCAGCAATATGCACTCTGCATTTATGATGCTGAGCCTCCAAAGAGAAGCAGCACTGTAACATGGCACTTAAATTGAAGTCATCAAGAGAGACCATTTGGTTTACTCGGGAAAGGTTTGGTCACTTTATTTGAAATCTGCAGTTCTTGTAGTCAATACGATCTGGCAATTCCTTCCAAATGAAAGCCTCTTTTTACTGAAGCAGGGGATGGCTCCACCCCTGACCTCCTCCATCAGCTTGTTTTGGAAAGGGGCCAGATGACAGCATTTGGAAAAGCGCATGTTTATCTCGGCGAGGCCAGCTGCTAAGTTAACATATTACCCGTTCCCACATCCCCCGCTCTTGGTTAAGTCTTCACAGCTAAAACTGAAAGTAAACGCTGCCATTGGGCTCTTAATAAATGTAACACGAAAGAGAAAAGGAGTCTCTGTCGCATGGAGCATCTGAAGGGGCTGGAGAAGTGTAGGTCATTTTGAGTTAACAGCAGGCAGTAACTCTGTCAATAAGATTCCTAGCCTTTCTGAATGAAGTGAATGAAAAACTGAAGAAGAGGTTTTATTTCTAGACTTACTTAAAGCTATGCTTTCTGTAAGACTGCCACTCAGCAACAGTTTGCTCCAATACACAAGGAGATTATAAGCCTCTGCTTGACAAAACCTTTATCTTGTTTTATTGTTAGTCCATACTTGGCAACGTATGGAACATGAGAGCTTTGAGAACTTCAACAAAGATTCTGCAGATTAAAAGTGGTCTTATGCCCAATTGTGTTTTTCTCACATTAAGGAAATTTCATCCCATTATTTTCAGTCTTAAAAACCTCTTTCAAGCAAAAGGAGTATAGAATTACCTTACTTTCCTTAAACACCAGTGAAAGAATACACTGTGCTTTTGATAAGTTGAGATATCTTATTAGAAAAGACAGAGGCCGGGAAAGAAACCAGAAATTAAGCCAGAGAGGTGGGATTTTCATTGATCCCAGCAAGGTCCAGCAGGCTTTGTAATGGGCAAACCCAATCCACTCACAGGTGAAGGGAAGCAGATTTTGGAAGAAGCCAAGATGAGGGTGAACCTCCAAGTCCCCAAATGGTTTTTAGCCCAAGGGCAGTGTCCCAGAGCAAACTCCACTCTGCTGTGGCCAGCAGGGAAATGGCACAGCCCAAGGCTGCCCACAAGGACATTCCCAGGCACTGGGACTGATGCCCTGCACCACTGACAGCTCCAAAATAATCCATGTGCTGTAAGGCAGACGTACAGCACACACAAACTACCCGTGTGCAACACAACAGCTCTTCGTCTGATGGATACCCAGACTTAAACCTGTCAATATAGGAATCCACAGGATTCCTGGGGAGAGAACAGGAACATTAATATATCCTAAATATATCCTACTACAATCCAGAGGAGCTCTCAATAAAAGGGTTTGCCTGCCCTGTTTCTTTCATTGCTACAAACAAAACCTTTAGACAAAACTACAAAATATTGCCCAAAAACCAGCCCTACTAATAGCATCCCTCTCGCCCTGGAGTGAGTCCTGGCTCCAGCAGCTTTCCCTATGGCAGCACCTGCTCTCCGGGGGCTGCACTGAAATGAACATTCCACATTTCAGGAAGCCAGGCAGATCACTTCCAGTCAGAAATGATCAGCTCTCCTTTGAAGGTAAGGACAAAGCCACACAAAGCATTATTACACTACTGCTGGTACCCTGAAGCACTCCTTTTCCCTAAAAGAAAGTTCAAATTAATCTGATTTACTACAGCTTTTTTCACAGATTGAGTGCCCGGGCTCGGAAGCAGCCAGGTTAGGTTACCCACCAGGCAGGAATCTGCAATCTCACCCAAAAAAGCACCAGCAGTGCTACCCAGGGCAGACCGAGCCTCCCCAGCAGCTTTCTCCCTGGGGGATCCAGGGCTGGCACCGATGCTGTCACGTTCTGGAAAGAATTCCAGAAGCCAGAGCAGAGCACATCCGGGGGTTGGTTCCCCAGCACACCATTTTGAGCTCACAAATAACACACAGGAGCAGCCAGCCAGACATCCAGGGAGTCCTGAAGCCGAGGAACAGCGGCTGTGGGAAACTCTGGGATGTGCTAAGCACAGGTTGCACTCACTGCAAGTCACCTCCTATTTCCTTGGAAAACACCAGGGGAAGCAGTGAGAATCTGGGTGTACCTTCCCACTACTTTCTGGAGATTATTATTATTAAAAAAAGCAATGTAATATCCGAGAGGAAACTGCCTTCAAATTCTCAGTCGTAGGGGAATCCAAAAAAAAAAAAAACAAACCACCACCCACCGCGGGGAATTAGGACAGGATTTGGAAGGCATGCCTCGCTCTCCAGTGCATCCAGCAGCAGTGCAGATGTTCTGCTCCTCCGCTCTGGCATTGTCCTCAGGTCCACAGCACCACCGACACCCACCTGATTTAAAGCTCTGCACCGCCGACCAGCCCACTAACCGCGGGATTTATTGGGATTTTAATTACCTTAACCGGCCTAATGTCCACAGCAAATTTCTGGATATAAATTAGCATAATTCGCCAGATGCATACATATGCAAACGAGAGGGAAAAATATGCAACAGACCCGGGTATGACGTCCCAAAGATTATTTCTAAATTTAAACTGGCTGTTAGAATAATTGAATAAATCTCTTCTCGCAGATACACTCGAAGTGTGGCAGAAAACAAACTAGCCACAAAGACATGCAGCATTATTTTTAATGGGAAAAGAGGGGGGAAAAACCCAATTGAGTTCAATAAATCCCATAATTGAACCTTCAACTAATTACATATTAAGAAGATTAACCTTTGACACAAACTTGTGATACAAACAAAGACGTCTCGAACAACTAATAAACTTCCAGTGTTTCAAGATTTCTCAGGTTAACAACTGAGCCCTCCCCATTTTCCTCCCCTTCTGCGTCGCAGTTAAAGGAATAAACTCTGGTTAATATTCTCTCTCCCCCTGGACATTCAAGCTTCAGAAGAAAATCTCTCTGTGATTACTCAGGAGAAAATTACTGCGGATCCCCACAATCTCATAACGTGGGAGGAAAAGGGGAAAAACAACCCACACCTAGATATTTCAACTTTTAAGAGCAAGCAGCCACGAAGGACAAAGCTGGAGCTCATGTGCTCGCCCACTGAGCAGCACTGCTGGCCATGCCCACAATTTCCTAGCCCTGGGATCATTCCCAACCCTCTGTGCGATCATTTTCACACGTGTAAGTTCCAAAGCAAGAGCACACGGTCGCGCCTTGCAGCAGAAGCTGCCTTCATGTCATTTCTGAGTGGCACAACATGCTCCCAAATGGCACTTTCAGCTCGCCGCTCGGGGTGGAACAGCCATTCCGGATGGAGAAACATCACGGAATTAATTCTATCATTAAAAGAAAAAAGAAAATCCGGAGGTTGTTCACATTTTAAAAAACCGTATAAATGAATTTTGAAGTGTTTTGGGGCGTTACTTGCTCCGGTGACTAATAAGCAGTTTGATAATAATAATAATTTAGTTTAGACTTGTGGAAAAGGAGGAATGCACCAGCTTTGCAGGTCTCTTCCCCTGCTAACTTCTACCGTGCCCGGATTAAGAAAGCCTCTTACCCCTTCTTACCTTTTAGTCTTTTCTTTATGGGGCTCTTTGGCAGCTTTCGATTCAGTCTTGCTGTACGGAAACAAGTGAGTATTTTGTCTACCGTGTAGGGGTCTTTCTGACGTGTTCCTTTCTTATTTTTAATGCTTCTTTTTTTTGTATTTTTTTTGTAAGTGTACCCGTAATTTCACGAATATGAATACGAAAAAAATCTCACACGGCCAAAAAAATTAAGTTTGTTGTTGTCGTTTGTTTACCCCCCTCAGGGAAAAAAAAAAAGAGTCTGCCACACAGGAGATGAAAAAAAACCCAACAGATCAACAGGAAAACACTACCCAAGTAGAAAAGCAGAGCTTCAGTGTTATCCAGCCCAGAGGAGAAGTGCAGCAAAAGCAGGTCCAATTCCAAAACAAGCTTTTGATTTCCAGTGAAGCAAAACAAAACCAAAAAACAAAACAGAAAAACAAACAAACAAAAAAAAAAAATAACCAAGACCAAGAAACCAAGAAAATACACGTTCAAGTCCCCAGCTAAATTTCTGCACGAGTGTGTCTTAAATACAAGTTTGCTTTTACGTGTTGCAGCAAAACCCACGAAAAGCCAGGATTTGGAGTTGATCGGGATGAGCTCTCGTGTGTGTGCCTTGACGGGTTCTCAGTCCACATGGAGGAGCATCGGAGGGTTTTTCAAAAAGTGCAAATCAAAAGGAGAAACCGGGATCCAGAAAAGAGTTTTTAAGATGGATCCCCCCTTCAAAATAAAAGGCGGAGGGGGAGGGAAGAAAAAAAAAAAAATACTAATACCCCAGCACGGCGGAGGCCCGGGGGATGCGGAGTCTCACATGGGGAGCGGGCAGAGCAGGATCCCGCCGGGAGCTCCGGGGGCGGAGGATCCAGCGGTGTCTCTGCCGGGAGGAGGGTCGGCGGCTCCGCAGGGACCCCGCGGGCGATCCGGGGCGGGAGGAGGATCCGGCAGCCGCTCCCGCAGGAAGGAGCGAGCGCGGGGAGGGGATCCGGGGAGGAGGATCCGGCAAAGTCTTTCACAGAGGGAGGAGGGAGCGGGGAAACCCGACGGGCTGGGTGCCTGGCTGGCGGCGGGATCCGCGGGCGGGCGGTGCGGGGGATCCCGCGGCTCTCTCCGCGTCCTCCGCGGGGATCCGGCAGGGACGCGGGGGTCGGCGGGGAGCGGGGCAGCCGAGGCGGCGGCGCGTCCCCGGGGAGCCGCAGCGGCGCCTCGGGCAGGGTCGGTCGGTCCGC
>VZRM01000421.1:130759-143833 GCA_013397955.1 Grantiella picta
GCCCAGGCCGCGCGCGCGCGCCGCGGGACACGCCCCCTTCTCCCCCCTCCCCCGCCGAGGCGCGCGCCCTCCCGCCACCGCCGCGCGCGCAGCCCGCGCCCCGCGGGGGGAGGGGGCAGAGAGCTGTGTCCTCCCCCCCAAAAAACGGGGTGCGTGGGGGGTTCACCCCCAGCCCCGGCAAACGGTGTCGGTACATTCAAGCACACACGCGCACCCCGTGCCCACGGGCGGCAGTTCACCCCCTCCCTCGCACATCCCCCGTGGGGGCGAGAGAGATGTGTTCCCCCAAAAGGTGTAGAGGGGCTGTGCCCCCCCAAAAGGCGTGTAGAGGGGCTGCACACACCCCCTCCTTCCCCTTGCCAATGGGCGTCGGAGCATTCAGCCCTCCATCGCACATCCCCGCGGGGCTGGGGGGAGAGCTGTGCCCCCCGGAGCGGTGCAGATGGGTGCAGACGGGTGTCGGTACCTTCGCACAAACACACACACACAGCCCGGGCGTTGGGTGTATTCACCCCTTCCTCACAACCCCCGGGAAGGGGGTGGCAGTAGAGCCCCCCCCGAAGGGTGTAAAAGGGCTTTGCCCCCAAAAAAGGGGTGCAGAGGAGCTTCACCCCACCCCGTGCGAGTGAGTTTCGGTGCATTCACATTTCGCTCTGTGCAAACGTCCGTCGGTGCATTCAACCCTTCCTCGCACACCGCCGGGGGTTGGGGGGGGAGAGGTGTGACAGCTGTGTCCCCCAAAGGCGCTGTGCCCCCCCCAAGGCCTGTGCCCCCCAAAGGCCCTGTGCCCCCCAAAGGGGTGCGGAGGGGCTTCACCCCCACCTCGTGCAAATGGGTGTCGGTGCATTCACCCCTCCTCGCACACCCCCGCCGGTTGGGGCTCTGTGGGGTCCAATCCAGGGATGGAAAGGGGGTCAAACACGATCCTGCTGCACCCCGAGTTGCCAACAGCCCCCCCTCTTTCTCCCAGCACCCCTTGCCTTACGCATCCATCCCTGCGGCTGTATCCGTGCCCTGGCATGTGCAGCGCAGGGCTGTGTGTCCAGCACATCCACCCAGTGCCGGTGTGCACAGAGCTGTGAGCGCACACGAACGTGCACACCCCTGGGTGACACTCCAAGGGACATGCCCAGCCCTCCAGGACACCCTCCTGCACAGCCCTGCTGGGCTCTTGGCCACCGGAGGGGATCCCCCGTCCTACCGGGGTTCCTCCAGAAATGATTCCGCTATTTGAAATGCACTCGTGGCTGAGCGAGCCGCCGGGAACTGTGCACCTCGCGGAGGGGAGATGGACATGTCACATCGCAGAGTGGCAGCGGTTGACTTGTCCCCCACAATAACCACATTAACTGTTTCTTTGAGGAGAAACTGCTCTCAAAATACCGCGGGGAGAGTGGAATGCGAAAATGAGTCATTTTAGCTAAAAATTGTTGTGTCTGGGTCTTTCAGCAGATCCTCTCCGGTCCTCTCTCCTCTCCTGCTTCCTCTCCCCCTTCTGCAGCGAATGTTTTGGGAACTGCAAGGAAACCCAGAGCCTGAATCTTTATTTGCTCAGGCTGTTCCACTTAAATCTGAACGGAACACGGGTTACAGAGCAGGGCTGCTCCTGCTGCCGATGGGATGGCACCCACAGCAGGGGATTATTTGGGGTCAAAAAGCACAGCCCCAGTAAAATTCCCATTGGGATTTGTGATGCCAGCCCCAAAGCCACCCTGTGCCAGCCCCTGGGCAAACGACACCAGGAGCCCGGAGCCCCTTGACCACTGGAGGGAGCCCATATTGTGCCAGAATGCAACAGAAACACTGCGGGGAAGACAAAATAAAATACTAAAATATGAAATATCAGATCATTGTAGTCAGAACAAAGTGTCTTCTCCAGGTCAGGCCGTGATCTATAGCGATGAAAAATGTTATAAAAATCAGATTTAAATGTCCTATTGTACTTCATCAGCACAAAGAAAGGAAAGAATTATTAAGAACAAGGCGCTTTTTTTTTCTTCCCACGTTTTGAATGTCAGTCTGGCACCTTTCACCGGGAGTGAAATCATTCCCGAGGATGGTGGCAGACCTGGCTTGGAGGGAAAATGCCCTTGTGTCATCCCAAGGCCCAGCTCTGCTTCCCTTCACTCCCCATGTTTAAATGTAGGTCAGCACCTATAGACTCCTTCCCAACCTGCCCCGGAGCTGCAGCAGCTCAGCACTGCTACTTCCCAAGGAGATTTTGCTCTCCTGATAAGCCAGCCACCCCAGAGAAGCAGAACAGAAGCCACATGCCCTGCGAGTGGCACGCCATCCTCATCCTCAGCACACACCTACAGGAGGCTGCCCTGCACCGAAAACTCTGCTTGGCAATTGCGCCCAGGAATGTTCCTGGTTCCCTGAATTATGTGTTGTGAACGTTGAAATATTTGTAATTCAAAACACACTTTTAACGCACAAATATTTCTGGCTCCGCAGAGCGATGCCAAGTTGCTGGAGACCCTGAAATGTCAAAGTGGAATAAAACTGAAAGTGATTTGTGTACTAATCTGTTTTCTTGGCCCTGGCAAAATTGCCATCAATAGCATGATGTAACCACAGCCCCACAGACACAGAGAGCCCGTTGTGCTTGACACCCGTGTTCTAAAATACTGTCCTTAAGGGGTAAAAACACATTCTAGTAAACCTTTCCTGTCTTACCTGAGCTCTTTTACTGTTAAATACAGGGCTTTATCCAATGTAATTTTGATTTTTTCCCCCCTAGTGTGGTCTCCCACTAGGGTTTTGCCCTCCTACTCCCCTGGTTGTGTTTCCTGGGAGCTGGTTCAGATCCTGGGAGCTGGTTCAGATCCTGGGAGCTGGTTCAGATCCTGGGAGCTCACACAGATCTATGGAGCTCACTCAGATCTATGGAGCTCACACAGACTCATGGAGCTCATACAGACCTTGGGAGCTCACACAGGTCCTGGGAGCTCACACAGGTCTATGGAGCTCACACAGACCCATGGAGCTCATACAGATATTGGGAACTCACACAGGTCCTGGGAGCTCACACACACCCATGGAGCTCACTCAGATCTATGGAGCTCACTCAGATCTATGGAGCTCACTCAGATCCATGGAGCTCACACAGATCCTGTGAGCTCACTCAGATCTATGGAGCTCACTCAGATCTATGGAGCTCACTCAGATCTATGGAGCTCACTCAGATCCCAGCCATGTTTGCCCCCCCAGCACCATGAGCTGAGGCTCTGTAGCAGCTGATGGCTGCTGTCACCACGGATGGTACATCTGTCCCCTAGTTGCCGCTCGGCCTGAGCTGACAGGAACCTGGCAGGGCACAGGCTTCTCCTTGAGCTGTGTTTTTGCAGAGCTGCTCCAGCACTGGAGCCATCACTACGGGCAGCTGCTGCTGCCTTTGAAACCTCTCCTTCCCCACAGCAGTGCTCAGGTAGTGGCTTTTTGTCACACGTGAGTAAGAACAGATGTGAGCTGGTGTGAAGGGGAGGAAGAGGGACAGATGATGCCAGCGGTTCAGTGCTCAACGAGCAGGAAGAGCTCCACTGCTGCCTCGTAAACCTCCACTTCCCCCATCTGCCTGTGTCTTGGGGACAGGGTTGTGACCGAAGTGTTCCCAGGGTGCTGGGCATGTTGGGTGGGTGGCTTTGAGCACAAAGAGCCAGGCACTCACTTAGATACAGCCTTTCCTCTGCTGAGAGTGACAGAGCTGAGCTAAGCAAAGGTCTTCACACATTTGGGGCTGTGTTGGGGTGGCTCAACCACACCAAGGCAAAATATTCCTCCCCGGTAGCTGTTATACCTCTTGCTTATTTTTGCATCATCCAACTGAGTACAAAAGTGGGTCAAAACAGTCACCAAGCACTTCTTGCACTTCTTACCCAGCAATAACGAGCACACACAAAATTAATGTTAAAGCCCGACATGAGCACTGGCCATGATCCAAAGACTCAAACAACCTCATTCCTTAAGGAGACTCCAACCTCTGATGCTGAACAGGATTTTCCAGAGCCCACACAGGGTGAAGATACCACCTCCAAGGCTCTCCCTTGTCTGAGGTGATGCTCAGAGGCTGGGTGGGCAGGATTGCACTGGGAAGCCAGGATCCAGGATCCCACAGGCTCTTCCCAGGTTTTCCAAGGTTAGGACTGTGCAAGATATTTGTGTGGAGTCCCTCTGAAGGATGCAAGCACATCCCTCCTGGCCACTCTACCACAAATTGTGTCTTTAGGGTGGACACTTAAACAGAATCACAGAATCATAGAATGGTTAAATTGGAAAGACCTCAAAGATTTTTGATTAAACAACTAATGAACTGTTCTGAACTTATACATCACGTTTTTCATGGAAAAACTCACTTTAATAATTCTGTTTCTCTCCCCACATTTTCCTCCCCGTTGCTGGGACCATAGCCTGCTGTGAGACATCCACTTTGGGGTGGTTGTACCTAGCTAGGAAATATCCTCCCCATGGCACTGGCCCAAAGCAGAAAGGGCTCCTGAAAACTTGGCACCCTGGGCTCCTGATGTCTGGCACAGACATTTCACATCAGCAAACCCACTGTGGTGAGCATCATCACAGGAGTCTGACAGCTCACCTCTTACCCCTGAGCTGGATGAGCTGATTCCCCCTTTTTTTTGTGTAACAACCAAATACTTGAAACATTTGCCCAGAAAACACAACATCTGGATTCAATTCCCTCCCCAAGCCGAGAGTCTCTAACCTGGATTTCCCACGAGAGAGATGTAGCACGATGCTAAACAGCAATCTGGCAAGGGGGAAAACAAGGTATTTTTTTATTCTTGCTCTCCAAGCAGAGCTATTGTACAAACAGGAACACAAGTGTCCTGAGGCCAAAAAGCGAGCAAGAAGCGCATGACTCCCTACCCTGCCTGCCACAGCAGCAGTGATAACACGTTCTGCTTATTATCAATAGCTGTTTTACAATAAATACATAATCTGCCCTGAACAGAGGGCTCAGAGCCCAGGATTTGCTCACCCTATAGCTCACCCCATAGCTTACCCTATAGCTTATTTTGGGGGAGAGGAAGTAATGGTTTAGAGGTTGGAACCTGTGAATGTGGCACCTCGAGTTGAGTGCATGAGCTGGAGGAGTGTGCAGGGATGTAAATTTCCCGTTGTGCTTCTGAGAATAAAAGTATTGCCATTAATCAGTCTCTCTTCCTGTGTTTTTTAGGTCATCATTTAGTGGTACAAGGGGGCTGAACAAGCAGGGGGAAGACACAGAGTGTTCCAGTGGCACAGGCAGTGCTCATCATCCAGGCACGGCTGCAGATAGTGCAGAAAACCCTGGTTTTGTACAGAAAACCCTTGCTGAGCATGCAAACCCCCAGTGAAATACTGGAGTTGTCACCTCTGGCACTGACAGGGGCACCAAGCCAAGTGGCTGTAATAAAAATCCTGCAGCAGAAAGGGAAAAACCCCTGATTACCCAACAATGAACTGGGAGGAAGCTGCCAGTGCATCTTTGCTGAAAAGAAGAAGCCTTTCCAAAAAGGCTTTCCCAAGCCTTCTTCAGCTTGTAGATTTTTATCTTCACCCCACACAGAGCCTCCTGCATGTATGGGAAGCACTGAAGCTGTTTTCATGATGTGCCCAGAAGTCAAGGTGCCTTTGGCTTTCCTACCTGTTTACAAGTCTCTTATCCCAAAGGAAATAAAGCAGAGCTGGGGGCAGGCCACCAAAAAAGGTTAATTTGCTGTATATACCAGACTGACCTTTTTTGGCAGCTCGAACAGCTGCACCCAATAAACACCCAAGGGATGAAAATTCATCTGAAACCGGTGGTAGGGAGGAGAATATGTTCTAGCACCCCACCAGCTATCAAAGCAGTGCTGAAAGAACTTGCAAATATTTAAATTAAAAAATAAACCCCAGTGCTGGGGCCAGGCACTGCTCCCACACTGGTTCTGAGGTGCCTGTGGCAGCCCAACACCATTTCCTTAGGACAAACCAGCCTTTGGCAAAGTGGGGTTTTGCAGCAGGACTTTTTAATATGTGTCAGTCATCTAATGCTGGCAGTGGAACAAGGCAACAGAACCGACTTCAGCCTCCAACATTTCTGTTAGAGGATTTCTTTATATCACATGTGCTAAGTGTGGGCATCACCCTCTCTCCAACACCTCCTAATCCTGGGAGCTTTTCAGGGTAAAGGATGGCAGAATGGCAAATGCTTACAGCTACAGCTCCTTTCCAATGAGTTGCTGGGCCAACAAGTTAAAAATGAGTTGTGGTAGCCCATATGGATGAGAAAAAAAAAAGATTCTCTGTCCTTTTTTATGAGATCAGATGATGGATCCAATTGTAAAAGAGTTTTTCCCAGTGTCCTGGCTAATACACGTCAGAATAATTTGACCTCTCTAAAATCTTCCCATATTTTTCAGAGTGGATTGCAGAACATCCACTTCTTTCTTTCTTTGATTAAGCTGGGCATCCTGGCTGCTGCCTTCCTTCTCTGTCAGTGGCAGAGAACATTTTGAGGGGGATTGATGCCAATATAATGCACATTTATTTCCTGCCTTGAGAGCTTTGGGTGAAATCGCTCTGCTGTGATGACTGTTATTCTGCACAGACTCACCAGGTATCAACACTTCGGGCTGGATTGTACCTAGGGCAGCTTCTGTATTCCTGACAGAGCTGATATGACTTATCCCTGGGGTGAGGAGGTGGGAGAGAAAGAATTGCTTGTGACAGATACTAGTCATGTTGCTTAATGAAGTTTTGCAAGGTGTTCAGAAACAGCAGGATGGGGTCAAATCAGGGAAGGTCATGCTGCTGGAAGCTGCAATCCTGAGTCAAGACCTGGCTTCTCCCCAGAGCCTGTCACTCTGCTCCCTACCCGGCTGGCGGAGCTGCTCGGATTGCAAAGAATTTATTGACACCCACCCACCATCCCTAAAGTTTTATGGCAATATAGATCCATTAGAAATCCATTTTACAGAGGTATTAAAATAATGAAGGTGAGGATTAAGAGAGCAGCACACTCCTTGGAAAACCCACTGATGATAATATACTGCTTTAAAGAAAGTTATCGTGCAGTCCCCTTAAAGAAAGTTATCAATTAGTCACTGTATCAGACATGGGAGAATTGTTCCCTGAAGAGGATTTTAGGAGGAAAGCCATTGACTAAGTGATGAATTTATCACTGGGGGTTGCATGGCTCCATGGATTAAGATGACATGGCACAGAGGGCTTGGAGAGCAGCCCGAGATCCTGGTGGCCCTGGGGAGGTTCGGGATGGAGCAAGCATTGGTGTGGGGTGAGATGTGACACTGCTGCCAGGCAGGGTGACAGGGAGGAGCTGTGACCCCACTGGGGTGGATCAGAGCTCCCACATGTCCAGCGAGCTCAGGGCACTGGGCAGACACTCCCCCAGCTGTACCTGCTGCAGTGCTGGCTTGGGGATGCTGCCCCGTGCTCTCCTTCCCCACAGCTTTCCAGACCACCACGAGTGCTGCGTAGGATCAAAACAAGACGGATTTTCTGGTACAGGTGCCCCACTGCAACCAGGGCCATCAGAGGTGATGTCAAACACGCCCTGGCCAGGGGCTGGGTAGGGGGGATTGGTCTGTCCCTGCAGCTGAGCTGTGCAATGCCCTGAGGTGAGCCAGGATGGCAAAGACTGAATGCAAAGTGCAAAGTACAAAGCCTACTTGGCTCGTGCAGCTCAGAAAACTGAACATGGGCAGAGGAAGGAGACACTGAGAGATGGCTTTTCTCTGTGGACAAACATCACCTGGTAACATCTAGACAGGATGAGCACATGTCAGCCTGTTCCATCCCAGCAGTCTGGGGGAGAAAGCACAAAAGAGAGAGGGCTGTCGAATTAAAAGGTTGTGAGTGTTGTCTAAAACTGGGGGAAATCATAGGGTTTCCATGAAATTGGAATGAACTTGCAGAATAGTTTGTTTTGATCCAAACCATCCCTGGAGGCATTTAAAAGATGTGTAGCTGTGGTGCTGAGCGACATGGTCTAGTGCTGGTTTTGGCAGTGCTGGGTTAATTCTTGGACTTGATCTTGAAGGTTTTTTCCAACCTAAATAATTCTACGGTTCCATAAATCTACATTTCTCGATGCAAAGGCGTTTTGTGAGCCCAAAGCTGCCCTCCTCTATTGCTGCATGGCTAAAAGTGCTCCCGGGGTGACCATGGCACTCACCCTCTGCCCACACCTCACTCAGCTCAGCTGAGAAGCTCAGCAAAGCCCTGACAAATTGCCAAGCTCTCCTGAGATAAATAATCACAAACAAAAATATTTGTGTTTACTGTGGGGATTTGTCTGTGCATAATTATGCATTAGTCATTACGAGGACTACAGGAGAGTTTTACACATGTAAATATCTTCAGTTAATTAGACAGGACTGCTTTTGGTTTGTTTCTCCTCTTCAGTCTGATCCTGAAGTCATCAAACGCTCCTGGATCACGAGGCGGGTTGAACGATGTACGTGAGGAAAACAGCTCTCTCCCTGCTCGTAATGCAGCTCTGGGTATCGATATATTTTCCTTTAAAATACTTCTTGTAGCTTTTCTGTTACAGCCTCAAGGTACTTCACACGATGCAGCACAACCTTCGCACTGTTCTCTCTGTTCGTGTTTCAAGGGGAGATCAGATGGATTTCTCAGGTATAACAGTATAAGACATTATTTTCTTCTGAAACATTTTAAAGTGCAGCAGCTTTTAGTAATCTTCTAGCATCTTCTCCTATGTATGACAGAGTCTATTAATGTCATTTGCATGAGAAGTACACAATAAATCATTCATGCACAGTTTAGTACAGGTTAAGTGTAACAGCCTAACTGTGATTTTCTATAAGAAAATCAGAGCAGCTCATCAACTGGTGTAAATCAGCAGTGCTCCATCAAAGCCACTGAGTCACACCAACTAATTGCTTGGCCCAGGGGAAAGATTTAGGCAAAAAAAGGAGAAGGGAAGAGCACGATTCCTGATTCCTGCCTCATTGGAAGGACTTTCTCCTGAGAGCTTCTCTCCTAAAAACATTTCCAAAGAAAATCCGTAGGCTGTGTGGCCAGCACAGCCTGGCCAGCCCAAGGCCATCACTGTCCTGCTTGCAGCCCTGGGCTCTGCTGTGGCCACACGCCTGGAGGGTGAGCAGTGTTCTGAGGAGCCAGCCTGGAGCAGGGCCAGGAGCTCAGCAGGAAACCTTGGGCTCGCCCTGGCGCCGAGGGTGGGAGGAAGATCGAATTCCCCAAGAACCTGCAGCTGTCATTTAGGCAAAAGCCTGGAACAACAGTAAAACTAGCTCCAACCCCTTTGTGCTGGAGGGGTTGAACTAGATGACCTTTAAGGTCCCTTCCAACCCAAACCATTCTGTGATCCCATGATTTGGGACAGTGTGGTGCCCATGGATCAATCTCTGCTTCACTGCTTGGTTGTTCTCCACATTTGGACCCCATTTGCCCACGGGACAAGGACACATTCCCTGCCAGCAGGGCAGCACAGCAAACCCCCCTCGGGAGATACCAGTGGGGAAAGGGGCACCCTGCTGTACCCAGCCTGGTCTGGACGGGAACAGAAATTCCTTTGCAGTGATGTGGAATTTGTCACCCGCTCTGGAAAGGGGCCATATGGGCAGAGAGGAGCAAGGGGTCCCTGGAGGGGTGGTTAAGGCAAAACCCCAGTTGTCCCCCAGCAGTGCTGGTAACTGATTGTGGCTGCAGCACTGAACGCCTCAGGGAGGGGGTGAGCATGGGCACAGCTCCACTCAGAAATTAAGATCTTCCTCCTCCCCTCCTCCTGTTCTCTGTCTCTGTTTTTCAGCCTGGTTCTTGTTCTCAGCGCGGCAGCGTGTGGGACAGAGGCTCATTGTTCACACTGCTCAGGGAACGCGCCGCGGGACTGATCTTATTAGAGCTGGGGCCATGTCCGGGCCAGCCCGGGAGGAGCTGCTGGCTGTCAGCACATCCTGGGGCTCCTCCTGGGGGGACATCCTGGGGGGACATCCTTGGGGTAAATCGTGGGGACACATCCCGGGGAACATCCTTGGGGGACATCCTGGGTGCTCATCTTGGGGACACAACCTGGGGACACATCCTGGGGGGACACATCCCGGAGAATATCTTGGGGGCACATCCTGGGGGAACACATCTCAGGGAACATCCTGGGGGGACACCCTGGGGGCACACCCTGTGGGGACACATCCTGGGGACACATCCCGGAGAATATCTTGGGGGCACATCCTGGGGGAACATCCTGGGGACACATTCTTGGGCCACATCCCCAGGGGACACATCCTGGGGGTACATCCTGGGGACACATTCTTGGGCCACATCCCCAGGGGACACATCCTGGGGGTACATCCTCNACATCCCCAGGGGACACATCCTGGGGGTACATCCTCAGGGGTTCATCATGGGGTGCAGAGCCAGCCCATGTCCCCCACTGCCTTGGGTCAGTGCAGCCACTCAGCTTCACTCACTTGATTTTAGGCTGAGGCTTCAGAGGTTTGCTTGTGCTCAGTGCTTTTGAATCAAACACTTGGTAGCTCAAATCCAGCAGTGAAAATGAAGGTGAAAGTGCTGCATCCAGGACCTCAGGGGCTGTAGAGATTGCCATGGCAAGGCCATAAACAACAAGGCTGTTTTTAACCTCCTTGGCCAAATGCATCACAGTTTCTGCCTGTTTCTCCCCGCTGCCCCCTGCTCATTTGGGACACAACACTCTACAGAGAAAGCCAGGAAAAAGTTTAGATCCTACAAATTTTGCATATGGGGGAGAAAAACTAGAGGAGGGTCTCCACTAAGTGCACAGCAACTTGCTGGCTGTGCTCCTGATTGGACTGAGAGCCAGCCAGGCCAATCGAGAGCATCTTCTAAATGCTCAAATACCAGAAGGAAGTTGCACAATCTCAGGCTATTTATTTGTTACTTATAAAGAACATAATTTTGAATACACTGGCTAAATAAGAATTAATTGTGTTAAAAATTCAAGTTAACAAATGCTGTAAGAAGTTGTCTTAGGGGAAATAAAAGGGAAGAACAAAAAAAAAATCTCGGGCACTAATGATTAGAGCAAAACCCTGATGTTAAGAGGACTTTGTCTCAGTGGAAGCAAGTTACTCATCTTTTCCAGAAGATACATGCATGCATTGCAAAATGTTTATTTTGTACTCTCTGAAGTGGTTAATCTACATGCAAAGCAATGAAAAGGTGCCTTATTAGGCTAATTGCTAATAAAAAAAAAAAAAGAGAGAGAGAGAAAAAAAACCAAACCAGAACTACTGCGAGCAAATATTTAAAAACAGATGCAGAAGGCTGTGAAAACAAACACAATCTCGTTTTTCCATGAAGTTTTCCCACCAGAAATCAGCCAGTTCAAAGAGACGTCCGGTTAATGCGCTACCTCCAGGCTCCCGGCGCTGGAGCTGTTCATTAGCCGCCGCGTAATTCTGTGATGCAGAACTGGATTAATGGAAAGGTGACTGGGAAGCCACCGAGGGACCTGCTAATGATACTGCTTCGTCCTTAGAGAAGTCCTCTCTAGCCTTGCCCACGTGCAGCAAAACACACACCATCAGGACACAATGCCGCATTATCACAAGAAAACACTTTGGAGAGGGGAAGAAGATGTCATCACCGAGCGGTGCTGGGAACTGGTGAAGCCCAAGATGGAAAAATAATTGCATGCATGTTTTTTAATACAACAGGATTCCCCCAAGCTCATTAAAGCAGATGGAAGTTTTAAAACCTGTATTACTTTAAAAATTAATTTACAGCTGTGGGGCTTGGTGGCCCAGAGAACATTAAAATGATAAATCCGGAAAGGTGATGTGAGCAGAGAGGAGGATTGCTTTGGTCACAACATGGCCTTGTGCAGCTGGGAAGGGGAGATGGCACCGTTTTGTTCCTGTCTGACAGTTACCTCTGCTGTGCCATTTCTGGGCTTAACCCAGATTTTAAAATACTCTGACAAACCATTAAAATCTCCTCCCAAGTGATGTGTCAGCCAGAAACGATCTTGGTGCCTCTCTGCTTCATTAGATACTGGCTGACATGGTGAGGGAAGTGATATGGACACTTGCATTTTGGAGCACAAGGGAGGTCACAGCCTGGACACCCACACCAGTCCATGGCCCTGGCTCGTGGCACCAGCTTTTCCATCTCCGAGGGCTGAGCAGTTCTGCTGCCTTGCTCCCCCCCGCTGCAGCCCCAGCCTCCGGTCGGACAGCCCCAGCAATGCCCTAATTCCCCCGCTCAGCAGCCTCCTCCCAAGACAAGCTGTGCCTGTCTGAGGTCACGGCAGCGTGGCAGTGTGCCCAGGGCCAGGACAGGGGGCAGCTGCTTGCATGGCTCCTGGCACACCAGGTCAGTGCCAGGCGGGGAATCCTTCACCCTGCACAGCCACCACCCTCAGCTGGGACAGCGACAGCCCTGGCCATGGGTGAAGTGGTGGGACAAAGCCAGGCAGCTCCTCCGAGCCTCGTGGGGGATGGACCATCTCTTTCCCGCTGTATATTTGTCCAATTCCGAGCACCGAGGGCTGGGATGGGCGAGGTAGCGCGGAACAAAGGCTGGCGGCAGGTTGTATTCAGCTCACACCAGCTACCTCTGGCTGCTGGGAAGAAAGGAGCCCTTTGTTTGAAAACAGCAGCTACTCCCACCACCACACCACAGCACACCACAGCACAGCACACCACAGCACACCACAGCACAGACCTGCAGCCTGTCCAGGAAGAGCTGCTGCAGCAGTTCCTCCCAGAAGGACACAGGTCTGTCCAGCAGGCGACGGCACACGGCCTCCCAGTTGTGGCTGCTGGACTCGCTGGAGAGCAGCTCCCACACGGCATCACGGATCCCTGCCAGCCCCTTCATGCTCTTCACGTACACCAGCAGAGTCCTGACCCCTGCCCTGATGTCATCGCTGCACCTGCAGGTAAAGTTTCACCTTTGTGAGGGTGGGGAGGCCCTGGATGTGCTGTGCTGCCTCTGCCTGCTTAACTGAGGGTGGAGGATGAGGAGGAAGTCAGTCAGGGTGGAATTGCTTTGGCCCAGAGACCACAGAGTGCCAGGGAGAGCCCTGTCCCACTCACATGTTGATCC
>VZRM01000421.1:145043-185289 GCA_013397955.1 Grantiella picta
CGCACGGGCTCTGCACACAGCCCCACGTTACACACAGGAGTGGTTTGGCACAAAATGGTACCTGTGCTAATTCCCCCTCCCCGTGCAATCCTCACCCTCACGGCTCTGAGCAGGGAGCACTTGGCTCCCCAAAGGTTGGGGCGAAATGAAATCCCAGCCTGGGAATGTGCCGCACAGAGCCCACGGTGGGGACAGAGCACAGCTGGTGTGGCCGAAGGTGCTGCAGCCCCAGAACACAGGCTGGGTCACGGGCAGCTCGGGCTGGCACGGCTCTGGGGCTGCAGTGCCAGGCTCAGCGCTGTCCCCAGCGAGCACAGCCGTGGAGGTGGCCAGGCTCACACACATCCCTCCACTGGCATCACTCTGTTGCTGTGCCAGGGAGTTGCTGTGTTAGGGTGGTTTCCCCCTGCACAGAGTGTTACTGGGATCTCGGGGCTGTTCCCTAAGCACTGTGAGCCCCAAAGCCACAGCAAACCCCATTATCCAGGCACAAGGCATCCTCGCTCACACACTCTTCCCGCAGCCTCTCTGCTGCAGCGTTTATTATACCATGCTTCTCGTTCCCCTTCTCTCACCCAACAAATTAACTTTCCCAGTAAATTAACTTTATTCCATTGCTGGTCAGCCTGTCAGAGGGTAGCCAGGCAGATTTTCCCCCTGGCCGTTCCGGGAGGCCCCTTGCCCGCCAGCAGCACCGTGACTCACCGGCTTTCAGGCTGCCTATTGAAGGGACCAGAGCTCAAACAAAGCCCCCATTCAGTCCCAGGCCTCTGCTAGTTTTTCTTTGAGCCCTCGCTGCTTTATTTTTATTCTTTCCCAAACATTGTTGGCTAATTTCATTGACAAAATTCATAACTTGGGGTTGGAGAGCTCACTCCTATTCAGCTACGAGCGCTGGGGGGTTTTGTTTTTCTTTTCCATGCTGCCCATCGTGCCTCATTCTCTGCATCATCCTGAAGGCAGTTTCCAGCCTGTGCCATGCTGAGGGACACAGCCCTGCACAGAGGGTTTAGGTGCTCCTCAGTTTTTGGATGGAGAAGAAAAAACACCACGACAAGATCTGAACCCAAAGCACGAGGGTGAGTCTGGGGGCAGCATGTACAGAACTGAAATTGTGCACTGCAGAACTGAGTGACCCCTGGGAGCACACAGCAAACATTTAAAATCAAAAGCCTGTTTAACTTTTATATCTGCAGTACTCCACGTCCAGTCCAGTTAATTACAGCCCTTTAAAAACATCTGCATTTCATAAAGGACTAAGTTTCCTTCCCCTCAGGCTGCCCCTCCTGAGACATCCCTCTCCAGGCTGCTGGGTTACACAGTAATTACAATCCACAAGTACCTGACATCACCACCAAGTGCAGTGCATTATGGTTTCGAAAACAAGAGAAACAATATTGCTCAAGATGGGGCTGAGCCAAAACCTCAGCTCCAAACACCATCATTTTTTCTGGCAGAGTTGAGAGCCAGAGCCCTGCGTGGCAGCCAGGGCCCCCCTGGAAATGTCACAGGCAGAGAATGGAGGAGCCACTCTGCTCTGGACAGAGGACATTTCTGCTGCCTGCTGACTGGAGGGGTTTAAATACATGCAAAGCATCCCTGGGAGACTTACAGTCCCTCTTTTCCCTCTGCCCTGGAGCCAGAGCCCACTCATCCCATCCAGCCCCAAACGAGGGTGCTGGAATTTGCCAGACCAGCATTTTGGGAAGGGATATGGGCTGGATCCAAAGCAGGTCCAGGGTGGGAGTGGGCAGCACCACCTGCCTGAGTGGTCAGCAGCACCAGCCCCACACCAGCACAGGCAAACAGCCCAGGGAACCTGGGCTGGGGAAATCACTAATGTCAGTGCAAGGACTTGTGGTTTTTTCTCTCCCTTCCAGCTGGGAGGAGGCAGAGTCTGCCTTGAAAGGACCTGCAACAAGCTTATCTGTGCTCTACACATCCATACAAACACACACATGTAATATATACACATCATTTGCCTTATGGCCACCACAGTGCACTCAGCTGGTACCTAAAGCAAAGTCCTTAATGGTGTTTTGTGTCGTAAATCCCATTCTTCCTCCTCTCCAGAGACAGAGGCAGGTTCTAGGGTGAGAGCAGGGCAGGAGCATCAGCCCCACTGGCCTGCAGGAACAGCCCCCATGACCTGCCACCTTCTTGCTTTGCTAAGCTCTCAAGGCCAGGTCTCTTTCCTTGTTCATTTATCGCCTTGGTTCCCTGCAGAGAGGAGCTGGTTAGAGGAGCAATAGTGTGATTTTCAGGCCACAGAGCAAGCAATTTACTTTTTTAAGGTTGTTTGCCAAAACCACATTCCTGCCTCAGCTCCCAGTCCAAGCAGAGGGGAAGCTGAGATCAGAAACGAGAGTCGTGGGCTGCTTTTGCTCAATCGCTTGTGCTCTCTCTGCCTCGTGTGAGAGCTGAGCTCACTCAAGGGTTGAGGCGTCCTCTGTACCTTCACATCTGAACAACGAGCAGGGAAAGCAAAAACCACAGGATTTCCTCTGCTGTCAGCAATACCCAATAAATTCACAGCAAGAGCAAGCCTTTAAAAGAAAAGAATAAAACTACAAATCCCCCAAACCAAACATTTTATCCTTTCCTGGTCTAATTGGGGAATAAACTTAATATCTAATTTTAAGGATGAAGTGAAAGGGAAAGGGATGAAAGCGAGTCGAGGAAAGCACTGCACCCAGCCGTGATCACAGGCAGCAGGCTGGGGCTGCATCTCCAGAGGAAGCAGCAGCTCTGCCTTGATGTGCTCTGAGTCAGTGGGGCTGTGGCAGGAGTCAGGCCCTTCCCTACCTGGCACAGCTGGTGGGAGCCAGTCTCTGCCACCATCAGAACCTGGGAAACGGTGGAAAACGATGAGCAGCCCGAGCTGGGAAGTGCTGTGTGCTGGGAGGAGCTGGAGCACGGTGGGTGCGAGGGTGGGGGACTGAGCTCTTGTCTCCCTTATCTTGGGTGCAGCCCCACTCAGCTTAATGGGGTGATTCCTGGGTGATAATTCCTGTCCCTCCATCCCGAAGTAGCCTTAAAAGTGCCCTGGATGGGCATGAGATGATTTTACGTCAGTTGAAGGATGTTCTGGTGATGCAGAGATGTAAGTGCTGCTGCCTTGCACCTGTAGGGAACCAGGCTGGGGATGTAGGGCCTGACCCCTCTTCCCTCACAGGGCCCTCTGGCTGCCCACTCTGCTCTCCTGCTGGCTCAGGACCCTCTGTCCCTCTGGATGGAGTGCCCCTCACCACTGCCCCTAAGCAGGTCTGCTCAGCATGGCCACAAACCTGGAAGCTGGGCTGTTGCACAGCTTTCCCTCAGCATCCTCACTTCTTCCCAAAGCCCCATCAGTTTCCCAAGCATCACAAAGCTCTTCCAGCCAAAGCAGGCTGGGAAATACCTGGTGCCCATGAGAGAAAGTGTGGTCAAGGAGTGCTCCTGGGAAGCCCTGGACAGGTCACTCCTGGGCTCCCAGGCCTGTGCAGGTGCCCTGCTGTGTTCCCCAGGTCCCGTGGGTTTGGGGCCACTGAAGCAGTCCCCAGGGGGAAGTGGCACAGCCCCAAAATGTGGGGACCTTGCTGGCAGCCAGCTGCCCCTTGCAGCTCTTCCTCAGCTTCACAATTCCCCAAATGGGAGAGAGTCCTCAAGGAAAGATGAGATGTCTGTGCTTGCTTGTCTTTAAAGTGCAGTTTACCAAAATAACTCCTACTTTTGAGACCTGTTTCTTCTTTCCTTGTTTTTGCTTCCACAAAGCACCCCTCACCTCTGCTGCCTCCAGAGCAGCTCAGCCACACCCCAGAGCAGTGCTCCCATCCCAGGTTCCTGGCCACCCTCCTGGTTTGGGGTGTTACATCACATTGAGAACAATGAAATACACATTGGATGCTGCTCCTCGAAGGGTTTTCCATGTGCATGACAGCTCTGGGTGCTTCAGGAAGCCCCATGGATGGGATGAACAGAGCCCTGGCACCCTGGTCCATCCTCTGAAAGAGCTGGTGGCCCTTTCCACCAGCAGTGCTGGGGTTCATTCTTAAATTAAGTCTCTTGGCTAATTATTTTCTCTCCCTATTGCCCTTCCCTTCTCCCAGCTGTAACCCTTCCATCCTGTGTGTTTGGTTTGGTGCTCCAGCCTCTCCCCCTGCATGAGGTGCACAGATACCGATGGGTTGAACCAGCCTTTGTCCAAGCAGGAGCACCCCAGAAAAGCCTGGTGATGCAGGAGGCAAGCCATGGTGCTCCTCAGTCCCTCTCAGAAAGCCAAAAAGCCCCAACCAAACCACTGGGCTTATGCTCCCCACTTAGCAGTTTCCCAAGACTGGAACAGAGGATTTCCCCTCCATTTCCACAGTGACACAGGGACAGGAGGGCACAGCCCAGCCTGGCAGGCCTGTGTGTCCTTAGGGCAGATACATCTTCCAGTGGGAAGAAAAGATATTTGTCTGTAAAGGATTTGTCTTTCTACATGGAGAGAAGAGATATTTATATTAAAAAAACCCAGGCTTGTAATATACCAGAATACCTTCCTCCCTCACCAAAGGTCAAACTTAGATCCAATTTCAGTCAGGAGGGAGACGTCTGTCAGACAAGCACTAATCACTATTTAGTATTCATATTCACCTATTAGAAGCTCCACGCTGTAAACATGTCTATGAATTAACAAGGCATCTGGCCTCTCTTATACAATATGAGCAGCTTGGATCATAAAGTGTCTGCAGAAAATAAAAAGTGCCTTCCATCTGTCTCTCCCAAATATCACTGCTATCACCAAAGCAAACAGACCGGCTCTTCCCAAGCAGCTCCAGCCCCCTCCCCCAGAACGTGTTAGTCAAACAAAAACAAGCGTTTCACCGAGAGCACTTGACAGATCTGAAACGGCTCCGAGGAGCCAGGCGCAAATTAAGAACTGGGGAAAAATTAGCTGAAAGATAACTGGGGGAAAAAAAAGCTTCCTAATAACAAGGTCTTTTCTTAGCCCTCTGAGTAATTATCCGCAGTGCTGGCGCTGCTGAAGCCAGGGGAAGGTCAGTGACGCCCGGCAGAAGATTCATGGGAATGGCAGGAGCTGTGCCAGGGCAGTGCCACCGTGGGAATTGCTGTCCCCAGCTGGGACAGCTTTGCAGCTCTCGGCAGAGAAGGATGCTGTGGGGTCATGGTGACCCTTGGGAGGGGCAGAGTCCTGCAGCATGGAAAAGGCAAACCCCAGGTGGCCTTGAGGCATCAGTGCCTGGCTGGCCAGGGGACAGCTCAGCTCCAGGGATGCCACCACAGCAGACTGACTGCAAATCCCATCCCAGCTCCATGGGCTGTGCTTTCCTTCTAATCCAGAGCCGTTCAGCTCCTCGCTCTGCTCCTGCATGTCTGTGTGAAACACATGAGAGCTGAAGGTGGGTAATTTGTGCCTGTTGCCAGTCCAGAGGGCGATGGGGCAGTTCCAGAGGCACTGTGCCAGTGCAGGGTATCACAGTGAGCTGCTGGCACCAGCGGGGAGTTGGAGCTGCCCTGCTGGCTGTGGGAGACAAGGGCTGAGGCAGCCCCTGTGCTGGGTTAGGGAGGGACAGGGGGACAGCCAGAGGCTCTTGGGACAGTGGGAACAGCATCAGAACCGGGCCAGGAGACCTCCCATCCCCACCACATCCAGCCACTCCCCTTGTCTCCTGTTCCCTGTCTCACTGCCTTCCCTCCCCTGGTTTCCCAGCCCACTCCAGATTTCAGCTCTGGTGCTTCCCAGGGAAACCCAGCTGCTGGCAAACAGCATGGCTTTCTGCTGGCTGAGCTCCTGCCAAGGTCTGGATGGACCTCAGGGTGAAGGCAGGATCTGGAGCAGGGAGATCATCACTTTTGGGGGCATCTGCTCACCCGAGAGGCTCCAGGTCCCCAGGACACTGCTCGTGCCCTGCTTCAAGCTGGTGGCCTTAAACCAACTCAGGCTCCTCCATCTCAAGGGAAGGGAGGGTCTGCTCTAAACCCCGGCTTTGTTTTCCGAAGATAAATTTAAACCAAGGGGAAGGAAGAATGAGGTTCATAAATCAGGCAGAGCTGAAAATGAGGCATGAAAAATGAATGAAGAGAGCTCGTGTGTGAGCGCTGCCTGCCCGAGCTGCCCCTCCAGCAGAGCCCACCCTGGCTGGCAGCCCCCAGCCCAGCCCACCAGCACTGCCCTGGGCACACCTGGCACTGCTGCCTCTTCCCAACTCATATCCACACAGAAAACACCCCACTGGCCTCTAAACTTGAGCTGCCCAGGCTGGGTGGGCTCCAACCCACATGCTCTGCCTCGGCCCCCTTTCCAGGTTTAAACAGTGTTTTTAAGCTATTTGGATTGCATGAGATGTTTGAACTCAAGAACAGGGGAGCAGAGGGAAGACATGGCTTTCTGGAAGTGGTTCTCACATCCCCCACACACAGGGATGACAGAGAGAAGGAAACCAGGAGGCTTCCAGACCTCCCAGCTGCAGACATCTGAGGAGCTGGCTCTGTGCAGTGAGGCTCTGTCACTCCCTGCCTGGCCAGAAATCTGTTCCTATAGCAGCAGTGCAGAGTAGTCCATCTCCAAATCATCCCCTGGGACAGCATCTCCCTGGGAATGGGGCTGGAGCAGCCTGCTCTGGGGATGAACTCAGACAGTGGGAGAGGGATCTGCACCTCTGCTGTGCTGTGTTGGGTCCACAACCTGGTTTGCATCACTGAAAAACCCTCACAGTTTGCAGCTCCAACTGCACTGCGGGCTGTGGCCACAAATATTTGCATTTTGCAAAGGAAAAAGGCCCCAGCCAAACCAACCCAACGTGGCTGCAGCTGCTGTGCTGGGGCGTGACGAGGCAGGTTCTGAAAATACCCACCTGTGTCATTTGCCATGCAAATAATTCGGAGGAATAATTCAACCCAGGGCTTAGGGAAAAATGGTGGGAGAGTGGCCAGTGGCTGAGAGGCAGCACAGAGCAGCTGCTATGGAGCTGGAAAAGGTGGGAAGGAGGGAGAAAGGAGAATAATGATGGGGAAATTTGGTTTTGGCTGCTCTGGGATGATCCTAAGTGGCTCCATCTGAGGGACCTGTGAGTGGAAAAAGGTCTCACTGAGCATCACCATGCTGAACATCACCAGAATCCTTCATTACATCCTTCCACTGCGGAAAAGCTTCTGAAATATAAGTGTTTTCCTTCCCATAAGGATTTACCTCTGTTATACCATGTCAACCACTTGCACTGCTGCAAAAATCTGACACGGAAGAATCCTGGCCAGTTCCAGGGTCAGGATGCCACCTACAGAGTCCCACAGGAGCCCAGGACAGGAGCAGCTGCTTTTCCCAGCTCTGGGATGGCAGCAAGACCAGGGCTGCCCTCAGCCACACTGCTGCCTGACCCCAGTCCTGGGCCACCAAAATCAATAGGGAATTTGTCACCAGCCCCAGCGGGGACAGGATCAGGCTCTGCATGCACAAGGAAACCCCTGGAGCATGAAAGCTAATTTAAGAGGAGCTCCTCTCCTTGTGTTCAGAGACATGGAGCAAGGAAAAAGCATGACAGATTTTGGTATATTTTAACTGAATTATTGTCCACTGGGGATTGAGCCAAGACCACAAACATTATTTCACTCTCTGGCGAGGCTGCAGTGATGAATATGGGTTTCAAAGGAGAAAAGCTGGGTGGTTCTTGTTTCTAATCTTGAGTCATTCCTCCTCCTTTGGAGGCTGAACACCACAGCACAGGGATGCTGAAACAAAGACTCCATTCCTCAGCAAGGCATGAGGATCTGCAGGTAAATGCAGCAAGGCTTAAAACACACATATCGAAATGCAACAGAATTTTGCACTGGGCTCTGTTAAAAATATTCTGTTTAATTGATTTTTTAAAAAAATCTATTATGCTGCTCTAGGCATGGCTATTGATCTGCAGTGCTGGAGAAGTAATGAAGAAGCCTTCAAATCAATAAGGCCAAAGTATATCTCCAACTGTATCTGCTCCACCAGCACAACAGGGATGTGGCCAGTGAAATTCCCCAGTCAGGACCAGGGGTATGAGCAAACCTGTTCTGATGACTGCAGAGATTTATTTCTATTGGCATAAACATAACTAATGAAACCTCGGCGACTCTTCACTTCCGTGAAAGCTGATAATATATTGTGGTGCTCACAATGAAATGAGCAAGAACACATTTGCAAAGGAAGAAAAAAACCCAACTCCCTCAACCGTGAGCTGTATTTTCTTCTTGGTGCCCTTGATTCTCCTCCACCCCCTTCCCCCAGACAGGGTAATATTTCTTCTCGGAGCTCTCGTACAGGTTTTAACAAGGCTTTTGTAAGTCTCCAAGGCTGGAGTTTTAGGTTTTCTTTTATCCCTCGCTGTCAGGATGGAGTAGGTAGGCAGCTAAAATCACAGGCTGATAATATTGTTTGGGGCTAACAGCCTTATCTTATCTTGTTCGTATTATTCATATTACCTTAGATAAGCCACCTGGGGCTGCACACAAGCAAGATCCAGGGAAGTGACCTCATTACAGTTCAGGTGCCTATTTACTGTAATAAGAACAGCTGGACTAACACAGCCACACTTTGAACTTGGCTGGCACTTTCCATCTGAGGCTTTGACTCGATCCCTTTCACACTTCACAGCACAGAGCAACGGAGGAGCCAGAGTTAATCAGCAGCACCACTTTTCCCCCAAAAGGCCTGGGACTCCAGGAGGGTTTTGGCTGCTGGACGTGGAAGGTGAGTGTTCAGCATGGGCTGCACCCCAGAGCTGGGGGTTTTGCTGCAGATCTGCAGTGATGGCTCAAAGCACAGTCAGCTATTTATTCCCCAACCAAGGCTGATGTGGGAGAGATCAGTTGGTTCTGCGTTCCTGACCCAAACAGCCAAAGCTGCACCGCCAGCAAGGATTGCCCCTGCACAAGGATTTGCTCCTGCCTGGCTTGGGCTCTGAGGTTGGCAGGAATTCAGGCAGATTTCCATGGGCAGAGCCTGTCCAGGGCTGCCTGAATTGCCCAGGACCAAGAGGGACACCAGGGTGGCACCTCTGGGGACAATCCCAGCAGCCACACACTGCTCAGTGCCACGCTGGCTCCAGCTGAGGACTGTGACAGTCACTGAACACTTCAGTCGCTTTCAGCCAGCAAATTAATCTAATTTTTTTTCTTTTTTTTTTTTTAAAAAAGGAATCTCCGAAGTTTAAAAATATGGTAATGCAATTAGTGGCTTTGGCAGGCTAATGAAGCCACTTTAAACCCTTGCAAAAATACCATTAAAAGAGAATGCTTAAGAGCCTCTTCAAACTTTCCAAAATGAGAAGTACGTTCGTATTCAGAAGATGCCAATCTAGTCTCCTTTCTCCAAGGTTCAAGATTAATTAGGGACTTGTTTAGTGCATGAATGAGGAAACAAATGAACTCTTGGATCACAGAGCACTGGAACCAATTTTTTAATCATTTTTTTTCTTTACAATTACATTCCTATCAAGAAAGTCTTCATTAGACTTTCTGTCACGGGGCCACATCATGCCAGGTAACTGTTACAAGTGCTTGGCTTCCACCCAAAGAATGAACAATATGAGTTTTCTGAGAAATAAATACACGTGATATATATTTAACGCTGTATTTTCTCATTAAAATGTTATTGCATTTTCATAATAAATACATATAACCTTTCCTCCAAGACTCCCTCAAAACAAATGATTTAGAAAAGACCAACAATATCTTCCCCTTTACAAAATCAGCCTGGGTATTTAAAGATTACCTTTGAGAAATACATTAATGCCTGATCTAAGAAGCATCATACAATAGATGGAGATTACTCAGGTAAGGAATAATAGATGGGAAGAGAAAAAATATGTTTGAGATGAATTGTTAAAAGAATGGGGTTTGCATGTTTAGTGAAGGAGAAAGGAAAAAAGAAACTGCTCTTTTCTTTTTTTTCAATGAGTTACAACCTGCCTTGGAGATTGGAGGGTTTGGTTTGGCTAATCCCATCCAGAATGAGATGCAGATCTGGATCAAAACTGAACCAAAATTCAGGCATTTTCTGCTCACAGTGAAGATCAGCTGAGAGAACTCACTCCTCCTCACTCCCTTACCCACACACCAGGTTTGTTTTGATGTTGAGAATTTCTCCAGCAAAAAACAAAGCACTAAAAAAGATTAATTTGCAGAAAGATACTGCTGTAGTCACGCAGAGAAAGGGAACCAAAACTCCAGCAAGGCTGAGCTGCAAAGCACACACACACAAACCACAGTGTGAGCAAATGCCAAAGATGTGTTTCTTCACCGCTGAGCTTTTACTAATTAAAAAGTTTAATTGCCGTTAGGTGAGCTGCATCCAAAACACAGGTCACAAAATCCATGGTGTCAGGAGCTCCCTGGGAATGAGAGGTGCCTCTTGCATGCCCAGGTGTGCCTCTCATTTTCTCACCAGCTGATGGAGAGGATGAAGGTTCCCTGCACAGCTTGAACCTCAGCCTGGAGAAGGGAATGGGTAATGCAGACCAGTTTGAAGGACCAGTTTAAAGCTCATCCACCCAGCTCTGCCACATAAAAGCAAATCCAGTAGCAAATCCTCTCTGGACAATCCCAAATGAGCCAGGCCTGAATCCTGCAAAAAAGCCCAACTGAGGGAAAACCCTTCCCCAGGAAAAGCAACCTAAATTGTCCCCCCACCAGAAAAGCTTTCCCATCCAAAGCATTTGGGGTGTGGAGCAATCCCCCTCTAAAGGAATTACTTCTCTCTCTGCCTTTGCCATCAGCCATAGGATGGTAATAAAATCTGTTTCCTTGCAGCAGCACTGCGATTTACCTACTCTAATAGACAATGCAGATAGCAACTGGCAGATCTGCTCCCTCCTTCCCATTAGTACCCATTTGTCACTAGCCAGACCTCTAACCAGGGTGCAGGGATAATGTTTCCCTAAGTGGAAAGGCAAGGGTATAATTTTCATAGCTGATTTGTCCATCTCTGCCTCGCTGCTGTCCTTGGAGCGATGGCAGGGCAGAGCTGTGCTTCCCAGGACACTTTCTGTGGGCATTTATGAATGAAGGAGCTCATCACCTCCTGACCAGCCTCCCTGACCTCCCTGCTGCCCTAATACAGTCCTCACAATGGATACTCCTGGTGGAGGGCCAGGCTGCAGCACAGATCACACTCACCGCTTCCTGAGCACGAGCAAAATTTGAAGATATATGGGAAGAAGAGGATTTTGCTCAAAGACCATGAGGACCTGCAGTCTCTTTTCAGAGCAACCGTAGACAAGCACTGAAATAGAGACTTTTTTTGGTCACAGAGCCCACAGCACATCTCTAAGAACCCACAGTGAGCAGTGGGGAAGGTGCCCCTTTGCATGGTTCCTTTCACCACCAAACCTCCAGCTGGAATCCTTTGCTGAAAGACCAGAAATCTTCATTTCAAAACCTCTCCTTACAGGATTATTACATTAATCCAAGTGATTAGGTGGGTCCAGTTGCCGCTGTGTTCTGTTGGATGAGCAGGTCCTGGGTGCTGCAGCAGCTGACTGGGGTGTGCTGTCTCCAGCTGGGCACTTCAGTCACATCTGTGGCAGTTAATGGTGGTAATTTATAGCTCCATAATCCACAGTCCCAGGATGCCAATAACCTAAGGATACAAAGCTCTGAATGTTCTGATAGGAATGCAGAATAACATCCTGCTTGCCTGAGTCTTGTCTTTGCCAAGCACTTGGCATCTCAGGCAGGCCTGAAGTAGCTGTGGGATTCCAGAGACCTCACAGACTTCTGCATGTTTGGGTGGTTTTCATTTTACTTCTCCCATTTTTCCTAGTGCTAGTGACACTCATTTTATGTGGTGACACACCTTTCATGTGGTGACACTTATTTCATGTAGCAGGGAGGTGTTTTTGTCAGATTCCCATTTTTCCTGTCATGTTCTCTAGCCTTACCAGGGAAGTGGTGGAGTTGCCATCCCTGGAAGTATTTTAAAAACATGTAGATGTGGTATCTGGGGACATGGGGTAGTGGTGGCCTTGACCTTGGGTTGATGGTTGGGCTTGATGATCTTATAGATCTTTTCCAGCCTCAATAATTCTATTATCATCTCTGGACATCCGTGTCCCAATGTCTCTTAAGTCACTAGAGGATCTTGTTTATTGGACTTAAACCAATTCCTGGTGGTTGGACTGACTCTGGGGTAAAATCTGGCAAGCTGCAGCCTGTGCCCAGGAAATCCCATTCCTCAGGATCTGTTCCTTTGCAGAACTGACTCGCAGAGGCTCTGTGAGGAATATCCTCTCTGCCACACTTAGCCAATATTATCAAGCTCTGATGAAGACCTCAGATTCAGATTTGTATGTCTGACCTGCTGGGTAGTTGCTCTGTCTCTATCTTAAGGTAGAGAACAAGTTTTGTTTTTCTACTTACATTCCATCCTGTCTGAAACTGTCTTAACATAGGGCAGAGAGGGGGAAATGCACCCCAAATTGCCAGTGTGCCCAATATCTCCTCAAAAAGGACACTCCAACTTTCACCTTTCACATGACTGCTGGGTCTGGTCACACCAAGGGATGCTGATGCTAGAGCAGAGCTATTTAATTAGAAGGAGAACCAAAGTTTTTGAAGGAAGAGAAGAAAAGGATGTGGGATGTTGGTGGAAGAGTTATGGGATAATAAAGGTCTCTGCCAGCTGCCAGTGAGATGCTCATGGATCACTTATTTTCATCAAAATGATGAAATTCTCGATTGAAGAAAAAGAGAGGCCATGCAAATCTGCCATTCTTCTTGTCCCACAATAACCCTGGGAGCCTTGAATCCAATTCAGTGCAGCTCTGGGGATTTTTCTTGCAAGTCTAAATTTTGCATCTCAGATCCCTCCTTGTCATAAAATACCTGTTTGAATTAAGTAACTGTTTACCCTGTCCCAACAATAACACTGTAAATCAGGGAAGGATATAAGAAAAGCTGATATTCCCAGTGAGGATGAGACTGTGTTGATGCAGCAGTTTGAAGATCAGGCTAACCCTAAAGGCCAGCAAAGGTGGTTTTCTCCCCAATGCAGATGCACATTCCTCAGTGCTTTGTGACCACAGCTTTATTCTAAGCTGCCTGGATGGGCAAAGTCTGCGCCCACCTGGCCGAGAGTGAAGGAGCTGCATTGCCAAAAACAAGACCCAGTGAGGAGGAGCTTGGCACTGAAGGTGTCAGACATCAATCACCAAAGGGCTTGTGCCCAGAATAACCCTAAAGGAGACATTTCTATTCTGTGCACAGCACCTATTCTCAGCCTCCTAGCCTCTTCCAGTGGGGCTTTTTCTGGAGCAAAACCTGGGCTTTGTCTTTAAAACGCTGACCCTGCCTGCTTCAGTGGGAATATTGGATCTGTGCAGTGCTGTTTGGCTGGCTCTGGCAGTGTTTGATCACACCAGGTATGGCAGAGCTGCCCTGGGTGTCAGGAGAGCTCCCTGAGCAATGGCAAGGGAACAGCAAGTCCTGGAAGTGGAGCGTGGAAGGAGGATTTGCAAATTGCTGTGGCTGTTACTCTTTGCAGCTCAGGAATGTGGAGGATCATCTACAGCTGGACTCTAAATAACCAGGTTAACTACCCTCTGCAAATAGACCAAACCTGCTGCCCTGATCCCTGCTGCTCTCATGGTGTTTTAATAGCTCCTGCAATAAAAAACAGTGAGTCCCAAAGGAGAGCTCTCCATTTATTCAGAAAGATGTTGCTAAATTCCTTTGCACAACAGATTCCACTGCTGGAATAAGTGCCTCTTCCCCAGCAGCTCTTCTCCCTGCCAGCCAGGTAAAGGCAAAGCACAGAATTATCTGTGTAATCTGATTTGGAAGGTTAACTTCCCTGGATCATAAATAAGCAGGGATTTATGACCATAAAGGTGCACTACCCACAGCTTCAAGGGAAAATCGCCACTCTCACACCTCCCTTCTCTCCCACTTCTAAAAAAGGGAGAGGAGGATGCCGAGCTCCAGAAATTACCATGGCGTAATGGAAGATCCTCAGATAGACTCGGTTTAATTACACACTTCTATCATTTCCTGCGTGCTCCCCGTCCCATTAGGAAATTACAGCAGTAACTCAGCTAACAGAATCTCACTGTGTAAACAGCCACAGCCTCCTGCTCCCAGCTCCTGCTCCCAGCTGCTGTCTCCTGCCATGGCATGGGTGCCGCTCATGGCTGGTGGGGACTGGGGGTCCTTCCTGCCACTGAGAGGGCTTTTCTTGCTCAAAGGAACACCCAATCTCCCTGGGGGGAAATGCAAGGCCCTTTTCCACATGCAAACAAGGCTGGAGGGAGCCCTGTGGTCTGAGTCTGCACGGGGAAATACCCAGAGGCTGCAGAGTGGAGGGCAGGGCTGAGCTGGGCACAAGAGTTGTTGCACAAGGACAGGAGATAAAGGCTATTAAAGGAAAATGTCACTCACCCCCCAAAAAAGGGAAAAAAATCCCTTTTTGCATATTTTTTCCTGCTGAAGGTACAAATGTGCCGGCTGGAGCACAGCCTCTGCTCCAGGGCCCATCGTGTGAGATACAATAGCACAGGAACTACAGAGGGAAGGAAGGCGTTAAATCAGGCACCAAATCTCTTCAAACACCACGTTTTCTGTTCAGCCTTTCAGCACTTCACTCATCCTTGGCAGTGGAGCTGACCTGGTCATTTTTCCCTTTTTACTTCTCACCGCCACTTTCCGTGGCATTTTCATGAATTAACACAGCGGTGTGGTTTTGTGCTTTACAGATGGGAAAAAAAACCAAAAAACCTTTCCCTATTTAAATAGAGACATGTGGCAGCTGACATTTCTTGAAAACACTTTGACTCATATTAAGCTTTGTAAGTCCTTTCATTATCTTTAAAGACTCGTTAAAGGCATGTCTATGGCAGCAGGGAAAACGGAGGCAGGCAGCCTACCTGGGAGAGGTGGAGGGGCAGGAGATGTTTCTGGCTCCAGATGTTTCCAGCTCCATCCCCAGCCAGCTCCAGAGCCACTGCTGGGACACCCATCACCTCCTCTTGCCCCGAGCGACTAGAAGTGTTGGTGAGCACAGCAGCTGGAAAAGTGACAAGTGTCACTGTCCCCTTTGTCCTGAGCTACACAGGGAGATGGGGAGGGAAGCACAGCCAGGGGAGCCAGGGTGGAAGTGGAGGCAGCTTGCTTTGCAGAGGATTTCTGATTTCCTGCTGGGTTTAGGATGCTCTTCCCTCCCCTCCCGGCTGCCAGCTGTGATCCCAAGTGGCACAGTCACTCCTCGCTCCTTAGCTGGGGTGATCCCTGCAGGGCCAGCACCTTCCCTCGGTGGTTTCCTGCTAACCAGAGCTGCTGAGGGGGGCTGGGGGTGCTCTGCTCCCTGCGGCTGCCCCTCCACACCTGTCCCTGTCGCAGCAGCTGGTGCTGAGCCCCCTGGGTGTGACACCAGGTGAATTCCTGAGCTCTGAGCAGCACTGAATGGCTCAGCCCAGACACCCCAGTGGATCTGGCACTGCTGTGCCTCACCGAAACATCCCCCGTGCTGCGCTGAGAAACATCTACAACCTCTCTAAATGCCCACTGCGCTCCAGAAAGCTACAAAACAAATTATTTTGAGAAATGAATGAGGAATGTAAGACTGTTCTCAAAGGGGGTGACAACACCTGTGCCCAAGTAGAGGTCAGGGGGAAGGTTTGTGTCCCCAGCATGTCACAGGGACAGTGCTGAGCTGGCAGAAGGAGCTGAACCACCCCAGTCCTGGCACAGCCTCACACCTGGACAGGATGGAGCAGGACTGGGACACCAGCTCTGCTCGTGTGCATGGGCAGCACTGCCCAGTTCCCTCCTCTAGCCCACTCCTGACTGCCAGCAATGTTTTATTACATCTATTAAGGCACAGACTGCCCAGAGAGGCTGTGGCTGCCCCTGGATCCCTGGAAGTGTCCAAGGCCAGGTTGGATGAGACCCTGAACAGCCTGGTCTGGTGGAAGGAGTCCCTCCCCATGGCAGCCGGGTGAAACAACAGATGTTTAAGTCCCTTCCAACCCAAACCATTCTCTTTCCAACACAACTTTTCTCCTTCCCCAGCACACAGCAGACCCACACAGTCATTTCAGGTCAGTTTTTGGTCCAGGGCAGTGGCTGCAAACCCCCACGACCCCACACCACCTCCTGAGGCAAAGGACTCTGCTCAGGGCAAGGAAAACCTTTCCCTGAGGCTCTTCAAACCAAACCTCGCCACAGCCACCCCCAAGGCTTTGCAATGGGACAGCAGCCCCAGCTAAAACCCAAAATCCCTTTGTCAGGTGCTGCCCTAGTTTATGGACAGGATGTCTGAGGCGACCCTGGCGTGCCCCACAGTTCTGAACACACTGCTGGCATCAACGGCAGCACGAAGTGATGAAAGGACACAGATTACAGCACGAGTTTTCCAAGGGGAACCAATTAAAAATAAAAGAATCAGCAAAACTGTTCAAAGCCTTATGAAAAATCACTGGGCAATGTCCTTTTAAGAAAAGATCATCTCACCTTCCTCGTGTGCTGGATCCTGGGGCAGCCTACCCAGCCTATTGAAGTGGGCATCAGAGAGATGTGGACAATTAAAATTTACCCTGCACCAGGCTGCTGATGAGCTGAGTGGCACTGGGGCTGTCACAAGGGAAGGCAGTGTGGCAGGGCTGGCTGGTGATGTCCATCCCTGTCCCAGACACCGTGGAGCTCCTTTCTCCCTGATTTGCCCCAGGAAGAGAAGAAAACCTAAGAAGAAAGGTTTGAGCCTCAGCATCTCATCTGCATCGTGTGCACAAGGCTTAGTGCAGATCCAGGGTCAGCAAACAGGGTTTATTCCAGCACGGGTTTGTCTCCATGGGATTTTGGGAGTCTTGTTGCCCTTCCTCTAGCTCTGGCCATGTCTCTGCAGTGTTAAACAAGTCCAGAGCATCATGTAACTCCTACACAGAGGCACAGAGGAGTTCAGCCAAGATCAAGTTCAAGCTGTGCAGGGTTTTTCCCACTCAGAGCATCTGTGCACAGCATTGGCAGCCTGTGTTTGGGGAGAGTTCCTCACACTGTGCCCCCTGACAGGGCAGCCCAGAGCTGGGGTGCAGGGCCAGCCCCCTGTACAGCTTGGGAAAGATGAGGTGGGATTGACCCAAAGAAGGACAGACATTTTTCCACACCTTCTGCAGGCCAAGCTCCCCCCTGGACCAGCAACACACCCAGAGCTCAGCAGAAGCAGACTTGGACACAGCCACTGAGCTGTCCCCCAGTGCCAGCTCCCCAGCTGGCTCACTGGTGGTGTGACATCACCCCCTGGACCCCTGGTGCTGCACTCAGCCATGACTGTCACCCTGAGAGCTCCAGCAGTGCTTCCCAAGCTGCTGGCAAGCAGCAAACAGAGCTCCCCAGCACTGCAGGGCATCCAACGAGCCAGGATTCACCCCTTCCCTGTAATTACCAACCTCTGGGAGCACTAAATTCACCACCAGGACATGCCTCGGGATGTTATTTTTTAGTGGCAAACCACTTCTAATTCCCATCTGGCTGGGTCCAGGAGGCTGGGAGTTGAGGGGTGGTTTTTAAATTGTGCCCCATCAGAGCTGCTGCAGGTCTGTGCCCTGGCCAGCGGCTTCACATCCCAGCAGGAGCCCAGGAGAGCCCAGCCTGGAGAGACCAAAGCAAATATCTGCAGGGGAATGGCAACTAGAACCTTTCCTGAGAGGTCCTGGCTGCCTGCAGCTCCCTGCCGTGGCTTTGCAGAGGGTGTAGGCACATCCTGCCTGCCCTCCAGGCCTCCAAAGCTGCAGGAACCTTGGCTTAGGAGCTGCACCAGGCAACAGCCACAAAAACAGGCTGGGGAGGAAAATCCGAGCTTGTCTTTTATGTCCTTCTAAGGCATTTGCCATGGGCAAAGGGCTTAAGAAAGAATTTCATGCGGCTGCTTTGGTTAAAAATTAAAAGCATGATGATGATGGTGATTCTTATTACTGTTATATGCAGAGCTAGAAGAGGAGCACTCAGCCTTTATTTTTGGTGGTGTTATTATTATGAGCTGGAAGAGGGACACCCAACCTGCAGTGACCCTGGGGACTGTGGCTGCACTATCCTTAGGGAGCATCCTTCACCCATCAAGGCCTGAGAGGTCCTTTCTGGACCAGCCAGCTGTGTGTCCTGTCCCCCCAGTCCATCCCAGCAGGGAAAACCAGGGAGGCTGAGCCCAGGAACCGCAGGAGATTTGCTGCAGTGAAGAGGAGCTCCTGACATCCCCTCTGCTGGAAAAGTTGGTGTCCAGCAGCTTTCAGAGCACAGGTTTCTACCTCAGCCTCAAGACCACACCAACAGCTGATGCAGGAGCCTGGTGGGCTGCGGGATGAAGCCATGGGGACACAGCTGAGCCTGAGGCTCCAGCAGAACATAAATCCCCCAAAACCTTCCCCTTTCTCCACCACAAACACCTCCTGCAGCAGGGGAGCTGCCAAGCCCTGGGAGCAGGGTGAAGGTGGGGAGGTTGCAGCCTGTTGCTTCGAGGTGAACTCCAGAAATCAAAGGCTTTTGCTGGAAATCTCAGTTTTTGGTTAGTTCAGCAAAGCTGACAGCTCCTGATGCTTCCTGCTCTTGGTTTCTGCCTTAGGGGCTTGGGATTTGTTTTGAAATTTGGAGCAAAAATA
Organism: Grantiella picta; assembly: GCA_013397955.1. NCBI lineage: Eukaryota > Metazoa > Chordata > Aves > Passeriformes > Meliphagidae > Grantiella > Grantiella picta. Next base: position 163,640 of record VZRM01000421.1, read on the forward strand.
GCACAACAGCTCTCGAAAGGCACATGGTGAAGAGGAGGTCATTTTAACAACGTGAAAATACTTGCAGGCATTTAGAACCAAATGTTTCTTGCACGCGTGTGGCTCGGAGGAGCAACAGGCGGCAGTGCAGGAACCTCTGCACGGCACATGTGGTACAGAGCAGAACCCCCTGCATCCCCCGTGCAAAATCAGATCTGACAAATCTAAAGCAAGAGAAAATCAAGACATGACTATGAAGGACAATATCAGGCCAGGCCTGTTAAATTATCTCCCCCCTTTCTGTCATGTCTCATTTGCTGCTGAGCCGTCAGCTCCCACCCCCCACGGCCAGCTCCCATCACCCTCCCATTACAGTTTCCATCCTCTGGTTTCTCTCTAAGCCAAACCAGAAGGACTCTCCTTAAATGCCTGGAGAGCCACCCTGTCTCTTCTCCTTAAACGCCTTACATTTCCCCTGCTCAGGACACCTCCAAGGATGGGATCCAGGTTATTTCTCACACTTCCCAAGCCGCTGCTCTGGCAGGAGGGAGACACAACCCCCCTCAGTCCTGCCCTGGCCAAGCCCTCCAGATCCATCTCTGCCACCCCCTCCCAGGCTGAGGACAGCAGCAGTGCCATCCCACACCTCCCTGGGCATTAATTAAAGGGCACGAGGAGGTTTTGATTTATGGTGTTTCCTGGCCTCCAGCAGCGAACACCAGCACAGCCTGGAGCCAGGGAGGGGATGCTGCTGGGCCAGGCATCTTCCTCACCTTCCTCACCTTCCTAGTGTGTTAGTCTGGCCTCAACCAGACGCCACAGCAGTTCTCTCCCTCCCCTTTCCTCTCCTCCCCCAGCACAAGAACAGAGCTGCTGGCAGCTCCAGAGCACCAGGGGCACAGGGAGGGAAGAAATGACACCACGAAAAATAACCCAAAGCACCCTCCAGTCACACAGGATGTCACTCTTCCATCAGGGACCTCCACTGCTGCTCCCCAGCAGGAAAAATGGAATAAAAGCCTTGTGTAGCTCAGTTTCAATTTGTCCTGAGCAGGATGTCAAACACACAACATCTGCACATCCCCTGCACCCTCCTGCCCCTCTTTCCGTGTCCCACCCTGTCCTGCCAGAGTCTCAAGGTCAGCATCACACCGCATTTCTTAGTAGCAGGGAGAGGTAATTCTCAGCCAAGCAAAGCCCCGGGGGGTTTTTACACCCCGCAGCTTCAAATCAGCAGAGCTGGAGCTTGTTGGAAATGTAAATGTGCTCGAAAACAAGCTTCAGGTGGGGTTCAGCAGCAAAACCTCTGCACACGATAGCGATCACGTTCCTTAATGTTAATTTCTTATCTCACCTCTCCAAAGTCCTTTGCAAGGATTTTATCCTGTTAGAGGAAATCCATCCCCCTGATTTTCCCAGGCTTATAGGAAAGCAAAGAAAAGTATTGATCCTAATGAGATAACACTGACAAGAAAATGGCAAGAGCCAGTTCTGTCTATTTAAAAGTAACTCTATTTTTGACTGGTGGGAAAAATACATGATTATCAATTATCCATGCAGATGGGAGATGTCCAGCCTAGATATCCAGTCTGATTTTCATGGTAGCCTCCAAATTCCAGCTACCTCTGCATTTTTTAAATGCTTTCCTCAGTGTGTTTTGTTCTTTAAAAAAAAAATAAAATAAAATTTTAAAAATCCCGAACTGACAATGGTCCCTCATACCAACCAAATCCCAGAACCACCAGCGGTTTCATATTAAAAGACCATTTGGTGGCATTTTAATCTCTGAAGGTAATGTAGATATTTGTCATTTCTGATCTCCCCTTTCTGCAACTGTCCACAGATGACAAGATCCGTGAAATTGCTACTGCCAGGGAGTGAAATGAGAATTAACCTCGTGCCCATCAGCTGCCTCGGCACCACCCTTTCCATTCCAGCCTTGACCACAGCCATGGCAGTGGTGGCTCTGGGGCCACACTGCCACTCACCCTGCACACCACAGCCCCATCTTCGCAGATAATAAACACCCCCGTGCTCAGGGATTGCTTTAAATCCAACACTTTCTTCCCCATTCTCATTTGCTTTGCCTTTCATGCTGCTTTCTCATGTATAAAAGGGGAACCGGGGGGACAAAAAGAAAGAAAAGACACATGAACACCTGAAAATCCTTTTCATATACCTGCTGCTGCTACCACTCGGTGCTGAATCTGAATAGAAACGGATGGGAGGGAGATGGGGAAGGATGAATAACATTTCATGCCCTGTAGTCAAACATAATTTCAGGCAGGAGACGAGCAGGGACTGGTAGGATGGCTCATCCTGGCAGAGAGCTAATGTGCACTTCAGAGCCCTCTCTTTGAAGGCTGGGGTCTAATTTCCAGCCTGCAATTACTGCACTGGAAATAATTTCTCAGAAAATGGGGTCACTTTTTAGGGGTGGGGTAGGGGTGGGTAAAGGGGGAGTCAGAATCCCAGCGTAGGGATGTTCTCAGGGCTTGGGGTTGGGAGATGTGGCAGTGTGGGAATCCCCCAGGCTGCTGGGCAGTGCTGCTGAGCTCCTGGGGTTTCCAGGGCTCAGGACACAGGATTTCTGAGTCCTTCTCTTCATGCTGTCAGCTGGAGCATCTCCCTCTGTTCGGGATCCCACTGTTCGGGATTGTCATGGGTGTCCCACAGCCAACCTTTCACACAGCTCTGTGATAAACTGAATGGAAGTCTGAGTTTCAGACTCAAAGCCTGGTTTTCCAAAGCTCCAAGAAGTCCATCTTTCTCCTTCCATCAGAGGTGTTGGCCAGGAGCTCACAGGGCTTTGCACAGCCAGTTTCTGATTTCCAGCAGCACTGCAAGGATGGAAGTGTTGCTGTTCCAGGAAGAGCTGCTCTGCTCCAGTTTCAACCACAGGATGCTCTTGTGCTTGGAGGCTTTGCCTTTGCTCCTGCTGGCCTGGAGCTTTAGTCACATAAAGCAATGGTCATTATGGGCCAGATTTGCCCAAAAACCCCAGCACAGGGAGCTTTGACAGCAGAGTCTCCTTTTTGTGATCCCTGGCAGAGCTGATGCTCTCCAGGCAGAGCCCACAAGGAAGGCTCTGCCTCTCTGCCTTACCCACAAGTCTGCCAAAAGCAGAATAAAGCAAAATGACGAAGGACATATGGTGTCCCTCAGCAGGGCTGGGGACCCTGCTGGCTGCCCAGCTCGGATTTATCCCAAATAACCGTCTCCAGATGGGATTTGCTGCAATTCTGCTCTGACCCAAACTGACCACACTCCACAGCTCAGACTCACAAAGGTTTTAGAGCACCTAAACATGCAAACAGGCACCTGGCAAAGATTTTCAAAAGCAGCTAAGAAGATTAGATATCCAAGTCCCACTGGGCTCTGAGAATTAGGCATGTAACCTGCTTAGGCACTTTTGGAAATTCTTTCAGGGATTTAATTGTTTGGGTTGAAACTTTCTGCAGCGAGCCTGTGCCTCTCCAACTGTCCCAGCACCATCTCCAGCCTCTGCAGCCCAGCTGGTTTTGTGGGGAGGATGGGGAGAATTGTGTCGGCAGGGAATTTTTGGACAACTTTTTCATGCTCTGGAGGAGGAACTTGAAATTCAGAGCGTGGTGGTCGAGCCCTTACATTTGCCACGTGGTTGTCACTGTGCTGATGAGGAGCTGCAGGAAGGTGAGGCAGGAGGCAGGGAAGTTCCCCTGAGTGCTGGAGGTTGCCTTGGGGAGAAATGGGGTTGGGAGAGAGCCAGGGAGGGCGGATGGGGAAAGGGAGAAGGGGATGTGGGTCAGGGAAGGGAGGATCTGGGCTGAGATGCCCCAGGGGAACAACTGGGATGGGACAGGAGAGCAGTGACTGAGACAAACCGGGGAGGTGACAAATTTGAAGCAGGCTGCTGGGGTCAGTATGGAAAGGGTCAGGAGAGCAGGGAAGCAGCACTGTAGCTTATGGCTGCTAAATCCTGTAAGCTCTCCTCGGCCTGGAAGGGAGCCCAGGGCTCCTGCCTGGAGCCAGAACTCACTGCCAGCAGGGCTGAGCAGCAGAGCCCCAGAACTGCCCCAGCACTGCCCCTCTCCATCCCAGCTCCCCACCTCTGACCCCCACGGGAGCTCTGAGGATGGGGAACAAGACAGCCCAGACAACTTTACATTATAAAGCACTGCAAAATCCAAAAGCCTGTCCTTATAAATTAAACAACCTGCAAAACAAATTGCCCTGCTCTCCCCTCATGCTTCTGCAGCTGCCAGCAGGCAGGGTGTGTGTGCCAGGAGCACCAGCTCAGGTCTGGGTTGAGTCCCTGCTAATTCAGACTCGCTCTGTGCTTTGGACAAGTTGCTTGGCCCCTCTCTGCCTGGCAGAAGGATAAATTCCTCTCCCCACCTGAGACATGTGCTGCAAATCAGACCTGCTGGTAGGTGTGCAGGCAGCACAGCAGGTCCATGGGAGGAGCAATATCTCCAGTGCTCGATCACAGTCAGACAAGGCTGGAGGCAGCAGGAGAGGGCAGTGGCAGGGACTGTGTACAACCCCATTGCTGCCTTTTGTATTTCCCTTCCTCACTTTGGCTTTAGGACAGAGCTTGCCCTCAGCTCTCCTTGCCCTCCAGCCCTGATAAACCCTCCTTTAGCACTTTCCTCCTGCCTTTCTGCAGAGCCTCCCTTCACTGTCAGTGAATTTATCCTTCTCCACTCCGAGGGCTGCTTGCAGTTCATTAAATATATTAAAGGTGTTAATGACTTTAAAAAAAAAAGACCTAAACTGTCTGATGTTTTTCCAGCTCATTTCCTGCTGCTATCTCCCCAAATCCGGTGGGCAGTAATGACATGTCTGAGGCAGAAAATGGGATTATGATGAACAGAGTGAACTCTGCTGATATGTAGACAACATTAAACATTTCCAGATCCTTTTCTTTACCTTTCCCTTCTGCAGGTATCTGTATAAGCACATCCTCCATGCACTGAGCTGAGCTGTGGCCTCCTGAAGGAAGCCAGAGGAGAGAGGAGGCAAAGCTTTATGCAAACAGGAACTTTGCCAGGAAATCACTCTTTTTCTCACCAGAAGCAAAATATTGTATAAAGCCGCATTTTCTCCCTCTATAAAATGCTGCTGGGTATGCTCATGGCTTGTCCTTCCACAGACAAATGCTGCAAATACAATATAAGAGAGAGAGATCATCCAGGAATGCATCTTCCAGACCCAAAAGATTTTGTATTTTATTAGGCAAAAGCAGGGAGTTGTGGGAAAAAAAGGCTAAGTCCTGGCTGTGTTTGGTGCCAAGAGGGTGGGTGACTCACCCAAAATTCCCCAGCACAAAGGGACATTCAACCTGGATCTTCCAAACTGCTGGAATTAAACTTCAAGCTCTGTAACTTTTGCTCCAAAGACCCTTCAGAGAGAAAATCAATACTTTGCAGAGGGGGAAAATAGGCAAACCCACCTCATTTAGTGAGCCTGTATTTTTGTGTGTTTTGTTAAGCCTGGAAGTGAGCACCTTCCTGCAGACTGTGAGGGAAGAGGAGGATTTTTCTGGAGTTGTGTTTTTCCCTGTGAAATGTGTGTCTGGATGAGGGAGAAAATTATAGAAAACAGCTGGGAGTTCAGGAAAAAAATGTATTGGCTATGGTAAGCATATGATTATCAAAGGCTCATAACTCAGACGAATCAAATCCAATTTCTTGCAGAATGACAAGAAGCACTTCTCAACAGCAGCTCTTCCCAGGCCAAATTTCATCTTTGGAAATGACACCCTGCAAGTAGTTCTCATATAACAATAGAAAAAAAAGGTTTCTTATGCTGCCTTGCCTGCTGCAGCCAACCAAACTGCCCTTGCCCAAATATTCCAACTATTCAGCTTTGTAGAGACAACCAAACCTGCAAAACTTTAGCTTGCCCAGGAGATAAATGTGTGGACAAGTTCTGAGGGAATTCAGAGCAGGGCTTGGTGGGGAGCTGGTCTCCTGTCTGGGCATTCCCAGCTCTCTGCAGGCTCCTGCACTTGCTCCAGACTTGTGGTTGTGACTCCAGCTCATCAGAGAGACAACCATTAAACTCCAAATATCAACCAGTTTGGCTCTGGGTGTGTTTGAATCGTGTTTGAATCATTTGCCTTCCAGGCACCAGTGCAACAAACAGCAGCAAAGGGAAAAAAATGGATTATTACCCTCTATTTATTAATAGAGAAGTGGTGGTGCTGCACTGTGGGACAGTGGGGATCCAGCTCTGCCATCCAGGGCAAGGAAAAGAGCTTGGAAAATCGGCACAGAGACCTGTCCCTGGGGCCAGCCTTCTCCCCCACCACAGCTGCCCAGCTGGGTATTTCCCCTGCCTGCTCTGTGTCCTTTGCTTTCATCGGAGTTCAGAGGGACAGCCCTGGGCAGGAGTTGGATGCTGCACCCCTGGCCAGCAGCAGCATCAGCTTCACCGCATCTTTAGCAGTGATTCCCTGGTCATTTCAAAGCTCAAAGATCACAGGCAAGGACCTAAAACTGCCTCGGTGCTGCTGAAAACACCACCTCCATTGCCAGCAAGGAGAAACCGCTGGATTAGCCACTGCTCCAGCAGTTCTTCTCCATCCCTTGACCACCTGTGTGCTCTGGGGAAGCTGCACTGTGCCAATGTGCCCTGAACACCATCCCTGTGCTCCCACGGGGACCAGGGAGGGAAATCAGGGCTGGGAGAGCTCAGCTGAACCACTCCAAGGTGGGAACACAGGTGATGCTGCTGCTCCCCAGCCTGGTCCATCCTGAAAGCCACACGAGACCCCCACTGTGGGCTCAGAACCAGGCTGCTCTCAGCCTAAAAACCTTCATTCCTGGGAGAAAAATTAGGCAAATACTCCAAGGCTTGCCACATTAGGCAAATAAATGACTTGCTGAAGTTAAACAAAAATAAGAGATGTTTCTCCCTGCTCTCTTCATCTTGCCTTCTCCCCCTCCCCGTGAATCCGACCAAGATTACAGTTTTAAAAAGCACTTTCTCTTAAATGTGGGAGGAAGATTGCCTGAGCTCTCATGCGTTCAGTGCTATATTGTATTGTTGCTGCTTTTAACATGTTTCGCTCAGTTAAATAGTAACTGATGACAGCTACACACTTAAATCCTTTGGTGTTTTTATCATGGATTTTATATATATCTCTTATAAAGAACAGCACACTGCAAGGCCTCTTACCATATCAAAAACAACAAAAAAGCACCCTATTTTTGTGTAAGGTATCAAAGCAATAATGCGTGCCCGTGCAGCAGAGCCAGCCTATCAGAGGTTTATCGGGTTTTATTGGCCTTGGGCAACTCTGCACATGACGGTCTTTAGAGTGACATGGAATTTATTAAACTTTTCCACAGCCTGACAGTCTTCTCCCAGCTCGTCCCCACCCCCAAGCTCTTTTCTTTTGAAAAATGATTTCTGCCAATCTTGTGCTTTTAACATTTTTTTTTCCCCCTTTCTCCTCTTTTTTTCCCCTCTTTTTTTTTTTTTTTTTAATCGCTGCTCGCTGGAGTACGACTCCTCCAGCATCTGTTTAAAGAACCCCATTAAGGTCCTGCTGCAACAACAACAACAACAACAACAAAAAAAAAACACAGAGAGAGAGAGAAGGGCAGAGCAGCAGCCACACAGCCCATTACTGCCTGGTTCAGCCTTATTGCACTACATTACTCGATATGACAAGCTCTGCATACATATCACACACACCAAGGGGTTTTTTTTCCCCTTTTCCTGGGTAGCCTAATTTAGGCTTTGTGCGGTGCCCTGTAATAAATTTCCTCTCTCAGACAATAGCCCGTCGCCTTCAGCTGCCTGCCCCTTCCATAACCCAGCACCAATAGAGCATCATCTCCTCCTCTTGCCCCTTCCCATCAGTGCAGTGGCTGATGCCAGGCCGTGCTGACGGGGTTAACGTGCTGCTGGGCTTTCCATCAGGCTGCAGTGCTCTCCCTCTTTTCGCTGTCTCCCCAAATTCTCATCTCTGGAGCTCTTGGCAGTGTGGCTGCAGACATTCCCAGCAGCCCGGGGCTGTGCTGGCGCTGTGGGGATGATGCAGGGCTGTTTGCACACACACACCTCGTGATTTGCAAGCTTCTGCCTTCCCATCCCGGGGCAGCACCTGGAGAAGGGAGGGAGCTGCACCGTCCAAAGCATGGCAGGGTTTGCAGGCTCTGCTCAGCCGCTGGGTTGGTGCTTCTGCTCTCCTGCGCCCTGCAGTGAGGATTTCTGCTTCTGACCTCCCACCTGGAGCTGCTTCCAGCTCTGGGATCCTCAGCATCAGCAGGATTGGAGCTGCTGAAGAGAGTCCAGAGGAGGACACAGAGATGATCCCAGAGCTGGAGACCCTCTGCCCTGGAGCCAGGCTGGGAGAGCTGGGGGTGTTCAGCTGGGGAACAAAAGGCTCCAGGGACATCTTAGAGCTCCTTCCAGTGCCTAAAGAGGCTCCAGGAGAGCTGGAGAGGGGCTTGGGGAAAGGAATGGAGGGACAGGACACAGGGAATGGCTCTAAGCTGAAATCACTGCTCACCTCATCTGAAATTTTACCTCAGTCTGGCATTATCATCTCCCTGCGTTGGTTATTGCCCCTCCTGACCAACAATCTGGGGCTGCAGCACAGCTCTCTGTGCCTCCTGCCCCAACCAGATGGCAATCGAATTCATGAATGCTGAAACTGAGTACATTCCCTGAGCAGAGTGCACTGCACAGGCTGCCCTTGCACCTCACACCTCCAGCTGGGAAGGACCCTCAGGCTGGGTCTAGGTGCTGACATCTGCCCTGAGAGAGGTTCTCTCTCCCACCCCTCCTCTCTCAGGAGAGCTCTGTGCAGCCAGCCCGATCGTTGGCGGGGTGAGCAGGGCACAAGGTGAGGTTTTCTCTGAAAAACACTGAAAAAAGAGTTTGCCCTCCGGGAGGGAAGAGGGGCAGCAGGAGACTCCATGCTCGGACAGCAGGACCAGGCTGCTCCCACCTCTCACCTGTGCAGGAATTCTCTACAAACAGTTCCTCTGCAGTTTGCCACGAGTCCCCAAGCTCAGGGAGCCCTGGGGACACAGGTCAGCGTGGCAGGAACTGCACCATGTCAGCTCAGTGTGCTCAGGATAGCTGCCACTGATTTTCTCTTCTGGCCTCTGGATGGGGCTTGGTAGTAGCACTGAGCCCCGAGACAACTGTGGGTGAGGGAGACTGATGCTACCTGGGGAAAACAGGAACGATCTCAGCATCCTCTCCCACATGACAACTCCTCTGCTCTCCCAGGGTGGGTGCTCCCAACTCCAGACATGCAGGAGGATCTACATCTGCGCTCGTCAGCACAACCGCCTTTAGGAAAATGAGCACATTGAAAGCACAATCCATCTGACCTATTTTCTGACATGCACCTCAGGAGGAGCTGAACTGTGCACTAGCACTGCCTAGCAGCTGCACGGGGAATCTGGAGGGACAGCTCAGCTGAAGATCTGGGTGTTGTAAACCCGGGATCCATCTCAGCCAAAATTTTATTTACTGCATTTGTGCTCTTCCACTAAAACCCAACTGTCTCACCTTCTTCTCTGCTCCTCCTGTGAGATGAAGGTGATGCTTAAAGATAAAGTACACCTTGAGGGTGGCTGGCCAAGATGAAAGAGAGAGCTGAGAGTGGGATGGATGATGGAATCCAAGCCTGGAGCCACATCACCTCATATGATGTCATCCCTGTGCTGGTGCTGCAAGTCCAGAACACGAATCCAAAGAGCAGTGCAGCCCTTTAGCTGTTATCCTGATCTAAAGCAGTTATTCCCAAATAAATGCTCCAGGCCGTGAAGACCACAGCCCCCTTTGATTCAAAAAGCAAATGCATAAGTGACAGTAAGTGACAACCCAGAGCTGCAGAATCTGCATGAAGCCATAAAGCAGAAGATATTCCTGAGAGCTCATCTTCCTGCAGAAGAAAACATACAATGCTCAGCTGGGTACCTAAGCAAAAAGAAAAATAAATAAAGCAGCATCATTAGGATGTAAAAAAGTCCAAAGAGCCAGCACATCGCTGCCTGGCAGCAGCTTCAAATGAAGATCTCACATTTTTCACCGAGCTTCAAAACAAAATTGATAAGATAGAAAATAACCCCCCATACTTGTGCCATTTCCGTGGATTCATGAGTCTGACAGCTGCAAGCAGAGAAACAACCCTTCCTGGCAGGAAAATGAGTGCTGCTCCCCGGCAGGCCATAATGACACTTTGCTGTGACCATGTCACACGGACGCTTTCCTGCCCGGGCCAGTCCCTGTCTGCGCAATGCTGTGATTTTTCACACAGTGTTACATTTCTGTGATTAAAATAGGCACTAATGGAACAGCCGCACATTTGGTGCAGCAGGTTTGTGTCTGAAATGCTTTCATCGACCAGAAAGGAGCTGAGGCTGCTGCTGGGTGAGATCTGCGGGTGCTTCGGGTGGCCTGAGGTCGCTAAAATTGGGAACACGGCCCTGGTGTGTCCCTCCAGCACTGCAAAACAGCACCTCTGCTGACATACAGAGCACCCTGACTGAATGCAGCCCCTCATGTAAAGCTGATGATCCCCAGAGCAGTGTTTGCTGCATTTTGGCATCTTCCCAACCAGTCCTGAGCCCACTCTCTGTCCCCAGTGGGGTGTGACAGCAGCAGCACTCGGGTGACAGGGGTGACACCACCCAGCCTGGACAGGGACCAGCTGGGGAGGGTGCAGAGCCTGCAGCAAGGCCAGATTTACCTGGAAAGGGGCTGTTCAAGGTCTCTTCCTCTGCCAAGGGGTTCCAAATGAACCTTGCAAATGGCACCTGCAGGAGCATCAGAAGGGGCTGGTCCTACCTGTGCCAGGTAGTTGCTTAAAAATGCTGCAAGTGCTGGGACATTGCACAGGAGATCACACATTCATCACATTTTTAGGGGAGACAGGATGTTTATGGAAACCTGGGCTCATTAAGAGGAGTTTGGGTGGATGAAGGAGAAGGGAAATAACAGCTCCAGTGCAATCACCTAGAGCAGGCAATGAGCAGGAATTGACTCATCAATGGATCCTGAGGAAATGGGGGATCCCCACGAGATCCCCCAAAAAGTCTCAGCCCAAACCACAAATGAGATCTCCTAACCCAGCTTTTCCCACCTCCTGCCCTCAGCCATACCTCTGGAAATGGGAACTCCTTGCTCCTGCCAACCCCACTGCAGTGTCACCTCCCAACCCCACTGCAATGTCACCTCCCAACTCCACTGCAGTGTCACCTCCCAACCCCTGCCAGAGCAGGAGTATCAGAGACTGAACTGCCTTGATATTTAACAGATCTCTCCCCACTACGCATTTCCTGTATTAAATAAAGAAATAAACCAGCATCTCTTTGCCCTGGAGAAGCTTTCAATAAGATGGATAAATATATATAATTAGCCAAGGAGAGAGCAAACTCCAGTGAATACAATACACCCTGTGAGACAACCCTCCATTAAAAGCCTCCTTGTTTAAACTTCAATATTTTAGCAATAGTGACAAAGAAACATCGAGAAAAGCATTTATTTTTCACTTTTTATTTAATCCCATCAAAGGGGTTGATCAGATAATTCCCTGCCAATTTCCTATGCCTTAGATATGCCACCCCCTCTCCAAAAATCCAAGTTTTCTCAGCTTTCCTTTATAAGCTGGAGACCAAAAATCTCTGAGAGCGATTTCCTGCTTCTGCAATCTGCAAAGTCTCTCCTTGACCTCCTCATTTTTACTGGGCTGCCCTGGAGAATGCACAGCAGAGACCATGAGGCTGTGTCCTACCCAGAGCCTTGACCCAGGGACAGTGACTTTAACACGAGGGTGGCAGAAGGGACTTGGCCAATGCCTGCACAGGCTGACAAAGTCCACATATGTATATATATAAATATAAATANTTTGCAGATCTGCTTTCCCAGCTTGGCCAGCCATGTTGAAAACAGCCCTGCTCAGCAAAGCAGGGATAAAAACCTTCCCTGCAGAAGAGGGAAGCACATCCTGGTGCTGTGCCTGAGCCACCCGAGCGCAGCTGGCCAGGAGCTGGGGCACTGCTGCTCCACACACTCCTCAAATGCTCTATTTTCCGACCTAGAAAAACGGGAAGAGCCCACTGCAAGACAGAAACCAAGGGGTGAGAGCTGGAGAGAGGTTTGGCTGTTGCTTTGTTTCCTTGGGAGATGAGATCTGGAGCGACTGCAAGCATCCCTGCCTGCTCCCCGGGGAACAAATGGAGCTTATTCCCCCTGCCCTGGCAAACACCTCCAGCTCTCTGTGCTGCAGAGACCTCAGCCAAGGCTGTGTCATTACCAGCAGCCCCCTTTTCAGGGCTGCAGTACTGAGCAGATCCAGAATATTTCCCCAGGGAAGAGCCAGTCATTCATTTGCGCTGTCTGCTAATTTAAAAATGTGAATCTCCGCTCCGTTCTGCACGCCAGAACTCAGCCTCCGACATTTAGACCAGTGTGAAATTGAAATGCAGGCAGTAGCAGTGTTCTCAGGGCACAGCAAGGGGAACAGTTGGTGGAAATGATGCAGCAAAGCCCAAGCTGGAAGAAAGAGATTGGCAAAGTATTCGCTCTGTCCAAATAAAATGCGATACCTGTGGCTCAAGCCTTGGGGTGCGTGAGATCCAAATCAGACAGAAAGAACCTGGGCTCTTTTATGGAAAAAGAAAGATCAAAAGAAGGGATTCTAAGCACCAAGAACTCTAGATTAAAAAANTTTTGAGTCAAAAATGGCAGAACTGCCACTGTTTTAGAGAGCAGACCACAGGTAAGGCTCATATCTATGAAGTCACAATGCACACAGCCCTCAGCAACCCTTTCTTGCCCTGTTCTGATTCTGCTGTACATAGGAAAAGGCAATTCCTGACATTTTAAGATCTCTATATAATCTCTAAGTGGATTATAATCACCCTAATGAAACAGAAGGTTAAGAACAAATACTCAGTTTTTGTCCAAGTTCAAACACTGCATCAGTCAAGACCCAGAATGAGCACCCCTCCTCTTTTGTCTCAGCCTTTATTGAGTAAAAAGTGAACAAAACATGGCATAAACCACTAAGTCCATTATTAGCTGGATTTCTGGTTTAATTTAGTTTACATTCTGAAGGATTTTCACGAAGTTGCACTGAAAATACTGCCATTTCCACAACGGTTTATCATTGTTATACTATTGCTACAATTACCTATCATTACAATCAAATTTATATCAGGACAAGAAAATGATTCCTCAGAAATTAAACAGCACTCCCTGGTGGGATAATTCCTTCTCCTGAACTTTCCAATAATGAAAACTGTAAGTAAATTTGCTGTAATTCAGACCACAAAAGACCCTCCACTGTTAAACCAAATTCTAACGGTTTCACCAGGACAATAACTTGACGTTCAGCAGAAAATTCCCAAAGGTACCTAAAGCTGTAAGTGGGTTCTCACACAAGGTTACCACGTCCCCAAGGAATTCAGGCTCCAAAATCAAACAGCTAAGGTATTTTTCTGAATTCCTCCAAAGCTTGCACAATGAATGGCCTTTTGCAACTTTAGGCAAATAAATAGCTTTGAAAAGCTGTGGGTGTAAGTGGAATCCCAGGTGTGGGGTTTTTCTGGGCACACCTGTCAGGTGCAGATGGACACATGGACAGCCTGGCCTGAGGCTGGTCATGGTCACTGTGGGTGTCCAGCACTCTCAGGTCACACTTGGCCAGAGAAGACACAGCTACTGACACCCAGAATGCTGCAGTGAGGAACATCCCTCTTAGCCTTGCTAGCAGCTTCTGGTTTCCAGAATTTCTCCCTGATGGAATGAATCCAATACCTGATCCTCTGAAGGCCATTTTCCCATGGGATTGGGCAGTGGACTGCATGCTGGATAAATACCTAAATGGTGTTCAGCCTCACAGGGAGATTTCTGTCGTGAGATTTAAAAGTTGGATGCTTAATTTAAACCTGGGCTTGATAGCCCTCTCTAAAATCAAGAGAAATAAGGATCCCTCCAGAGCAATCACTTTGATTTATCACAGATGGGATGAATTGCCCTGTTCCTTCAATGACTAAAGGCTGTCTGCACCACCAGCTCACCTTTATGACCATGTTGCTAGTCAAGGGAGGTGGATTCAGGCTAAGGAGTAAAAAGGGACATTATCCCAGCCTGGAATGAGTCTGCAAAGAGTGGTTTTAGTGCAGACATTCCCCAGGCCAGGAGCCTGTGTGGGCCTCCATTTAGAAGTCTGTATTTTTTATTCTTTGGGTGCACCAAAGCTGCCTTACTGTGCTATTATACCTCAAAACCCTGAGCCCCAGAGGTGTGACATGTTTCCATGACCTTGCCATGTTGCTTCATGAAATTTCATTTATCAGCTGCCTGAATTTGCAGCACCTTGCTGGGTGGGCAGCTCTCTGCCTTGTCCTTGGCACCTCCACCTGGCACTGCAGGGATCACTGGGGACATCAGGTCAGGCAGAAATGCAGACAGGCAGTGCTCCCTCAGGACCACAGTGCTGCTGGCCAAATGCCTTTGTGTCTGCATGGGCTGGGGATGGAGAATGGGTGACCTGCATGACCAGGACAGAGGGAGCTGTTCCCAGCTCTGAGCATCGGGGGATTTCCAAGGGTGGAAGGTCCCACCCAGCTCAGGGCACTGGAGTGACCTGGGGACTTTGCTGACACTCATTTTCAGGGAGTACTGCCCTTTGGCAGCCTCTCCTAATGGCCCTGGTGACGCCTGGTGCTTTTTGTCTTTTCTTTTTACACACCTGTTATACATTTTTATACCCTTTCTCTTCCCTTGTACTCTCTATACACACTGCTTGTATTTAGCCCCACATTTATAATTCTTGTAGTCTGGTATTTAGCTTAGTTTGGGGTCTTGCAAAGTAGAAAGATCAAACATCCATACTATCTCAGAACTAGAGGCTCCAACCTTAGACAGAGCCCCTCTCTAGAACGTATTTTTGTAAATTAGGCTGTTGTCTCATTTGGTGGGGGGAGTAACTGGAATAGGGGGACAGTTATTTCATTTATTAAGTTTCTTATTGGGGGATTTTAGGTCGATATGCTGATTTGTGAGGTCCATAAATTTGTATACTCTTTGTACAGGGTGTGCTTTTCGGGGTGTTTCCACCTTTGACAAGTTGTGCACCTAGGATCCTATTAAAAACTGAGGTGATATTCCCTTTTCCCTTTACTGCTGGTCTGCTTCATATTTTTACCAGCCAACAAGGCATCACCAGGGCTGGGTGTTCTCCCCTGGGTTCAGACCCTGCCGAGATTTTGGCACATCTCCTTCACTCTGGGTTTGCATTCACCTGCCTGGCCCTGCATCACCACCTCCACCAGCCCTGCCCTCTCTGCAGCTCTGCTCCCTCTCTGTCGCTGGGGAAGGCTGGGAGATGAGCCCAGCTTTGGTCCCAAGGGAAGAAAACTCAGACTACTCAGCATTTCACAGTTTTCTTCCTCTGGAGCAGAAATTCTCACACTGAAAACAGATTCTCTGCAGGGGAAACAATTTGGGGGAGTCCAAACCTCGAGAGAACCAGAAAGTGAGACTCACTGCAAAACCCACCACTTCTGCTTCAGAGGCTCAGCACAGCCCTGCTTTGGCTTTCTCTGACAGAACAAACAACAACCAATGTGTTTCAAGATGAAAAAAAACCAAACAACCCAAACCCTGACTTGTACCGAAACAAGACACTCAATTTGACACATTTCTCCCCCTGGGGAGATGATGAAAGGACAAAATGAACCCCATTGCTGGTCGCAGAGCTCAGGGTGCTGCTGCACAAAGGGCTGTGGTGGCCTGTGGTGAGCAATCCCACAGCTCCCATGTGGAGCCAAGCCATCAGGATTTGTACATTGGTGCAGGCAGCTCACCCAGCACGGCACAGCCTCTTTAGAGCACATCGTTCACCCTGACTGCACCATTTGGATCCCCCTTCTCACAGGGGCAGGGTACCAGGGCAGGGATGCACTCACAGGGTACCAGGGCAGGGATGCACTCACAGGGTACCAGAGCAGGGATGCACTCACTCAGCATCCCAGGGACTCCTTTGCTGTACCAGACCAGGGCAGGACCAGACCTTTATCTGAGCCAGCCTCATCATCCCCAGCAAGGAAAGGAGGTCACACCAAGCGTTTGGGTCCAGGGCAGTCACACCCAGCCTTTGAACCTCCCCGCGCCTGGGTGGGGTGGCTGTAGGGTGGCAGCGGGGGTGGCAGCGTCACAGCAGCGGCCCCGGGGCAGCCCCAGAGCTCCGGGGAGGAGATCAGATAACCTCGGCAAGAGCTCCACCAGCCCCATAATCCACCTTTCATCCGTCACCGGGAGCGTTCAGCTGTCTGCCATCGCGCTGGCACCGAGCCTGAGCCCTGAGCCTTCATCCCGAGCCTCCACCCCTCCTCATCCTCAAGCAGACACCACCTCGGTGTGTTTGGCAGCCCCAGCGCGGTGGGCACGCCCTGCTGCCGAGGGGTTTCACGCCTGCTGGGGATGCAGCACCTCAGGGGAGCTGTACCCCCATGCCCTGCATCCCCACTGCTGCAGCCCCTGCGGCATCACCGCAGCACCAAACCAGCGCCAGCACCGCCAGGCAGGTGCCCCTCAGCCCAGAGATGCCCTGGGGAGAAGGGATGCCCTGGTGCTCACATCCCCATTTAATGCAGCTCTGGAGTGCCAGGGAAATGCCAAAACCCCCACGGAGGGAGAGGGTCCGAGGTGTTTGCATCCTCCTGGCTCTGAGCTCCTCTCCACCGGTGGAACTGAGATGCTCTGGGTTCCCAGATGACCTTTCAGGCCTCCCTGAGTGCTGCTAACCTTCCACCAGCGCTGCAGGTGTCCCACGGACAGCATTCAAACCCTGGTCAGTCCCACCAGACGCTCCCTGCTTTGTGTCTCACAACAAAGGGTGACTACCAGCCCTGATTTACCATCTCTGTGCCACTTACTGCCTCCTTTTTCATGCGCACGGATCATATCCCCGCATATTTATCTCATCTTCAAAATAAATGTTCCCCCTCATCCTTCAGTCTCTGCTCATCTGCAAGTCTCGCAGTGTCTCCAATAATTTTTGTTGCCTATCTCTTGACCCCTTCTCGTCCTGCGGTATCTTTCTGAGATGGATTGAGTAGAAACGAACACGCCATCCCAGGCAGGACCACGGCGCTGATTTATGTGCTGCCATTAGAATACTCTCAGCAATCTTTTTAACCCCATTCTTCCTCAAATTTCCTTTGCTCGTCGGGCGGTGGCTGTACAGGGAGAGCAGAGATTTGCACATGGATGTCTCTGCTGATGCTTCTGCCCTCTTCCCAAACATTTACAGCTAATTTACACCTCATCACGCTCCCAGTGCTCCTTCCCACCTGCAGCAGCCTTGCATTTGCCTCCCTGCTCAGCAGCACACTGCCCAGCCCTCCAGCTTTATCAGGGAGAACCCTCGGCAGGCTTCCCACCTCTTCTCTTGACCAACCCAAAGATACCTCAGGCAATTGCAAGTTTTGCTTTCCACCCATTCATCTTTTTTTCCCAGCTCCTAAACAACTGCATTAAATAGCACCATGTCCCAGACATGTCACTGCGGCATCCCTGCTGGCAAACCTGCCGCAAAATTCTTTTTCCTGTTGGCTTTCAGATGGTTTCTCCCCCCAGCAGCGGCTGCCCCTTCTCCCAGAGCTCCCATATTCCCGTTTTCAGCCCAGGTGGCACAAAGGGCACCAACAATTCCCCTGGTGAGGCCACAAAGGGGAGGCTGAAAGGTTTTCCTTCCTCCCCGGGCTTCAAGATTTGAGGCAGAACAAAGACAAAGGATGGGGAAGAGAGTGGGGAACACTGAGACCCTGGGCTTGGGCTCCAGCTTGCCTGGAGAGCTCCACCACAGCACTGAGGCACGGAGGAAAGGATCACAACCATCTGGGGCTGAATAAAGCCACTCTCCAAGGAAAGTCCTTCCATGCCACCACCTATCCCTGTCTGCCTGCAAGACTGGGCAGCAGCTGCATGTCCACATTTCCACTCACCATCCTGGCCGGCAAGGGAGTGCTCATTCCTGCTGGGAAAATCCGGGAGCAGAACTGGCTGCTGGAGACTCATTCCCACTCCAAGCTCTCCCTGTTTTTTCAAGAACTGAAAATGTGTTTCCCCCCTCACCGGACATGTTTCTATTCAAATCAGTATCAGCCATTCTGCGAGATATTTGGCTTCCTGCATTTATTTCCCAATAACAAAGCTGTCCTCAGCTTTTTAGAGCTGGTATTTTTATTTTATTTAGTTAATATTTTTAAACATTACTACTGCTATAATAAATGTTAACTATTTGTGCAGAGCTCTCATTGCCTTGGCAGGGGCCTTTATATGTGGAAAATAACAGCAAATCATAATAAATAATAATAATAAATTATTATGGTTGATTACAAGGGAATGTGCTACATTTTTATAAGCTCTAGACCACCTACAGCTCACAAAATATAATGGGAAACATTAAGCCTTTAACTGGTTTTATACATTCCCTTCCCCCGCTTCCACTCCCCATGTTCTGTAATAGATTTACAAACAGAGTAAGGGGGGAAAAAAATCTTCCCTTATAAGAATAGCATCAAAATTCTCCTCAGCTTTCCAGCTGCTGAGTGTTTCTGAAGCCTTCAGTGAAATGCAATTAGTATCTTTTACCGCCTGCCTTCTGGGGATACTGACATTATTATCTTATTGCAGTTTCACCTTGACATGCAGATCACAAGGCAGCGAGCTGGATTCTGTCTCCAGACGCCTTGAATTGTGGCATTGCCCCAGCTGGCTCAGCGAGTCGAGAAAGGAGAAGGAGGAAAAAAGGAGAGAAGAGCCATTTTCTCATCCTGTGGATCTCAGCTTAAAAAAAAAGAAAAAAAAAAAAAAGAAAGCAAATAAATACAGGGAAATGGGAGCTGAGGGGGAAAAAGCATGTTCCGGCTCAGCTCCAAGGAGGATGGGGATGGCCAAGGGGGATCTGCTCTGTGCCAACCCTGAGCTGCCAGCACAGGTCTGGAATTCCAGCTGGACCTGCTCCCCTCCCCACCAGCTCCCTGCAGGTTCCAATTCCATATGGACGCAGTCCCAGATCTCTGTATTTCACTGCAAAAGGGAAGGGGAAAAAGGAGGAAAAGAGAGGATGAGAGGAGGGAAATCCCACCATCAGAACCACTTTACATCTCAGGAGTGATCAGAGGGACACACGTGTCCCTCCCTGTCAAAGGCTGCAGCCACACATGTCTGTCCTCTGAGGCAAAACATGACTTTGACCTTCAGAATATCCACCTGAAAGGGTCAGCTTTCCTCTTTCTTCCAGGCAGCATTTCTCCAGCCTGTGTCTCCCCATCCCTGAGTGTTTGGGTTGGGAGCACCAGCCTGAAACCTGCCCTGGAGACCACGAGATGGGTGAGGATTGGAGTTCACCCACCTGTAAGGTCTCCTCTAAAGCAACCCAGACCTTGGAAGCCAAAGCTTTCCAGTGATTTCCAATATCCTCGAGTTCAAACCGATAACCACTCTGTTAATTTTATTGAACACTGATGTATCACAGTCGGGAAGCAATATTTAGTTGGAATGCAGGAAATGGAGGAAGGGAAGCTGGGTGGCTTCACTTTGCACAGGTCTGACCCTGGCCAGATGTGGTGACCCCTGTGCTGGTCAGAGCCACAGCTGGAGATGTGGTTCAGGTGCAAGGCCTGTGCTAGAGCTGCAGAAATTGTGTCCCAAATTACGTATGGAATTTTTCAGCAGAAAATCCAAACTGTTCCCTGCTTTTCTTCAGCCCATTCTTCTCTCTTATTACCCTTAATTAATACTAATCCTCTGCATACAACTCCAATGGTCTCATACCCCTGAGAAACCACAATGTGATCACATTCAAGTATTCAGATCTCTGCAGCCCCGAGAGGGATGAGACAGGAAACCTTGAAAGATTCACACCCAGGGATATCCCTCCAGAACTGCCTTTCTCATCCGAGTTCTGCTCCTTTTCATCCAGTGGGAAATTTGTAATTCCCATGTTTCATCCCTCTAATCATCCTGACAGCCTCCTCTGGACTGGCAGGGAGGGTTGGAGCCAGTGGAGCTTTAAGGTCCCTTCAAACCCAAACCATTCTGGGGTTCTGTGAAAAGGGCAGAGAAAGTTTTCTGGTACTTGGTTACTTCCAGTTCCCTTCCCATCCAAGCCCACCATACCCAGAGAGCTGCAAAAAGGACATTTCCATCCTCCCAGTGCCCCTGATGTGCCTCCCCTGCTCCTGGCCAGCCTGCTGGCATGGGGTTGACACTGCAAAACCCAACCCACAGCTCTGCCTGCTCAATGCAACATCACACTAATCCCAAAGTTGCTCCTCTTGGTCAGGAAAAGTGATTAAAAACGTGAAATTCAAGTCATGTAAATGTGATCTGCAGCAAAATAGAGCTCCCTGCTTCTTCCAGAGACCACAGTGCCTCTCTGGAGAGGACCAGACAGGATATTTGGTGTCCTAATGCACTCAGAAGCACTATCAGAGTAGGTTTGTAAGAGCCCAAGCATCACCCCAGCTCCCTTGCCTTATCCCATGGTGGTTTCTGACAAATAATCACAGCAGCCCAGCCTATAATACTCTCATTTTTCGATACAAGTGGGGCTGGGGCTGTAAAAAAGGCGCCAGGCAAGGAATCCCTCTGTCTCTTGGCATGTCTGTACATTTTTTCATTTAAAAATATTTGGAAAGAAGGGACGGTTAAACAAAGAAACAAATACTAAATAAACCTCCTTGTTTTTCTGCTGCTAGACTGGCACGGGCAGCTTGTAAGAATTAGTGATTCCAGGGAGCAACTGGCTAATTTCCAAGGGAATAGGGAGAGAGGGAAGAGAGGAACAGCAGTAATTTACAGCTTAACCCATTTGTATTTTCTCTTTACAGCTCTCATCTGGATTACCAAATGCAAATTATTTATCATATTTTATTGGCAAACCCTTTTAGTGCGCTGGTATGCGAAATTCCTTCCAAAATCCCAGGTTTTTAGCTAAGGGGCTGCACTCCTCATGGTCTAACTTCGAAAGGTGAGTGTCCCTCCAAAGTCCGGGTGGGCACCTTCACCTTTACATTGCCACAGGGCACAGCCACCAGCATCCCAGCACAGACCCCCTTCTCTTTGGCATCATCACACACATCTCTGAACTATTGTTTTCTCCTCTTGTTGTGATCATCCGGCGAATGCAACACGAATGCAAAAGAACACAGCTGGTATTGAGACTGTTGCTTTCGAGATTCTAGGAGAGGATCAAATGAAGGAGAAAATTAAATTAAAAAAGCAGCACTTAATTATGTAGGCTGCTTTTGTGCTCTCTCCTTCCTCTGTGTAGTAGTTTCCACCTGAAAATCTTTAAGTGCTTTAGAGCTGGTAATTAAATCTTGGAGCTGCTGCAGAGAAGGATGCAAGGAAAGCGTACACAGCTCTCTTGATTTGTCTGCTTGATTATCCATTAACTTTGCATCTCTCCAGCCCTGTGCTCTGCCAGGACACTCCGTGCAAGTCAACCCAACCTGCACAAATGGTTTCAGTGATGTCCCTCAGTGAGGGAATCTGTTAAAAGGGGAGTTGCACCCTAGGTTGGGTGGGAGCAGGGATGGATGGATGGATGGATGGATGGATGGATGGATGGATGGATGGATGGATGGATGGATGGATGAGGGATGGATGGATGGATGGATGAGGGATGGATGGATGGA
>VZRM01000421.1:185449-200212 GCA_013397955.1 Grantiella picta
GATGGATGGATGGATGGATGGATGGATGAATGGATGGATGGATGGATGAGGGATGGATGGAGGGATGGATGGATGGATGTATGAGGGATGGATGGATGGATGTATGAGGGATGGATGGATGGATGAGGGATGGATGGATGGATGGATGGATGGATGGATGGATGGAGGGATGGATGGATGGACGGACGGTCCTCCTGGGCACTCAGTCCAACGTGATGGGTCTTGGAGAAAATGTTGTGGGGCAGCCACAGTGCCAGGAACCTCCGTGCTCTGGGCATCTCACTTCCACCAGCAGAAAAGTGCTGCTTCCCCAGCATTTCCTCTGTTCTGTGGGTTCCACCCACTGTGGTGGCAAAACCTGACATCAGGATGTTGGCTTAGAAAGCTGTGTCACCTCCCTTCCTCAACTGGGGATGTCTGAAACCAGCAGCCGGGTCAGAGTACAACATGGGGACCATTAAGAGCCAAGTTTAACCCCATTGAAGCAATCCACAGGGTAATACTTAGAAATACCCCAAATGCTGTGAGCACAGGATTTGGTAACTCCCCAGTTACAGCACAGAAGCTCTCAGCTGCTCACATCTGAGCTGAGCACCTTGAACTTAGCTCTCCATGGGCCAAAATGCTTCTCATCAGGGAGGGCTCCTCTATCAGGATGGATCTCACCCCTGTCAGCAGCCCTGGAGCTGGGATCCACCCTGCCAGGGCAGCCCTTTTGGGATCCACCCTGCCAGGGCAGCCCTTTTGGGATCCACCCTGCCAGGACAGCCCTTTTGGAATGCACCCTGCCTGGACAGCCCTTTTGGAATGCACCCTGCCTGGACAGCCCTTTTGGGATCCACCCTGCCAGGACAGCCCTTTTGGGATGCACCCTGCCAGGACAGCCCTTTTTCCACAACAGCAGCCTCTGCGTCATCAGCACATTGCTTCAGAGAGGACTGGCCCGGTGGCATTCAAGAGAAGCTGTTGAAGAGCAGCTTCAGCAAATGTGGTTTGAGATGTTATTTTCAGAGAGCAATGAAAGCACGGGGCGATGCTCATCTGGCAATCCAAAGCATTAGCAGGAGTTCTGGCAGTGGATCCCAGAGAAGACGAAAATTAAAATGTCCTTGAAAGCATAATCAGAAATGTGTTTGGCACAGATGCTGCTGCAACACCCAGACAACTCCAAAGAGGGGAATCTTCTGGGAAAGTGCAGTTTCACGGCACGAGAAAGCCCAGCTCATGTTTTCAGCCTCCTGAGATGAAATCACGTTTGCTTCTCCTGGCTTGCTGCTGGTGCAGAAGCCTCTGGGGAGGCTGAGATGGAGAGGACACCAAAGCACCTCTCAGGGTGGCCCAGGGCTGCTCTGCAGCTGCCTGGGAGCTGTGGGATCAGCAGGGCTGCTGCCTGAGCTCACAGAGGACGTGGCACAAGGTGGAAGGGGACAAGATGCTGCACAGAGTGGGTGTGACATCAGCCCCAGCTGCAGGAATAGCAGCTGAAAGAATCCACTGCAGTAGCCCCAGTGTTCTCTAACAGCAAGGAAATGCTTTAGGAGTCAACAGATACTTGACATTTTTAATAGTCCAGGAAGGTTCTATGGTTTTATGTCTTGGATACCAAAGGCCTGATTTTTTTTCCCTGCTTGCTCCAAGAAAAGCAGGAGTAACCCAGCAGCATCAGCTGGTCTGGTCAGGAAGGTGCTTCTCTGTGCCACGAAAAATGCTTAAATGGTGACAAAAGCCAAAACTACAGTTTTGTGTAAAACAAATTTTAAAACTGGAGACGATAGCAAGCAGCAATTAGTATTGCTAATGAGAGCCTTTGTAAGCTTTTTAAACATAACCATAATATATTTCAAATCTGAATGTAAAGAAAAAAATCTGGAGTGGGCTAAGAATGTCAGAACAGATGTTGTTCCTCCTCCCTTCAGAGAAAAGTTTTGCCAACCATTTTGAAATGAGATTTCGCTGAGCTCAGGGTAATTCTATGAAAAACTCCAGGTGAATTGCAACAACCTTTTCCCCTGGAAGCTGTTCCAACAGCTGATCTCCCTGAAGGAGCAGCTGTGGCTCTGGAGCCTGGCCATGGGCAGAGGGGCACAGGGACAGCACTGCTCTGCTCCCAGCACCTGGGGCTGTCCTGACAGGAACAGCTTTCTCACACCCACCTTGACAGCCTTGGGGTTTTTTAATTTTTTATTTTTTTTGTTGGGTGGTTATTTTTTCCCCTCTGTCTTCCTGCCCTCATCCATAATTTTCCTGTACAGGACCAGTGGCAGGGACAGATCATCTCCTGGTTGCATTGCAGGCAGAAGCACTCTGTCCAGGACCGGGGAAGGAGATCAGCAGACTAGGCTTGGTCTCCAGCAGCCCTGCAGGGATCAGGCCAGTTGTGCTGTGTCCTCCTCCTTCACACAACCCTTCAGCTCTTTCCCATCCCCTCCCGGGACTGGGCTCCATGGAGAGAAGCAGAAGAGCGAACTTGTTGGAAAATATACCAGTTTAAAAATTTTGCATAACTTCAGTCAAAGGTTTTGTTAGTCTTTACCCCAGGGAAAGGAATTTTAAATTTCTTTCCAGGGCATTGTTCTACCAGGTGAGGTCTGATGAACTCAACATATCAACAGCCCAAAAAGACAAGGACTATCAGTGACCATTAATGGATCATCAGCTCCAAACCTCACCCCTGGCTGGTCAGAGACACCTAGGAACCACCAGAGACACCACCTGGCTGGTCTAGGAAAAGAAAGATAAGAAAGAAGGCATAATTAACATTGGAGGAGAGGAGATTCGAATCCAATGAGAAATTGTTTTCTGGGGAATGTTCAACTCTGGACCAATGAACTTTGAAAGAGTACATCTCTATGGGTTTTGACTATATAAAATTTGGGGGGAAACCCTGCAGAAGTCATGTGTCATGGAAAGATTCTCTCTGCACACCTGGGCTGTGTGTGGGTGAGATTATTTCTGCGGTATATCCTGGCCAGAACAACATCCTGGCCAGATAATAAAGTAATGCCTTGACTCGCTAACATTAAAAACATTATTGGAGGGTTTTGGTTTTTTTTTTTTTCCCGCGGTTTCGGTGACTAACAGCCCCACCAGTGCCACCTCAAAGAGCAAGAGCCCATCGGGTGAAGCTTTGCAGCATTTGGCTTGCAACAGAGAGGAAGAGGAGTAAGGATGCATCTAACACAGAGTATTTAACTCCAAAGTGGAGGCTCAGTTCGATTCCACCTCCACCCAGCCAGCACAGGGTACAGGAAAGCTGCCCACAGACTGTTTGTAGAGTGGGTGGATGGTCCTGGCTGCATCCTTCCAAAGACAACTTGTTATCCTCCTTCCCAGGAGCGCTTTCTGCTGGAGTTGGTGCAGGAGTTGTCCCCCAGCCCGGGCAGATGTGACTCAGAGAAACCAGATTTCATTGTGCCCGAAGGGTCCTGCTCCATGGGTGACTCCCTGAAATGGGAGTCCTGCAGTTATTTCTGGTGCAGGCAGCTCGGGCAGGTCTCCCGAGCCTTCGTGATAATATTTGCACAATTTGAGTTTGAGCTGATAAAACAATCCGTGATTTTAAGCACTCAGGACTGCCAGCAAATAGAGGAAATAGGTAGGGCTTATTTGCCAGGGCATTCAGCGTTAGCTGCAGAGGTTTCACTCTTTCTCCACCCAAGATACCCAGGAAGAAAAACATTGATAGCTGAGATTTAATCGCTCCCATGCTTAAAGACAATATGCTTTTTAATGCCCAGCAGTACCACCTTGGAAGGCATTTTAATGCCAATTACAGCTTTCATTCTGCAGCACTGCCCCAAAATCCCTTTTCCCATCACAAACCCCCATGCAACGGGGCCAGCCCTGGAATTTCCACTCATCCAGCGAGAGCCGCCCCGACTGCGCTCCCAGCCTCTCTTGTGATGTTAAGGGCGATAGATAAAAATAACTCCGACTCCATTGTTCTGCTATTTATACACTGGAAAGTCAACAGCAGCAAGGCGAGCAGCCCTGGGGCTGTGCGGGAGCTGATGACCCTGCTCCGCCTGCTTGTCCTTGGAGGTGCCAGGGGGGAAGGACCGTGGGGCAGAGGAAACCGGGCTGTTTGAAGATAAAGAGGCTTTTGAAAAAGCCCAAAGGGCAGCTCAGCCCGCGGCTCGAGGGGTGAAGGGGCCCATTTGGGCCATTGTGCTGCCGGTGCCAGGGGAATTCATGACAAAGGCAGCAGGCAGCCCCCGGTGAGGCTGGGCTTGGGGGAGCTGAGCTATCAACTCCGGAGCAAGGGGGCGACGATGAATAGAAAATCCTCCCTCCAAAGAAACAGATGGGGCTGAATACAGATGCAAAGCGACCCTCATCGCAAGGCCATCAAAGAAAACAGTGTCTCCAGACCTGTAAGATAATGGGGCTTTTCAGGGATGTTAAAACTGGATTTCCTCCTTGTCATGCATTAGCCACAGGAAACGAAAACTCCTCTGCCCAATCTAGCTGCGCAAAATGCCCCTGATTTACTAAGCAGCAATTTAAATTGTCGTTTTGGGAGGGAAACCACCCCATTCCGTGGGTTTGGTGACAAAGGAATGGGAATTTGGGCAAATCGAGCCTGGTGGGAGTTTCCCAGGGCTTGGTTCTGCAAATCAACCCTGCAGAAGTGTCCAGAGGGACAAAGTGACCAGCCAGGTATATCTGAGGGATTCACTGGGAACAAGGCATCACCAAAGTGAGAATTAGGCAGGAAAACTAATTTTCAGAAGGGGAAAATATGTTCAGCCAATACAAACACCGTTCAGAATGAAGGGATGAGCCCTGCTCATTTACTTTGAAATTCTCCATTAACTACTGCAAGCTAATTATCTCTCTTTCTGGATTTTGGCTTTTCTTTTTTTTTTTTTTACACTGGAAAATTTTGTTCATCTTAAAGCCAAATAAATGCCAAGAAAATTCTGCCACCCACTACATTTATGATCAAAATAACAATTTCTTTTGATAAGTTCCTGCAGTTACAATGGCCCAGAGAAAATGTATTCAGTGAAGATCACTCACTGCTGAATACTTTCCTCACTTCTTCCCTCAAACCGGTGATGTCTTTTTATTTCCTCTTGTATAAACAGGGTACTTTTAATGGGGTAATTTGTACTACAAACTCCTGAAAACACTTTTTTTTTTTGTGATTCCTAAAGCCCTAGTTTTTAAACACACACAGATAAAAGTGCTTTGATGATTTTATTTCTGTGTTTCCAGATTGCTCACTCGAGAGCCAAAAGTCACTCCTCGCCTCTCAATCAAGGCCTGAGCAAAATTTAGACCCTTGCACAGATAATCAGACTTATCAAGTTACTCTAAAAAGGCAGGAAGACCTGGGCCAACATTTCCCAAAATGCTGACACTACATGCTCGAAATTCTGCAGACTTATGAAGGGCTTAAGCACAAATTTATCTGCAGAAGAGGAAAGTTTTACTCTATTTCTAAGCAATGCAGAGTGGAATAAAGGATCCATTTGTTGCTCTGAGAAGGTACCAACCAAAAAGGTGTGAAACTGAGTTCTGTGGGCTGGGACAGATCCTCTGCCCTCCTCCAGCACTGCCGGGCCGGTGACATTTTGTCACCTCGTTGTCACTTCACACCTCTCATCCTACCAGTCTTCATTTGTCTGCTTCACCCATCTGCTCCCTCCTGACACAAAGCAGGATGGATGTCACCAAGAGGGGCTCTGGAGGAATTTTGTTCATGCCATTTATTTGAGACGTCTAATTTGGGATCCTTGCCCAGTGCAAACAGCCACGCAGAGCCACCCTGAGCTTCCAGAAGAGTAGGGCTGGGGGGAAACATTTGAGATGGCTGAAATATCAGAATGTTGAGCATGTGCCAAAAGGTGCTATTGGAGCACCATTTCCATAGCTAAACCCGGAATTTTGAGTGCCTCCACTTGGAGTCATCCCAGGAGGAAAGGAGTTTGGTTTTTGGAGACGCAGAGCAGCCACCACCCCACTGTGGGAGCATCTTCTGCCCAGCAAACAGAAATGGGGAGAGGTCTTGTTCTCATGGGAGGCCAAAGGGAGCAAGGATGAAATTATCTAAACTGAGGGAAATCAATCATTAATGGCCCCAGGCACCAGAAACTTCCACCCTCTACAGGTAACCTGAAACTAGAGACCCAAGGTGAGCACGAAGAGGCAGAAAGAAGGATTTTGTATCTGAAAAACACAAGTTCACAATCATGTGAACACCCGAATTCTGTCACTAAGCACCTCAAATTTTGGCAAGATTATAACTTCAGTTCTTGTGGACATCCTCGATAGGAATAACCAAACCAGATCAAAGACAATGCCTCCTTGCTTTGTCTTAAAATGTGTTCTCTCCCTGTTCCCCCAGGGATCCCTTCACCTCTGTCATGCCCCAACCATAACCCATTGCATGAGGCCTTTGTGAAAGTTATTTCCAAAACATTAACAGAACTCTGGAAACAAGAAATGCAGTATCTGAACCTGACTTTGTCTGAAATGATGTAACTTTCTGAACTAATTTTTAATGAGTTGCTTTGAATAATTGGGAGTAGTGCACATTTTAAGCCAGCCCTAGTTAAATTCCTTCACAGACTTTTATCACTATTTTGATGATTAAATCATCAAAACCTTAAATTGGTTAAAACTGTCCCTGACAAGCTTCAGTAAACAAAGCCAAAGGGAATTGAAGATTGGACATCTGAGATCTTAGATTTATGGCTCTTCAAGGATGTTGGAGTAACCAGAAGATACAGAGGAGATGAAGGCCAGGAAAGTTGGAGACTTCCCCTCTGACAAAATGCTGATATAAGGACTGAAGGATGTGGAGCAAAATAGCATGAAGAGTGAGAAATCAATACTCAGTAGAGGATGGAATAGTAATTAATGAAGATAATTATGTAACTTAGAACCAATGAACATTAATTTATTTGTTTGCTAAAAATGTATAAATAAGAGAAATAGTTTTTTTATCATCATCCGTGTGGAGACCAGAACTTTGTCAGCCACACCTTTATTCTTGGCCAAGAATAAAGCAATGCCCTACTCTCTAACACTAGAAAGACCGCTTAGGGAGTCTTATTTCTCCCAAAGATTTTGGAGGATTTGGGTAACAACTTCAGCTTGACATTCATCTCACCTAATACCTACCATTAAAGATGATACTAGAGCTGGACCTAGAGCTCCTAACTGGAGGGTAGAGGAGAAGTAACTGAACAAATAGTTGAGTGAAAGGTTGTAAAAAGCCATCCCAACTGGCCCCAGGACTTTTCAAAGACCAAAATGGGTCTTTCCCCCTTATTAGGCACCCATCTGTGTCCCCCAGCTCTAATTAAGCATCTGCTCTGCAAGAGGCTCACAAGTTCTTTTGCTGATAATCCTGACCAGCTTGGCAGCATTATTTATAACACAGCCCTGGTGAGTCCCTGCTCTGGCCCGAGTCGCTTCATTGTCAGACTGAGACCTAACTATATCATTATTTTAGGAGACATATAAAATATAATCCAATTTTATGGCGGATACGTGGAATTCCCGATGATTTCGGAGCACGCTGCTTTATTCAGGAGGGGGGAAAAGATTTAAAGAGACAGGTTGTCACTGGGCATCAAAGGATTTGGGATGATATTTAGGATAACAGTTTATAGACATGGAGCAAATCCTATTATAATGCCACATGGCCTTCAGGCTGTCATGGTGGCTGGTACAGTGCAGGTCTGGGCAAAGATGCCAGCCAGGAGTGTGGTCACCTCAGGGATGTGTCCGTGCGTCCTGTGTCCAGTGGGGAATTGGCAGGTTTTGTGGGTAGTACCTTGACAGCCTCTGTGCCACCCTCTGCTCTGAGGTGTCCCCTGCCAGCTGGACCCGGGGGTATGGAGCACCCTGAGCCTAAAAGGGATGGGTTTGGGTTTACCCTGCAATCCCTCAGGGACAGGGCGGGGAAGGAATGGAAGGAGATGAGTGATAATGGGCATTTAGCAAAGCTCAGGATCCATGACCATGCAGGAGACCACAGCAACAACTGTGATGTCTCACTTTGGTGCAGAGCTGTCTTTCCAAGGGGTTGAGTCAAATTCCATGGATGAGGAGTCTCTACAGCTTCACCCAGCTTTGGTCTGGGCCTGGCAGCTTTTGGAGAAATGGAGAGGAGAGCTGGGAATTCAGAGAACCACTCAGAGCACAAGGACTTGGGGCATTTCTGCACATGGCTGATAATCAGCACAGCTCCAAAGCTGGGGAAAGCACAAAGGCTGATCCCTCACCCACATACCAGGGGAGCTCTCAGGATGAGCTCAGTGAACAGACTGGACAGCTGGACATGCCACACCAGTGTGCCAGCCCTGGCCAGGAGCTGCTGGTGGAACTGCAAGGTTCCATCCAGCACCCAGCAGCCTCCAGTGATAAAGAAAAGCCATTCTTGTCTCCCTTTGCTTCTTTTCTCCTTGTTTGCTCTTTGTCCTCAGCAGCACTCTCAGGTTTCCTGCTCTCCTGTCCCTCCACAGCAGCTCCCATCTCTGCTCACCATCCACCCCTCACACTTGTATTTTGGGTCCCTGGTCCTGGATGGCTCATGGGACCCTGCCATGGTGACACCCATGTCCCCAGCAAGGTGGTGCACACCAGGATGCCACCTCACTGTGGTGGATGAGGATTAAAGGAATAAAAAAAATTAATTTGCTGAACAGGAGATACTTCCCTTCGTGTGCAGCCCCTGGGGAGCTGGGAGGACTAGCGGCAGGAATACAAAAAAGTCCTGGATAGTTTAAAAAAGAAAAGATTCATTAGGGTCTGAAATATGCTCAAAACGAAACCCCAGCCTTGCTGCTGCCAGCTTGTAAGGAGAGTGAGGATGTCTGCGACTTACAGGAGTGACAAGGGTTTTTTTTCCTTTTCATTTTTAATATACATGTTAATCCAGCTGGTTCAGTGACAGTAACACCCACAGCATCCTTCCCTGGGGAAGACCTGGTAGTTTTTCCCACCTCGTAGCTCAGCCTCCCTTGAGGAGCTGCACAAAGGGAGACAGAGCCCCGTGCCCAGCTCACACAGACCCCAAACTCCACAGGATTTTGGGGTCCTGCAGGGCCCTGCTGGGCTAAATGAGGTGCAGTGATGTGGCAACAAGGGACAGCTCCAGCGGCAGGGACAGCAACATTCCCTCAGCAGCCAGCTGGGCGCAATAAAAGGCTCATTAATGGGGATCGTTGGACCTCAATTTCAGAATGCTGGATGAAACCTCCTCAGTAAGTATCATTATTATGGCGCTCTCAATCAAGCCAAGCAGCTTTATGACAAAATCAAAAGTTGTGATCCAAGCAGCAGAGGGATGGGGTAAGGAGCCTATTTAGTTTGCTTTGGGTTCACAGCGAGGACCCAGCAGCTGCCAGGACACAAGAATGATGGTGATATCCCCCCTGCAGCTGGGGACAGCTTTAAATGTCATCACAGCCCTCTGCCCTCTCAACCCCAAACCTCTCTGGGTCCACAGTGGGATTATGCAGATAAAGCTGTGCTGGTCTGTGGCTCAGGAGCAAGAGAGAAAAACCTCATGAATTAATTAAGGTTGGAACGGATCTCTAAAATCATCGATTCCAGCTGTTAATCCAGCACTGACAAGTCTGCCAGCACCACATCTACGTATCTTTTAAATCCCTCCAGGGATGGTGACTCCACCATTCACCTGGGCAGACTGTGCCAGGGCCACACCACCCTTTCTGTGAAGATATTTTTCCTACTATCCAATCTAAACCTCCCCTGGTAGCTTCCTCATGTCCTGTCCCTTTTCCTTGGGAGAAGACATCGACCTCCTGTCAGGGAGTTGTCAAAGTGAGAAGATCCCCCCCTGAACCTCTTTTTCTCCAGGCTGAGCCCCGCCAGCTCCCTCAGCTTCCCTTCACAGATCAAACCCAGCCAGACCCACCCAGGGACATGGACAGCAACATCCCAGCCACGTGCTATGAACTTCCTACAGAGCCCTTCATGCTGCATTTGCTCCCTAAAACTTCTTCCAGACACCTTTTCCCATCAAAACCCTTGTTACTGATTTCCACTCCCCTGTCTCCATAACATTCTGTCATTTTCCTGTTCCACACGTGGCAATTTTGCTCCACTGAGCTCCACAGAGTTAAAATACCACCAGAGAGACCTGGAATGTTCAGCCCTCACATTCAGTCTCAGCCACTCATTCCTTTCTGCTTGTCCTTGGTGTGTCAGGCACCTCCAAAAGGAGGAGGAGGAGGAGGATGGGTGATCCCCAGGCTGGTGGAGAGGATAACTCAGCTAGGCTGGTGCCCTGCTGGTGTTAGAAAACATACCAGTTTAAAAATTTTTATATTACTTCATTCAGGTTTGTTCGTCTTTGCCCTAGAGGAAGGGAACTAAAGTCTCTTTCCTCCTCTAGGTGAGGCCTGATGACTGGCCAGAAAATAAAGTAATGCCTTGACTCTCTAACATTAAAGATGTTGTTGGAGGGTTTTTTGTTTTCCCCACAGTTTTGGTGACACTGGGATGGCAAATCCACCATGCACCACCTCTGAGGGTCACCAACACCACAGGGAGCTCCAGCACCTTTGGGTTTGGGATCATCAATCCTGATGTGCATCCCAAACCGTGGGATTCCCAGCTCCCCTGCCAGCACATCCCAGCTGTCAGAGGAGAGCTGAGATGTGGGGCTGCAGAGCTGCTGCTGACTGGCAGGCAGGGAAGGAGATCAGAAGATCACTCTCAGAAGAATTAAGATCCTAATCTGCTTTAAGCTGCTCAGCGCTGCCCCACGGGCCCTCCCGAGGCAGCATCTCCTCTCATCCCACCGGCAAGGACAGGCAGATGAGGCAGAGCAGGGCGGGGCTGGCTTGGGGCTCAGAGACACACAGCAGAGGCTGGCGGGGTGAAGATCAAGCCTCAATTAGACTTTGCCCTTCATTATGTAGTTTGCTGTCGCCTCGGCTCATTAAAAGCCAGCTGCAGGTAGGAGGAAGCATCAGAGGGATTATCCAAACTGCAGCTGTGTGAGGAGATCTGATGTCTCTCAGCAGCATCAGGCACAAGAGCCAGAGTCTTTTCTTGCCCCTTGGAAAATCCGCCCATCCCGTGGAGCTCCACGAGGACACAGTGATCCTGCAGCCCTTGCAGCATTGCCTGGGAGCAAGAGCAGCCACAGCCTCTTCCCAAATGTGCTTCTCTTCGCTTTTATTTATTCATTTATTTCTCCTCTATTTATTCCATTCTCTTTTATTTATTTCATTTATTGCACCAAGGAGATACCACAGCGCAGAGCTTGTGAAAATCACAAGGCACAGGCACGCAAGGGAAAAGTGAGTGTGACCTCGAGCCTCTGGCTAAGAACCCTGAGGCTGACAAAGGCATTCTGTGAGGAATGGGGATGGTATTTCCCATCAGGTATTTCCATGCTGACCCCAGGGAAACAGGGAAGCCTTGAGGGGATCACTGGTGCCACAGGAGGCCACACTGGACATCCTCTGCCGAGGGACACTGACACTGTGTGGGTTCTGTGCTCCCTCCTAGGCACTTCCATCCCAACCAGATTCCAGCAGACACCACGGACCAAATCCCCTAGGCACTGCAGAAACTTGGCACTGGGCAGGACGGGCACATCTACGCCCTGGGCAGGAGGAGATGGCATGGGGCAGTTCTGTGTGCCTGCCATGTGCTCCTCCTGCAGGGACTCGGCTGTTTGCAGGCTCAGAGCTTTAGAACTCCATGATATTTTCCTTCATTACTTATTTCACCTGGGAGCAATCTCCTGCCTGTGCAGCCTGGCTGCTCAGGGGGACCTTTCCAGCCCACTGCAGCCATTCCTCCTGCAGTTTCCCTGTTCACAACCTCTCGGCTCTGGGATGCTGCTGCAGGGTGCCAGTGGGAAAGGCAAGTTCCCAAAATACACTGAAATCCAAACCACACCATCCCTGAAGAGGAGGAAGGGAGGCAGTGAGCAAATATTTGCCTGGCTGCCCTGCTTTCTAGCACAGAGAGGCTGAAGAAGTGAAAGCCCAGCTTTCCAGTAAAACTCAGCCCACTGGTGCTGCCCACACTCTGGGATTGCAGCAGCTTGGTGCCTTCCCAGTGTTTGGTCTCGTTTTCTTTCGAAAGAGCCAACAGAACAAGGGGAAGGAGGTGGTTTCAGAGCATACAAAGCCAAACTGCTGAGTAATAAATCAGCCAACGCCTCCCTTGCTGCTCCAGGACACTGAGAGCTGTGCCAACTGCTTTTTCTCTCAGCAATATTGGCTTTACAGCCCCTCCAGAAGTCGCAGGACTGTTCTCACTGTGTGCCTTGGGTCACATTTGGATCACAGGGCACTTGAAGACTCGCCAAGATGGGCCCCAAGGTGTTGGTCACCTGCTGAACACACATTGTCCCCCAGCTCAGGAGAGTAATTCCTGCAACAGGAGGACTGATGAAGCCTCATTTCCCTTGCGTCATGTCTCATTGCCTGGCATTTTACCCAAGGCAGTCTGTGGGTTCATCCCCTTGGCAGGCACCAAAGAATCCAGAAGGGGGACAGATGTGAATGCCTGACCACGGGGGAAATCTGTGAGATGATCCTGCGACAGACATCAGTCACTGCATTTAGAGAAACCTTGGTCAGGAGTAGATTCCCCGGTGCCCAATATTTCACAATGTGGCTGTATTTTCTGCCTAGGTTTGAGATCTTCCCTTAGGTGGGTGCTCTGATGTTTCACACTGCCACAATCCACACTGCAGCCCTGCTCAGCAGGGTCTTTCACTGTTCAGTCTCTTTCCTTTACCTGCTCTGCAGCCTTTATGAAATGTGTAGTTAAAATCACTGAGATCTGACTCTTTCAATCACATCCCAGTGGAGCAGAGCCCTGAGCTGAGCAGGGAATAGGGGAGGCTTCACAACCACTCTCAGCTGAGCACAAGGAGTGCAATCACCCAAGCCACACTTCTTTAGGAGCCAGTCTAAAAATAACACAGAAAAGCTGTAGAAATAGGAGCCCTGGTATTTTTTTTAGGGTAAAACAAGTGTAAAGTTCTGATATGAATCCTTGTTCCTGCTCTCCTGACATTCCCCACCAGCCCTCGTCTCTCCCAGCCACGACCACTCTGCTTTGCTGGCACCAGCCAGGGGAATTTCAACGCCTGTGGCAAACCCCAGCTCAAGGAACAGCTTGTTCTCCCCTGCCCAGAGCCTGCAGATTTAAATATGGCCCCAAGTTTGAAAACAGAGCCCTTGTTTTTCATGGAAAACCTCATCCATCTTAACAAATTCCGCTCCATCCAGGCTGTGTCACAGCGTGGATGCTTCCTACAACCTGCCCTGAGCTGCCCAGGTGCAAAATAAAAATGAGAAAAGGAGCGTTGTAAGAGGAAAGCAGCATCACTGGGCTTTTCCTTCACTTCTTTCATGTCCTAGGCAGGGAGATGGAAATATTCCCAGGGTTTCGACCTGCCCCAACCCTTAGAAACATGAGGGTGACTAAAAAAGCAGCGATTCAGTCTGCCCAGGCAGAGATGGCTGATTCAGATGAATCCTCCACAACATGAGAGAAGAGCAAAATTGCAGCTCCATGCCCAGAGCAGCACTCTGGGACAGCCCTGGAAGAGTCTGCTGACAGCCACCAGCCTCACCTGGGCTGCAGGAGAGGGAAGGAGACCCGCTGGAGGCGTTCTGTGTGTCATGCCATGATAAAC
Source organism: Grantiella picta (assembly GCA_013397955.1). NCBI lineage: Eukaryota > Metazoa > Chordata > Aves > Passeriformes > Meliphagidae > Grantiella > Grantiella picta. The sequence continues at coordinate 199,104 of VZRM01000421.1, forward strand.
AAGGGGAAAATGATAAATAGGGAAAGACTTGCAGAGCTTCCCTCCTGCACCAAAGCCCTTGCAGCAGCTGCTGCCTCTGCTCTCCTGTCACAGCCCAGGCAGCTGGGAGAGGAAAAGAAGCAGCAGGAGTGGGAATGATGCAGACACACACATCCTGAGCTAGTGCTGAGCTCTGGGCACCCAGTGGCACTCAAGAGCTGGCAGAAGGACACTCCAACCCAAGCCACCGCTGCAGGAGAGCCTGGTGCTTCTGGTATCAGCAGGAGCCGAGGCTGCATCAGCCCAGCACAGAGATGCTAATTGGTATCAGCGAAGGGGGGAGGGAGAGAAGTGAAGAAAGGAAAGGGGGGGAGGAAATACTAAAGCCCCGAGTCAATGGGAAAACACTACAATCCAACGCAGGCAGGATGAAACCAGCCCAGTACAACATTGTCCGGTTAAACTGGCAGCCCTGTATTATTCCCGGCTCGCATTAAGTAGCTCTGTAGTGTTAGTGCTGTTCTTGAAAGATAACTTCACCTTTGACCCCTTAAGCTCCGAGACACTCCTAAAAGTACCAGCATGTTATTACGAACAGAAGAGCAGTGTTAATGCTGAAATGCTCTATCCCCTTCTCCTCCCTCCTTGTCACCGCTGGATTTTAAAGCACAACGTTATTAAAAAAAAAAAAAAAAAAAAAATGTATGCAGGGGATGCACCATCCCCTTTCAGCAGCAATCCCCGCGTGTGGAGAGAACCCCTTGGGTTTGCAAGCGAGAGCCGAGGGGAGGATGTTTCCAGCCTCCTCTGGTGTCTCCTGGACATTTCCTGCCCTCTGTTTCTCCTGTTTCTCCCAGGTTTCTGCTGTTCCCTCCCCAGGGCAGGACAGGATGCTGGCGTGTCCCTTGAAGGGCAAGGGCGACACCACGACGAAGGCCAAAGAGAGTCAGATCACCTTCACACACTTGAAAATATCCAAACAATTAAAAATGCCTCAAAACCAAAGTGCTCTGACGCTGCTGGGATGAGGTGCTCACCCTGCACTGACTGGGCTGGCATGGTGTCCATCCCGGCATTTCCCAAACACCAGGAGGTTCCTCTCCTCCCCTCTCCTCTCCTCTCCTCTCCTC
>VZRM01000421.1:200291-212148 GCA_013397955.1 Grantiella picta
CTCCTCTCCTCTCCTCTCCTCTCCTCTCCTCTCCTGCCTCAGCTTTTCCTCCCAGGATCTGCTGGTTAATGTTTGTGTCGCCTTCCTCAGACTGTAAAGTCTTCGGGGGCAGGAGTAGGCTGTAATCTGTGTTTGTCAAGTGCCATGTAAACGGCTGGCTAAATGTGTTTGTTTTCAGCCGCTTATTTGTTTTTCAGAGGGGAAGTTACGGGAAAGTACACAGCGGAATAAGTAATTGGTGCGGAGCTGGGAGAGGATGGGAGAAGCGCCGTGTCCCTGTGGAGAGAGGCAGATGGCACCAGGGTGGTTTTCCTCCTCCTTTCTTCCTGATTTCACAGCCACGGTGGGCTGGTGACATCCCCAAAGACACAAAGGATGTGCCAAAGGGCCTTGGACAGGAGCTGAGGATGCCAGGGCAGGTCACCAAGGCGTGCCCCAGGCCAGCCTTCCCCCGGGCTTTATTCCTGCAGATTCCCCTCTCCGCACCGCTCTGGATCCGTGTGGGTTTACACGTCGAGGGCACATATTTTACCGTCTTCTCCTTGCCAGCCATACCCCGTGTCCTTCCCGACGCTTCCTCCAGCCCCTCCTGCCTGCCTTGTACAGCTAATGAAACTGTGATCGCTTCCACCGCGGCATCTGCGGGGCTTTGAGGGTGGAACTGAGAGGAGACCATCAGGAAACAGCCTGATTAAAAAGTACTTTGGGGAGGGGGCACTTTGCCTGAGGGTGACAACGTCTCTTACACTTGAAATGAAATATATCCTTGTTGAAGAGTGGGAAAGAAAAGAGAAAAACTTTGGCCCCTGCGGAGGTTTACAAGCCCTTAGGCTGTCGGCCACTGGATTCATGTACACTGTGCTTTAGTGCTTTAAAAAGTGCCTAAAAAAGCAAGATACCATTATCCAGTGGACTGTGAAATATCGTATCACCAGCCAGCCATACACGGCGAGGATGTCATGCCATGAGGTTAGCAGCAGTATCATAGGCAAGGTAAAGATGCTTCATTGCATGTATTAAAGGCAGCCCGAGCCCTAAATGCACCCTAAAGAAGATGGATCTCCTCGGGAAGCTGAGATCTATTCATCACAATCTGAGTCCTAAGTGTCAATTAATCTTACAGCTTGTGTGTTGTTCCCCGGCCCTGACACATCTCTCACTGTCTCTGACTCGGAAGAGTAATGGGAGACAGTGTTTGAGTATATAAAAGATAATTAATAGAAAACATCCTCCCTTTAAACAACAACCACCAAACCAACCTTTTAGTACAATACGTCTTTCCAGCGGCATCCATTCCCCCAGATCCAACTCGCAGCTTCTGTCATTTGGGGAATGTTAATTGCTCCGCAAGAAACTAAGTGTTTTAAAAGGGTGAGAAAGACCCTGCTAAAGTATGCGGCCAACACAAAAGAAATAGGGATTTTTTTAAAAGCTCTCATTGTTCCCCTCTCAGCACCGAGCCTGTCCCTGGCTCTTGCTCTGACATTACAGAAAAGCCACAGAGCCCCTGGCGCGGTGAGATCTAATGCAATGAGATAATGTTATTTTACTTCTGACATAACTCGGAGGGAAATAAAGCATGTGGATGGAGCCTGTTGCTCGCAGGGAGCTATCCCGGGATTCCGAAACAGCAGGAGGATGGAGCTGGGCTTGCTGTGTGGGGATGGGAAGGCACTGATGGGGGCAATGTAGGAAGGGGGGGCCCAGGGCGAGATTGGAGCATAGCAGGAAAAAGGGCCGGGAATGGGGGAAAAAATATTAATTTCCTGCGTTTGAGAGCAGAGCGGCTCCCCAGGGGGAAGGGGTTAAGAGAAAGGTATTTCCTGGTGAACAGTAAGGATTGGGTGGAGCTGGGGTGACTGGGATTCCTGCATGGCTTTTTCAGAAGCACCCAACACGGAGTTGGACAGGACTCTCCTTGCTCCAGGAAAAACCGCTGGGAAAGCCAGAGAAGGAGCACCTGGATGGGTCAGAGCTCGGCTGAATGTGGCTGTGGCTCTGCAGGAACCGATTTCCTGGGAAGAAGGGTGGAGGAGCTGCATTGCCGCTCAAGGCAATAATCAGGAACATAAATGTCTCTGCTCCAAGCCCCACGGCAGCTGCAAAATATCCAAGTTTGGCAGCATCAGCCCAGGATGGATTCTGTCCCTTTATCCCGAAACAGAACTGTTTGGGCTGGAATATTGCGGCTGGGCCAGGAGCACAGTCCTGCTGCTGGAGGCTGCAGGGATGGAGCTCCAGCTCTCAGCTGTGTCATGACATCTGGAAGTCTTCAAACACCAAATCTAGTCAAAATCTAGGCAGAGAGCCCTGGCAGCTGCAGTGGTGTGGGCCATGGAGGATGGGGTTAGCAGAAAAAATCAGCTTTTTTAGTCCCTTTTATAATGGACTGTAATTTCTGCCTGGAGAGGGTCAGCGAGAGTTCCTATGGGTTTGTCCTTCTTGCTTTGCTCCCGACACAATACAATCTTAGCATAGACTCGAGGCTTAAAAACACCTGAAACTTAACCAAGAGGCCCATGGAAAGACATTTCCTGGGAATGTCCATCGAGTTTTCTGGGATCCTTTGACCTCTCTTGGCTTGGGCTGGTTTTGCTGAGTGTTTCTGGCTTGCTGATTTCCAAACTCCCATTGGGGGTTATGGGAATCACACACATGATCAGGGAGGGATCAGATCTCTGCATCCACAGAGCCTGCCAGGACAACCTCCCAGGCCAGTTTTCAAACAACATTTGGAGATTTTTTTATCAGAATTCTGTTTAAAATCAACATTTTTCTCTTGCTCAAGTAGCTAGTTTGCTGAGAGTAAGGATTTTAATGTCAACAGTTTTGACTCTTAAGGGCTTCTGCTTTCTTCACTTTGGTATTTAAAACCAACTTCTCAAGTCCCTTTCTACAATTTTTGGGTATGAACCAATAAACACACAAGCCTCTCCCACTTTTAGTTTCTGTGAACGCCTTTCCAGACAACACACACAATGGAGAGCAAGAGAATCACTGGGGCAGCAAAAACCTTTTCCTGCCCTCACCAACAGGGAAAAATGCCTACAGGGACTGTCTTGCAAAGGAAACCACTGCAGCATCACCCTTCCACGAAGAACAGTTCAAAATCCCTGTTCTCCAAGGATGGGAGATACAGCTGTAAGTTTGGAAGTGAAGGCAGTAGCTGTCAGACCCAGTCAGGTTTCATCAGCCTGAATAAACAGGCTGTGAATCTTGTAATTACAGGTTCCCCCTTAGGACTTTGGCACATCTACTCCCAACCCAACCCTGGAAAGTGCAGAAGGTATAGAAACGAAACCTAATAAAACCTAAATATTATCTCCCATATTCTGAGGCTCAGCAAAGGTTTGATTTACATTTCTAGCAAAGGTTCTTGCATCTGGAGCAAAGGCTTGCATATTGTATTTGTCTAAGATTATAGGTGCTTTATGGCATTTACTAGATCTTGTAAATATTCTGTAAAGTGCTATCGACAGAACAATCATGGGACAGGAATAACAGTTTTGAACCAACTCCTCTTGGAAGAAAAAATTGGATTTTGCCCTGTGCTGCTGCAAATGTTCTGCAATTCAATAATGCTTAGCAGCACATATGAGAAGAATATTGTCAAATTAAAACCCCCTGGCTGGTTTTTCCAAATGTGGCCTCCCAGTTGCACTCCTGGGAAAGAGAACAAGATCCCGGAGACTCCAGGTTATGGCAGCATGTTGGAAAAATGGGCTGTCCTGCAGATGAGAGCAGCAAACCTCACCCTACTTGTTCATAACCAAATCTGCACACTGACACCACAGATAAGACCTCTGGCTACACCCCTGGAAATGATCTCACTCTTCACCTTCACTCGTGGCCTTTCCCTGCTCCTTTTCCAACGTAAGCAGCAGGGACAGAGCTTTGGGGCAGCAGAGAGCCTGCTGCGAGTCAGTGCCACGCAGAAAGCTCAGCTCTCCTCTGGCTCCTGGGAGAAGCTCTTTCCTCCTGGCACTTCCATCCCCCTCTGCAGCGTGTCCGGAGCTCTCGGCAGCCTGGGAGGTGAGGGAAGAGGCAGTGGCTGTGCTGTGCCACTGATTGGGTGGTGCTGCTGGAGGGATGATGCTCACATCCTATTTTTAGCACAGCCTGCAGCAGGTTGGTGAGCGCAGCCGGCTGTGGGAACAATGCCACGGTGGACAGGGACGGTAAAACCCACGCTCAGCACCGAGGGAAACAGCAGCTGGTCTGAAGAAACCACCTTCCTGCCTTTGGGGAGCCTCCCCAAATGTCTGCAGGGAGGCACAAAGGGTGTGAGAGCTCGTAGAGCTTCAGACACTTGCCTGTCCCCAGCTCTCCTCTCCAGAGCAGCTCGCAAATCCTGCTGCTCCCATCTCCATCCCAGCTCCCTGTGGGCTCACAGATGGATCCCTCGGGAGCAGCCTGGTGTCAGAGGAGTGCAGAGAACAGAGCCAGGCACAGACACACCCCAGAGACAAACCAGCTGCTCTGGTGCCTCCCCAGGACAGGGCTTGGGTGCTCTGGTGTGCCTTCAGCACAGCTCAGGGATCCTGGACAGCTCTGCTGTGTGTCTGTGCCGACATTCTGGGGCTGCCAGCCTGACCCCAAATCTGGGCTCTGTTGGTGCCTAGATGGGCTTACTCAAAACAGAGGCTGGACAAAGTCACGAGAATAAAAAGCAGTTATATTTATTGAAGGGCCTTCAGGTGCATTTAGGGCACTTACAGCCCACCCAGGGGTTACACCCAAAACGGACTACAGGTCACTGTTTTTTCATACATTATAAATTCTGTCCACTTGCATATTGAGCTTTAATCCTCCAATTAAAGCTTCAGGTAATGAAGTCAATTACTCCAAGTTTGCTCCCCCCAGTTCACTGTTGTTTACATATCTTGGGACCTGAGACAGTAAGGTGTCCTCGAATTTTGAGCTTAGAGGAATTGTTTTGTTTAAAAATGCTGGGAAGAGCATCTTAGCACCCTATATGGAGCCTAGAGTTATGCATTAAAAATTATAGGATTACAGATACATGGAAAATATAGAAGCTAAAATCCTAAGGCATCAGTGTAGGGACTGAGGTGTCCCAATCCCCCCCTGCCAGCCCTGCAGGCAGCAGGAACCTCTGCTGTGCATCACTCCTCAGACCCAGAGGGGTGGATGGTGCTTGGAGAATGGGAATGTGACCTTCCCGTGCCATGTCCTCCTCACTCTGTTAGGTACCTGAATTTCAGTGCTTTCCCACCTCATAAAATCTGAAGCTCTGAGCTCCAGTGCTCCTTCAGAGGGAGTGAGAGGAGCACTTTGACGGGCCAGAGCAAAGCCACAGTGTCATGCGCAGTCCAAGGAGAAAGCAGGTGGCTCTGGGTGCTTGGGATTCCCTGGCTCATCCCTGCAGCACTGCACCCTGCTTTGCACGCAGGATGGGCAGGAAGCACAGCCACCTCTGACCTGAGCTCAGTGACCCTGGGACTCACACCTCCATCCCCCTGGGCACCATGGAGGTCTCAGGAGAGCCCAGGCCCTGGTGCTGAGCCAAACATCTGCTCTGGTGGGCAGTGACTCAGGGGATGACCCCATCACCACAGGGGTCTCTGCCCCAGCTGATTTGAATCATTAAACCCTCCCTGGGGGATGTTTCCTCCCTGGGAGAGGCAGTGGAGATGCTTGTGAAGGAAGCCAAATGCAATCACAGCAAACAGGAGGAAAATCTCTCCCCAGGCAGCTGGAGTGCAAACCATTTGGAAATAGTCACATGTCAGTGGTGTTGGCCCTGCCTGAGACAGAAGGAAGCTGGGGAGGCTGAAACCCCAGGGGTGGCTTTTGGGGCCTCACTGGGCCAGAAATGTACCCTATGAAAACCTTTCCCATCATCAGAGCCCCAGCATGGGATCCCCCAACAGCTGCAGCTCTACAACCCCAGAGGGGACAGCAGGACCCAGGAGAGGACATCTGTCCATGGCCTGAAGCTGGAGAGGAACTGCTTCACCATCACTCCCAGCCAAACAGAATCCCAAGGGAACCTTTCTAACAATCTGAAGTTGGGAAACGTTCCTTTGTTTTACTGGGTCATGTTCTGTGTTGTGTTTCCCCATCTCCCCTGGTTTCAGGCCAGGTCTGTCCAGTTTTCCGAGGCACACACAGATTGGGTGGTGAGCTTGAGCCAAGTGAGGACTAATGAATCATTTTCTGCCTGGGTTGTGCAGCTTGAAGGGCCAAGCAGTGACGTGGCTGGGTCCAGCCTGCTGTCCCTCACCCAGCAGCTCCACCAGGAGCAGCTCCACCGGGAGCAGCTCCACCAGGAGCAGCTCCACCAGGAGCAGCTCCACCAGGGGCAGCTCCACCAGGGGCAGCTTCACCAGGAGCAGCTCCACCAGGAGCAGCTCCACCAGGGGCATCTCCACCAGGAGCAGCTCCACCAGGGGCATCTCCACCAGGAGCAGCTTCACCGGGAGCATCTCCACCAGGGGCAGCTCCACCAGGGGCAGCTCCACCAGGAGCAGCTCCAGTGGCATCCCAAGGACATGTGGCCAGGGCCACCAGGGCCAGCTGGAGCAGGGATATTTGTGAAGGACCAAAGTGAAAGCAGCAGCTGTGGGGTGTCATGCAGAGCTCTGCTCAGCTCTGTCCTTCAGCAGCACCAAAGGGAGCACTTTTCCTTCAGCAGCAGCAGGGATGCTGATCCCACTCCAGATGGGTGGTGAGAGCAGTGACACCACGGGTTGGCCATATAAACACTCACAAAGCCCTGGGGGAAGCAGAACACTCTGGTTCACTCTCCTGACCTCACACACAGGCCTCGAGGCACCCCTGTCTGTGTCGTCCCAGTGCAGAAGTGGTCAGAGAGTGGGGAACACATCCTGGGACTGGGTTCCTGTGGGGTTATGCAAAGAACACGGAGATGTTTCTTCCTCTGCTCCCTTCCAGACAGCAGCCAGGATGGTCAGAGCAGCTTGAGTTGAGAGAGTAAACACTGCTGTGAAATCCCCCCAAAATGTCCCAAGGATTGTTTAATTATCCACTTCACTGTGAGATCTTGCTGCCTGGAGGTCTCCCCTCTGACACAGAGGATCTCCAAGATGTGAGGATGTACTTTCTGAGGCGGAGAAGCTCTGCTGGGGCTGGAGATGAGCAGGGCTGTGTCCAACTCCTGCACAGCTGGGGTTCAGCCTCCCTCTGAGATGCACCCATGGAGACCAGGCTCCTGCTGAGCCCTGGGAAGCTCATCCCTTCCAGAATATCAAACCCACATGACTCATAGCCACAGACGCACAGAAAGCAATAATATTTTACCACCTAATCCCATTTAGCTCTTGGCTCACCTTTTGTTCTGCCCTTCTCACACAGAGGGAAGTTCTGCGTATCCTGTGAGTAGTTTGGGCAACCAGACATTCCTTGTGATGCTGGGAGCTCTGAGATATGAGCACCTGGTAAGTTTTATGACATTTAAACCAATGTAAATAGCAAACACCTCCTCTCGAGTGGGGGATTAACTCCAGACTCCTCCGCTTTAATGATAAATATTTTGACTTAATGAGAACAAACTAATGCCCTTTTTTTTAGTTAGCAATTCTATATTAGGGACAAAATGCCTGCATCTGGCAGTGGCCAGAGGAGAAAGTTTAGAGACATGACTCTGTCTGCCTGTTCCTCTTATTAATTCAATTTAAATGGATAAGAAATAGAACCTCTGATAGTTTAGACCAGAACAGAGATGCATATTAATATAAAGACCCAAGAGCCCCATTAAATCTGAGGCTGTACTGGGCCAGGGGTTGGACTCGATGATCCTTGTGGGTCTCTTCCAACCCTGGATATTCTATGCTTCCATGAAAATCCACTCGTGAGATGCAGGAGATTCTCAAGTGCTTGCAGCCTGGGTATTTTCCACGGAGGTATTTTGTAGCTGGAGCAGAAGCTGTGAGTTTGGCAGAGGCGTTAATTGATGGTCCTTGGGGGTAAGGACTGAGTCAGGGGGGGTGAGTGCAGACCACACAACAGCCTGCAAGGATTATAGACCTGTCCAGTCATTTAGTGCACCCAGAATTGGGCAGAAACACCTGAAGATGAGCAATAACTGAGCTCAACCCCCACTGCACTGCACTGAGCCCTGGCACCAAGCTGTTCAAGGAAAAGGCTCTGCTCTACTGCACCGAGGGCATAAGAGGGCTGCTTTAGCAGTAAAACAGAAATTTAAGAAGCAGGATAAATTTTTTTAAAGGAAAATATAGAAGTGAAAATCCATGGGTTGTGTCACCCATTGCTGGTGACATTTCATAGTGAGGGTAAAACCAGGGGAAAGCACCAGGGGAAGGAGAGCTTAGCCTCTCCTGGGAAGCCCCACAAAACGCAGCACTGAAGTGGAAACAGAGCCAATACATGAAATACTCACTGAATTCCCACTTTATCAGGCTTCCAGCATCTCCCCTTTAAAACACGTTAGAAAATCCTATCACATCAATTTAGAATCTGTCAGACCTTTCTCCCCTCCCTGGCACAGCCAGGTTTGTCACAACGTTTGGGACACCAGCACCACCAGAATTTCCACAGGACCCCCCCCAAGTCCAAATCTCCACGGGCTGCTGTGTCCTAGGCTATTCATGCAAACCAGGAGGAATGGCAGGATTTCACAGCAGGAGGACAAATTCATTTTGTAAAAGGTATTTATATAGTTCAATAGGTGTGTGCAGTGCTTTAGAGGTATAAAACATGAGATCCCTGCCCTGAGGGGCTTATAATCTAATAACATATACTAGGTAAATTAAAACATACATCACGATGGCGATGAATGCCCAGCCCAGCCGAGACGGGAGGGCATTTGAACCATATGACAAGGCAGAACTCAATTTTCATTTTAGATTTGTAGTTTGCCTTTAAACAGCCGGCGTTCCCTAACCCCCAAGCGAGGGAGAAATTTATCAGCATTACATCTGGGGGGAGGGAGTGCTCCAACACAGGATCATTTATTAATTGTTATTTATTATCTGTTAAACAAGGACAGTGTGTGCAGCAATAGCATTCCTTTTTCTGGATTAATTGTTGCCGTGTAATTCCTAGGTTTTATATTTTTAGCAGCCCTGTTCTAGCCTAACCCACTGAAAAGGGGGGAAAATGGAACAGGCACTCACACAATTAATGTAATGAGAGTAATTAATTTGAAAATAATACCCAGGGGGTGGGAGGGTTAAGGCTTTCTTTTTAAAGAAATAAAAGTCGAACCAAAGCTCCCACGTCCCTCAGGACTCGGTGCTACACTGACTGCACTCGTTATGTTCGCATTTGAATACTCATTCGAGCACATTTCTCATGCTGTTATTTCACCACTTCCTCAGCCTTGCATAATAGATGCAGTCATTGCCACTAAAGAGGCAGCGTTTACCCGCAGAGGTGAGGAAGGAGACCAGAAAGCAGGCAGGAGGCAGAAATAAAGCTCTCCACACCAGCCCTCTCCTTGGGGCTTGCTCGCTCTCTGCAAAGGGAAAATAAATAAAATCAGAGCCAAAGAGCCAAGACACCGAGCAATCAGTGTCTGGGGTCCTCCACCCCTTTCTCCAGGCAGGTGGATGGGGCTTGGCACTCTTCATCCCTCCTCTTCCTCCTGCAGCTGCCAGGACCTGCCTAACTTGCTCAGGGACGTACTTAATTCCATTTTATTGGCCATTTCTTGCTCTAAAGTCAGGGAAACACAACCCAGAGGTAACTGAGGACATGGCACTGAAAATGTCCAAGTGGCTCCAAGACCAGCACGAGGTTCACCTTGCAAGGAGGAGCCTCATGGTGGTAAAACATGGAGAAAACCTCACAAGGAACCTTCCTGCTCCCTCCAGAGCCACAGAGCCTTGCTGGGATCCCAGAGAAGCTGAGAGAGTCTTTTGTTTCCTGTTCATCTGCAACAGGTAACTGCCAGACACAAGGGAGAGGCTGGAAACATGGACTGGGGGACAGTGACAAGAAATTCCATGATGTCACCATCTCTGGCTGCCTCTCAGGACTCACCACGAACCCCAGGTTAGCTCTGGGGTGCTGCCTTCAGCCAGAGCCTCCCAAATGAGCCCTCAGCAGCCTGCTGGAATGGGCAAGGAACCCTTCAAAAAGCTCTGCTTAGAAGTTTCCTATTGCCACCCATTTGCAACTTCAGGGCTGAACCCCTTCACTTGACATTTCTGACAGGTTTTCAGAAGGAAAGAGGGGCAGGTCTGGTGTCTGTCTGGGAGGCTGCATTTCTGTGCCCACCACAAAATACCATGAACAGAGAAGGACAAAACGCAACATGAGAAAGAGTAACTTGCCAGAGACCAGAAATTCAAACTTTTCAGAGGTCACCTGAATCTCCGAGTAATTCAGGTTCTTCTTGAACTGTATGGTCAAAGATACAGTTCTTGGTTCACGGCAAAGCACAGAATCACCCAAACCAGACCCGACTGCAACTAATATTTGAAATCATTATTTAGTGATTGCGCACTGAGTTATGTCAAATAATAAAGCAAAAGTCCCTCAAGGCTTTGCTGCATGTGAGCACTTCCATGGCAAAAGCAACACATTTTCATGGAATCTACAGTAATCACATTGGTCACGCAGGCTTGGGAGAACGGAGAAGGATTTCTGTCTTCACTTGGAGCAGCTTGTGGAGGACAACCTGGGGGGTGTGTGGAGCTGGAAGTGTTTCCAAGGAGCTGGGTCTCCTTTGGTTTGGTATCTTGATGGCTGAGCAAAGAATTACAACAGCATAGAAGATGTTCCAAAGTGGAAATTTCAGCTTTCTCACCAGCTCCGCCAGGGATTTCATGTGGGGCTTCCAACAAGCGGCGGGATCACATTGTATCTGATTTTTCAATTACTAGAATATTGGAATTTCCCTAAATCAGAGGGGAAGGGAATGAAGATAACATAATGTAGAATAAAAGTTTCCAAACAAAAGAAGAAGGAAGACCCCAGAACTTTAAGGATTCAGCAGCAAACTCCAACTCCCACATGACTCAGGAACCCATGAGTGGTGTGGTGCAGATCCAGAGTGGTTTGGTCAATGGGTGCTTGATTTCTGCTGACTGAATTCCACAGGGAGCTTCAAGGATTTCCACAGCCCCTGTCCTCATCATCACATCGGGAAGGGGCAAAGGGCAACTGTCTGGTTTTAAATAAAAACCTCTTCAAGTGAAGTTAAAATCCCAACATGGCAGGGAGGAACAAGGAGCTGGGGATGCTGCTTGTGCCCTCCAGTCCCTACCCTGGGTGAGATGCACACTGCAGGAGGGCACCTGGGCCTTTGATACCTCCATTTGGGGGGCCAGAAACCTTCACGGGCACCTCTCTGCCCCTCCCGATGGCTGGGGACAGCCCGGGGCACCATGACCACCCCTTACCCCAATGTTTTGGAGGGGCAAAGGTGGACCAGGCATGGAGCCTACTGAGCCTTGCCATGGATCCCCATCGGGGTGGAGACACCCCACCTTCTCAAGGGGAGGCGAGCCAGGGCAGTTCCACCATCCCTTGCTTTAGCAGCTCAGCGCTGCGTTTTGTTCGGGGGTTTAACTTTTTTCTTCCTCTTTTTTTTTATTTTATTTTTTTTCCCTCCGGTGTTCGTTAGCAGAAGTGACATTTCTGCGGACGGGCAGGCGATGACGGCAGCTAATGGCTCCCGGGCCCTCTCTCCGGTTTCCTTAGCAACTGCGGGAAGGGAAAACAGAACCTGTCAGATGGAAAATGTCAATTAGAGCGGATGCGGAGGGGAGAGATGCTGCGAGCAGAAGAGGCGTGCGGCGGCGGGGGGAGCGGGGCTGCAGCGGGGGGTGCCCGGAGAGCCCGCCCGGCAGCGGGAGAGACAATGCTGGGCAGCAGGCGTGGGCTGGGGGATGTCAGATACAGGGCTGTC
>VZRM01000423.1:0-61211 GCA_013397955.1 Grantiella picta
CCAAGGCCCAGAGGATCCTGGGACGGATTCAAGGAGTCACCACAAGCCAAAAGTCTTCCAGTTCCCAAGACTCGTCCGGCGCATCACTGCCTGTTGGTGTGCCTTGAGCGGATATCTCCGCAAGGGCGACTGCCACAATCTAGGGGACACCTGGCCTGCTGACAACAGACAGAGCACACCAAGGACAAAGGATCTTTGCACAGGGGTTAGAGCTCATTAACAGAACTTAACTGTATGTGATGGGGAAAGGCATGAAACCAGGCTCTCTAAGACAAGCCTAAGGGCAGCACATTGGTGTTTGAGGGGTGAGCAGTCCTTCAGTCTGCTTCATTATGTGCTGAGTACACTGGGCACATCTGAAAAAATGTGAGGAGCCAGAAATATTTCCTAGTCCCACAACTATGACTCCATTGTCATAAGCAAAACCTGAGCTTTATTGACATGAGTCTTTGGACTGGTGTGTCATTAGAGATGGTTACATGTGGTTACAGATAAATCCACAAGGCACAGGTCTTTCGCAGTCTCCGACCCTTCCTCACACAGGGCACCAATGGGGGTGGTTCCGAGGGTGCCACACCACCCGGAGCTCGGGGAAGGGTGGGACTGTGTCAGGAGGCGGTCAGAGCTCCGAGGGAGGCTGGAGGCTGTCCAGCGGTCGCGACGGGAAATCAAGAGATACAGTCCACTCCGCTGGTGCTCCAAAAAGGTTTATTGAAGGAAGGGAAGGGGCGACGGGAGGGTGGAGAAGGTTAGGAGGCAGCAACAGAGTGGCCCCAAGCACACTCATGCAGTGGGTTTTATAGGGGGAGGGATTAGGGGAGGAGAGGTTCTAAAGGGCCAGCAGGGAAAGGGGAGCTTTTGAGCAACGTCAGTCTCAACCAAGGACCTAACAGACAGGGGGTACAACCATATATAGAGGACCAATCCACGATAAACATAGGATCTTACAAAGGGGAACATTATATGAAACAAGGGGAGGGAGAGATGAGCGGTGAATAGCAGATGGAATTGGTCCATATTCATGACTTGGAGAGCGAGGGAGCATGGGAGTGCAATTCTTGGTCACCCTCACTCAGGGAGCGTCCCATTCCCAAGACTCTGCCTTGCCTCCCACCCACAGGCCTGGGGCACCCAGGTGTGCCATGGCCATCGCTGCAGTTACAGGCTTTTCAAGAATGATGGGCAAGGCTGACAAGGTGGCAGGGTGGAGCTGTGTGTAAGGAAGGGATGGGATTGTATGACTCTTTCAGTTGGCAGTGATACACCTGAGAGCCTCTGGGTAAACATGAAGATGAAAGACAATAAAACACATAGTGTTGTGGGGAGTACACTGTCAATCATTCATCCAGGAAGATGAATCCACATCATTATTATTCCACAAGGAATTAAGGAGTATGTCAAGACTACCTGCACTTCTCTGTGAAGGATTTCAGCTTCTCAGACATCAACTCAGAATATCATACAGCTGACAAAAACAGGTCCAGGAACTTTCTGAAACATGTTGAAGATAACTTTCAGAGTATGAAGGGAAACAACTGGGACAGGCTTGTTGTTCCCATATTTGTTACATGCAAACAGAGAGGGCAAAGTGTACGTTGGTGGCTGTCTTGGTCACAGTGACCATAAAATATTTAAGTTTCAAATTGTTGGCTCTAGGAGGAAAACCTTCAGAAAACTTTGACCCTGGATATGGAAAGAGCAGACCTTGCGGTGCTTAAGGAATTACTTTGAAAGGTCCCCTGGGAATCTGCTTTTGAATGTACTGGATGGAGATTGGTGATAAGCATGGGTCTGTGCTGGGACCAGTACTGTTTAACAACTGCATCAATAACATAGCTGTGCCATCCAGTGCAGCTGCAAGAATTTTGCAGATGACAGGAGACTGAGCTACAAGCTTCAGAAGCAAGCCCACAGAAAATTCATGAATTTCATTAAAGCCAAGAGCAAGGTCATACATCTTAGTCTACGATTTCCTCAACAGGGTAAATTACTGATGAGGCGCCGATCTCCTCTCTCAGGTGACCAGTAATAGGACACAGGGAAATGGAATGATCCTGGGAGGGGATGTTCAGACCAGACATTAGAAAGAATTCTTCCCTGACAAGGTGGTCAGTTGGAACAGGCTTTCCAATGAAGTGGATACAGCAAAAAACTTGCCAGAGATCCATCTGGATGATTCTTTTAGTCGTATGTTTTAGGTTTCGGCAGTCCTGTGAGGACTAAGGAGTTGGATTTGACCTTATGGGTCTCTTTCATCTTGAGATATTCTACAATTCTGTGATATCACATGCTTTTACAAACATGAATATAATCTAAGTAGAGACATGCTTGCAGCACCATACCTATAACATTAATGTTATTGTGAGTTATACTGCTAATGCCAGGAGAACAGGGCTTAAGAACAATCTTATAATAGTCATAAATAGTTCATTTACTGCTTATAGCTAGATCTTCAGGAATATTTTACCCTTTGTTCAAATAAATTCATTTCTCTTGGTGATGGCTTATGAAGATCTATGAATTTATCTTGAAAAACAACATAGGTCATGAAAATTTAATTATTTAAAAGTTTGTTGGGTTTTTTTTGAGTACAGATTTACTTCTGGTCACTTCATAGTAAAAAAAATAATCAAAACAGAAAAAGATATGGCTCAAAGGGAAAAGTCAGAATAATGGAAGCTTCTGATTAGAAAGGAACTTAAAAAAATTTGGATCACCTGTGTAGGAAATTAGAAGAAGCAATAAAAAATTAATATAAGCCAAGTGTGGAAATTATAGATAATACATAGCTGTCAGCATTCCTGAGATTCAATAAAAATAAATTAATGGGGTTCTTTTTAATCAATGAAAGGAAATATGGATGGTGCCCTCTAGTTAACAATAATGAATAATAATATGTACATAATAATAAGTACTTAACAATGTTCCAGTTAGCAATAGTAAGTACTTAATATATGACAACTCCGTAACTTGGAGAACATGTTGTCCTTATTTTGTATGCAGAGGAAATAGTACAGCTATTTTGCCTGAACAGAGAATTGAAACCTTAGCAAAAAGAGTAATTGAACAAAATAGTTATTTTTAGTAAATCACTTCTACCATCACTTCCTTTAAAACACAGATGGTTATGTTTCATATGTTTGGATGCAGTGGTAGTCCTTTTTACTCTCAGTAAAATTAGTTGAATTCAAAGGTTCCTGTGGTGGGTTGACCCTGTCTGGATGCCAGGTACCCACCAAAGCTTCTCTATCACTACTCTCCTCAGCTGGACAGGGAGTAGAAAATATATTAAACACCCATGTGTTGAGATAAGTACAAGGAGAGACCACTCCCTGATTACCATCAGAGGTAAAGGAGGCTCGACTTGAGGTGTGGTGGTTTTGCATAGCCCAAAACATCAGCAAGGTATCTTTAGCATCTAAGAGAAATTTAAACCCTTCAAAAGCTGTTGTGGTAGGCCTGAAGAAGTGTCTGAAGGGTGGGGAGTGGCACGAAGATGGCTCCTGTGTGTCCTGTGTCAAGAAGGTTCTGGAAATTTTTCACCAAGTCTAGCAGAGCCAATCTCTGATGGCTCTGAAAGTGATGGACATGCTGCTGGCCAAGGCTGGGCCANATCCATCGGGACACCCATGCTCTCAGGGACACCTTGAGATGAAACAGCCATAAGCCTGAAATCTGGCTCCATGGAATGCCTGGAATCCTCCAGAATGATCTGTTCCTTGCCTCTCCTGATGGTCTGGATGAGGGGATTCAGGGCTACCTCAGTACATTCATAGATGAGCTGTGGTGAAGACCATGGGGGGAGCAGGTGGTCCCCCTGCAGCCCATGGAGTCCACAGGGGTGCAGAAATCCACCCACAGCCCGTGGGGAGGTGCCCACGCCAGAGGAGCAGGTGGATGCCTGGAGGAAGCTGTGATCCAGTGGGAGTCCCATATAGGGAGTTAAAGCTGCAAAGGCCTTGCAAGGCAGAAAAAGGCCTTGCTCCTGGGATGGAAACAGCCTGGCTTCGGCTTGGAAGTCTGCACCCTGTGGACAAGGAACTCACATTGCAGCAGATTCAGGCAGGTGTTGCTCATGAGATTGGACTCATGCCAAAGAAGTTCCCAGAGGACTGTCTCTGGTCGGAGAGACCCCATGGCTAAGTAGAGGATTCCTCTCCCTGATGGACTGACCAGAGAAAAAACCCTTTACCCTGCCCTGGCTGTGCTGTTGGTTGGAAGGAGGGAGGGGGGTGAGCAGAGAAACAATGTTTGTAGTAGCAAAATTGTAGTGATTTATGAATTTGTGGACTAAGAAAATACCCCACACCCTGTCCCCTACTCAAGCTGTTGGTTAGAAGGAGGGAAGGGGGGAAGGCAGAGAAATAGTGTTGAAAGAACAGTATCTGAAGAGCTTATTTTTGCTTCTCATTCATCCTCCGACTATGTTGGGTAAATAAATCACTTAGCAACTTTGAGTTTGAAGCTTGTATACCCTTCTTCTGTGCATGCTCTCCCCAGTGTCTTATCTCAACTCATGAATTCAGTGTGTGTTTAACAGTTTTACTTCCTTCCCTCTCCTGCACATCTGCAGCAGGAGAGAACAGAGGTGCCTGGCATTTAGCCCAGATCAAATCCTGTCATGGGGATATTAACTGAATTTTTTAGCAATCCCAATCAGAGCAGGATAATGAGAAGTAAAGCAAAACTTAAAAACAACTTCCTGCCTCCCCCTCCCTCCTTCCCAGACTCTATGTCCTCCCTCCCAGTGGCACAGGGAGATAGGAATGGAGGTTGCAGTCATGTCATCACACATTTTTCCTGCTGTTGCACAGGGAGATATGAATGGAGGTTGCAGTCATGTCATCACACATTTTTCCTGCTGTTGCTCAGGGAGATGAGGCCTTCCCCTGTTCCAGTTAGGATCCATCCCGTGGGGTACAGTTCTTCACAATGTGCTGCAACATTGGTCCCTTTCCACAGGGTTCAGTCCTTCAAGAACAACCTACTCAAGCTTGGAACCCCACAGGGTCACAAATCCTACCAGGAAACCTGCTCCAATGTGGGCTTGTTTCACCAGGGGTCCTCAGGTCTCTGCCACAGCCTTCCAGTTTGGGCTTCCCACAGGGTCACAGCCTTCTTTGGTGTGGAGTCCTCCATGGGCTGTGGGTGGAGCTCTGCATCCCCATAGCCCTCCAAGGGATGCAGGAGCAGAGCTGCCACACCATGGGCTGTGGAGGAATCCTAGTTCTGGCACCTGGAGCACCTCCTGCCCCTGCTTCTCACTGACCTGGGTGTCTGCAGAGTTTTCCTCTCATATTCTTAGTCCTCTCTGATCACAATTACATCTGTGTAATAACCATTTCTTTTCTTTTAAAATATATTAGAGAGGCATTATTGTCATTCTTGATTGGTTTGGCCTTGTCTAATGGTGGGTCCATGCTGGAGCCAGCTGGCATTGGCTCTGTTGGACATGGAGGAAGGTTCTAGCAGCTTCTCACAGAACTCACTCCTGTAGTGCCTCCCATTCCAAAACCTGGCAAAGCAAGTCCAATACAGTTTCATTGCTAAGTGCCACAAAGAAAGATTCCATAAATTACTAATTTTATTAACACTGAAATTAATTATAAGTTATTATTATAACACAGAAAAATTAAATAGTTTTGTAGACTTGGTAGCTTACTAATTTTCTGAAATTCCTTTGTACATGGTTATCTACCACTGCTGATATTTTTTAGCAACATATGACAAGGTAGCAGTTGTATCAATTTAGTAAAAATTCTTCAGTAACTCTCATGAAGCTGGAGACAAACTCACAGTCATTCATTAGCAATCTCTACATGAACAATATATATATTTTCTGGTTTATTTTGGAAAAAGTGGCATAGCCAGATAATTTTTTTTTAATAGAGCATGCATCATTTCTTGTCACAGATTGCTCACCAGATACCCAGGTCTGTTGGACTGACCTACCTTTCTAAAAGACTTCCATGAGAATGTCCCCTAGTTTTCTGTGGGAGGCAGACTTTGTCAGATGACTAGTTCCACAACTTTTCCCCAGGAACCATAAGTTCTTGGTCCTTCTGACTTAGTCTTTGTTTCAAGTCCATCATGTAGAGCATTATCCAGAAAAGGTTCAATTTTTGTAGGCTGACCCAAGTCATGGACCTGAGCCCCTGCAGTGTGGCTGCAGGATACGCCAGTGAGAAAGCCACCTCAGCCCTTTGCAGGTTTGGGGTATAGAGGCTGCAGACACACTGAGGGAGCTTTTCATGCCCTGGGAAAGGGCCATCTGATGCCAGGTGGGGATCTCTGAATCAGAAGGTCCCAGCATGACCATAAAAAGTGAGCTCTTGTCCCCACACCCATCTCTATACTGTGGTGAGGGGTGAGAGTGAAAACCAGCTCCTTACTGTGGACTGAGCACAGCGTCACATTCCGTCAAGAAACAGCTTGCTAAATTTATACCAACTATGACACTTCTTGTGTGTTCTTAATTCACACTACAATTGCTTTTGAATATTTGTGTGCAAAAAAAACTTCCTGTGAAACATGTGGTAAAAATTGTTAATCAGGATGTTTCTTCACCTCATACTGCTAAATCTATTTTTTCATTATCATCCAGAGTACACTTGCCTGCAAAAAGTGAAGAAGAATAAAATTTGAAAAAATATGGTCTTCTTCACAGCAAAACCCATGAGTAGCTTTGGGGATTAATTAAATATTTTGGGTAGCCTGGAGCAAACAGATAAACTTTATCTACTTGGGAACGCATATGATCAATAACAGAAAGTAAGAGATGTGAGTGATTCTCTTCTTTTCACTTTTATCTAAACCTAATGTGAATTCTGCATTTCTGTCACTGCAAAATCCGCATTTTACTTGTCCAGTCTATTGGTATATCTGTAAACATGGGCCACCAATATCCTGATAATTAGGCTTCAGTTAACAGGTCATTCATCTTAATCTAGGAAAGTAGAGCTAAGCAGGATTTCCTCCCAAGACAACAATGTGTCTTCCATTCTCAGACTAAATACAAATTCAGCTGAAATAAATATATATTCTCAGTTGAAATCCTGACAATTTCTACAGGTTAACTGAAATAACAGGGAAAGAAGATGAGAAGAACTGGTTTATAATATTATATGGTTTATAAATTAAACTCTTTTAAAAATGTTTGAAAATGTTTTAAAAAATGTTAATTTTCAGAATCTATAAGATAATTTTTTAATTGTTTTACTTTTTCAAGTAATTTTTAGTTTACTAGAATAAAAAAGGAATTATATCTCATGCTCAGACTCTTCACAGGTCTGTCAAAAAGTCAAATAATTTATCCATTGTGAAATTTCCTGTGATAAGTAGTTATAATTTCAATGAACTGTCATTTTAATAAAATAAAGTTTTCAGATTCTTCATTCAGTTCTGGGTTTTAGATCTCTTTATTATTTGAGGTAAATATAAATGGTCTTTTTTTTTTTTTTGCAATATCTTCCTATTTGAGTCTCTTTGTCAATTATTTTGAGTTCTAAATCAAGTTTTTTCTCTTGTGACAAATGCTCAAAATATAAACATCATGCTGTTTGTTTTTGTAGGCAGATGGGGGCTTTGTGTTTGCTTGTTCATTTGCAGATGTTCTAAAAATGTTCTAAAAATGAATGTAGTAAATTTCTACCTAAAATACTTCACTCTCCTTTCGGCAAATCCTTCTTTCTTTTTTAAAATGTAAGTGGGCAGATTTTACTGAACTGGAAATGTAAATTTATTTTTCTATTTTGTTTCATTATTTTTCATTTTATTTCTTGCCAATTTAAAAGGAAATATTGAATTAAATGAAGTTCTTCCATGTTGCCTCTAATTTTCCTTGAAAAAGGAAATATCTCCTTAAATAGTGTCACTCAGACTATTCATTCCATACAGCTTTTTACTAGACCATTGTCGCTGTTGAACCCCTAGCAGAGAGAGAGTGTAGCTCTTCAGTGTGGCCAAAAAGGAGTATTTTATTAATTAATTCCAACTTATATAGACTTTCAAAGGTCACCCAGATTGGTCAGTTCAAAACCTCCCCCCAGGCTGATTGGCCAGGCTTGAATGTCCATATCTCGAGAGACTGTCCCAAACAACATCCAAACTTTATCTTTGTTTATAAAACACAAGAAGAAGAGAGAAAGAATTCTCACGGGAAAGGTCTGTGCTTGCCACAGACCATCTGATCTAAATTTATTCAAATTGGTAATATTATTTTAGGTTGCTTTAATTGCATGTGGATCCTAAAGAAAATCTTGAAATTCTTCAGGTCACCCAGGGAAATTGGTTTGTTTTTTTTTACTTTAAGCAGTGTTTTAGCTTTCAAATTTTTGTCACGAAAATGACAAACAGTATATGTAGCACTTTCAGGAAATGAAATTCAATCTATCTTATATGAAATTTCTCAGCATAAAATAGGATCTTCATTAACAACTTTATCAAACAGATTATCAGCAATTTCTTTTGCATTAATTCAGAGTAAAGTTACTGTAAGTAATTTTATTCACAGAAAATTTTCTCTTTTAAAAATATTTATTCTAATTAAGTCTTTTAAAAATATTTATTCTATTCCACCTTAATTAGAATTTATTTGTTGTCCTATCAGATGTCATCTGCCTTGATCCACCAATGGAAGTATCTTTTATGGCATGTATTTAGAATTGTGTTTTCACAATTTACTTTACTCCCACCCTCACATCTGCTCCTTTTTGTGGTCTCTGTATCATTATTTTGTCTAGCTCTTCATATACCGCATTCATTCCAACTCTGGTCTCCTTATTTCCTTGTAAATCCCACCCAAAGTCCATAATTCAGACATGGTAGTGATTTATTTTTAATTTTTGAATGTTAATTTTATGAACATTGAATGTTAGTGTTTTTTTCTACAGCAGTTATAGTTCAACTCCTGCAGCTCTATATGGAAACAACCATCCTCTACAGCTGTCGGTACATTACAACTTCAAAGCCAATATTTTTTTGTCAAGCCTAGTAATCTTATTTAATGAATGAGAATACTTAGGACATGTTGCAGCTCTGGAAATGTGGCTGTCTTTATATCCTATTATCAATAGCAGACAAGAACCTGATGGGTCCTGTTAAAAACCAATGTTATATTAATCTACTGTAAAATTTGTGGAATTTAATAGCATCAGCTGAGGAGTTAAGCTGGAGTTGGGCAGCACAGTTTCTTTTCAGAAAATAACTAGTTCAATAGCTCAGAGACAGAGCAGTTTATCTTTACCTCAAGAGAATATGAATTAGCAAAAATCTGCCATTTCCATGAACATCACTATCAAAATGCATACACAGATGATTTATGTTTAACAAAGAGCCAACAAAATTGTTGTTGGTTAATAATTTAAACTTTTGTTACAAATTAAAGAGAAAACATAATTAGGAACAGGTTTCCTATTATTCAGTGACATGCAAGAGTGGAGGGTAACTCCCTTGGAGTAAAACAAATTGTTACAATTTCCAGGAATGTTGAAGTTTGGACAAAGTATTCTACAATAATTAAGGCTGGTAAAATCTCTTAGTTTTGTAAAAACACCACTGAATATTTGTGCCAACAAGAAGTTCTATAGAAGGCCAAATACTTTACATCTGTCACAGGGAAAACCTTTTACTTTTCCTAGTATTTTGCCGTAAATTTCCCCATGTTTCAATGAACTTATTCATGCATACTTGAATATTCCTATCATACTTATAAATCACTTAATTGGTGTATCTATCATATAATGGAATAAGAAGGAAGAGGGAAGACTGAGTTATTTTTATTTACATACATTGTTTGGCTGGCTGAGATATTTTGTGTGGTTTTTTATAACGGGAAAAATATTCTTAATAAATATTCATGAGTTAGCCTGCATTTATACCCTCTCTACTAAGATGCCCCCTGCCAAAGGTTTTACTGACAAAAATCTCAAGAAGGAGAGGGAAAAGTTGTCCTACAGAGCAACCTTGAAAGGCTTGAGTGGGCCCATGTGACATTTCTAAAGTTCAGCCAGGTTAAGAGCAAAGTCCTGCAACTGGTTTGGGTGTCATGCCTGGTATAAATATAGACTGACAGATTAATTGATTGAGATAAACCCTACAGATAAGGAACTGGGAACATTGGTGGAGGAAAACTTCATCATGATTGAGCAATGTGTCCTTGCATATCAGAAAGTCAACAGCATCCTGGGCAGGACCATCAGCTTGAGGAAGGTGACTCAAGAAAAAATATGGGCCAATTCTGCTGGGTCCGGAGGAGGGTCACAAAAGACGTCAAAGAGGTGGAACATTTTGCCTATGAAAAAAGGCTGGAGAGATGAGGTTATTCGCTTGGAGAAGAGAAGGCTGTGGCCAGACCTTAAGACAGACTTTCAAAATATAAATAAGATAGATAGATAGATAGATAGATAGATAGATAGATAGATAGACAGACAGAGACTTTTTTATCAAAGTCTGTAGTGTCAGAACAAGAAGCAGGGATTTTAAACCAAAAGAGGGTCAATCCAGATTAAATATAAAGAAGAAATTCTTTACTATGTGAGTGGTGAGATACTGGAACAGGACCCATCATTGACAGTCATCAGGGTCAGGTTGGATGGGGCTTTGAGCAGCCTGATCTAATGACAGATGTCTCCATCTATGGTGGGTGGGTTGAACTGGATGTCCTTCCAAGGTCCTTTTCAAAGCAAACCCTTTAATGATCTTATGATTAAGCTTTCAAGTGTATTCTTTTTTCTTCAATCAGAAGTAAACTTTTTCTGGATTTGACAAAATACAGAAAACACTGATGTCACAGCATTCTACAATCATTAAAAAACAAAGGCTCCCTACAACCTATTTTCTTATAGGGGTCAATATGCACACATAAATACAAACTATTTTCCTGTCATAGTATACTGCTGTGTCAATGCATTTCATCTTCCACTTTTTGTTAATATATAGAAATAGAAATAGAAGTATATATATATATACATATCTGTGATAAGCACAGACTTTTCCTGTGGGAATTTTCTCTTCTCCTTCCTGTGTTCTATAAACAAAGATAAAGTTTAGATGTTATTGAAACGGTCCCTGGAAACATAGGCGGTTCAAGCCTAGCCAGTCGTCTTAGGGGGAGGTTTTGAACTGACCCAATCTGGATGATCTATGAAAGTCTATATAAGTTGGAATTAATTAATAAAATTAGAATTTTGCCACATTTGGAAGCCTGACTCTTTCTCTCTGCTAGCGATTAAGCAGCAACATCTATATATATGAAAATATATATAGATATTTTAAAATTTTTGTATTTTAATAATAGTTTTGAAGTTCATTTTGGTGGAACTAATATGATATTTACCAAAACACACTATTAATGCTGTAGGTTAATGTGCTGGTTTTGGCTGGGGTTGAGTTAGTTTTCTTCACAGTGGCTGGTATAGGGCTGGTATGTTTTGGATTTGTGCTGAACGCAGGGTTGATAATTCAGAGATATTTTTGTTATTGCTGAGTAGGGGCTGCACAGGGCCAAGGGCTTTTCTGTTTTTTGTGTGGCGATGCTGTGAGGAGGCTGGGGGTGTGTGGGAGGTTGGGAGGGAACAGAGCTGGGACAGGTGACCCCAACTGACCACAGGGATATTCCAGACTGGGTGATATCACACTCAGTGTATATGGTGGGAGGAAGAAGAAGGAAGGGGACAGTATTTGGAGTGATTGTTGTCTTCCCAAGTCACTGTAACACATGATGGGGCTCTGCTCTGCTGGCGATGGCTGAACACTTCCCCAGCCACGGAAAGCAGGGAATTCATTCCTTGTTTTGCTTTGCTTTTGTGCATGGCTTTTGCTTTCCCTATTAAACTCTCTATAACTCAGTCCATGGGCTTTGTAACTTTTACCCTTGCAATTTTCTCCCTGATCCTGCTGGTGTGGGAGTGAGTGAGCAGCTGCGTGGGGCTGGGCTGCTGGCTGGGATTAAACCCTGACAGTTACTTAACTGCAGAACAAGGGCTGTTTTTCAGAAAATTATTACTCAGA
This sequence comes from Grantiella picta, assembly GCA_013397955.1. Classification (NCBI taxonomy): domain Eukaryota; kingdom Metazoa; phylum Chordata; class Aves; order Passeriformes; family Meliphagidae; genus Grantiella; species Grantiella picta. Next base: position 12,010 of record VZRM01000423.1, read on the forward strand.
TTCAAATTTACTGAGGCAAAGGTGTTTGATTTCATTATTTTTCTTACTTCCTTATTTTTTTTTTTAATTCTGTGTGTTAAGAGAAAAATCTCTCTGTAATTAATCTTTCTTTCAATATGGCACTTTAGGATTACCTATTTTTAGTATTTATAAAGAACATTTAATCATAGGCATCAATTAGGACACACTCTATTCAACAAGCCATTTAATTATGTGAATTAATCACAATCATTTCAACAAACTCATGGATATGGTTAAAATAGGAATAAAGCTGGACCAAGAAGAAAATACAAAAACTGGTCTGTTAGATGCAACAAAGCCTATTGTTAAAGTCTTGGCATTGGAAAATAATTTCTGATTCTCTGACAGAATCTGTAACCCTGGATCATCTGGACACAAGAAAAATTGCACATCTCTGAACAGAATTAAACTATGAAAAAAAACCCCAGAGACTATTGAATGTAGCTAAAGTTACATTCAATAAAGTTCATTGACTAAAATGAGTAATGTTTGAAAACTGATTCCTTTCAGGATCTTGAAGTCTTTATTCATGACTTCTGGATATTCTATCTTTTCAACACCTGGGGCCAAGAGGCTGTTTTGGTATAGGGAGAGATGAATTCTAAAGAGCTACAAAATTATATTCTTTTTCTTAAAAATTACAAAGCTTTGTGGTGTTGCCTACTCTCCTTCTTTATAATATTATACTCTAGTGTACTCTAGTATAGTATAATCTATGCAGTTGACTTCTCTGCCTCAAGTAACTCATCAGTCTCCTCAAGCATTCTATACACCTAACTATTTGATGCACTTTGAGCTAAAATGCAGAGCTGCGTTTTGTGTGAAACCTGATGTTTCTAGTGCTCCTTCTTAGTTTTCAGAACAAGGACTCTATTACTCAAACGGATTTGAAATTACTCTATCCCCTCTGCTCCAGTCTTGTGAGACCACAGAGTAAGACAGGGGATCTGTTGAAATGAGTCCAGAGGAGAGACAACAAGTTGAACAACCCACCCCTCCTCTCTGCACTTGAAAAATCCACATTATGGCGCTACATCCCACTCGGGGTTCTCCACAACAAGAGAAACATGGGCCAATCAGAATGGGTCCAGATGAGGGTTATAAAATTACATGAGTGTTATTCCAGAATCTTGCTTCAGCAATGGTTTTACTCTCTGTGTCTGTAGTGACATCTTCACTGGTGCAGCACATTCCACACAAAAGTATTTAAAGCTTCTCTTTAGTTTAGCAAAGAGAGATTAGGTAGTTACTTCCAAAGGTTAAATATCTGGTATTTATTCTAAAAAAATCTATTTTAGTAATTCAATATTGCTCTTTGTGTCTAGAGAATAATTGGTAGTGGAAAACAACAAAATATAAACTGTAGAGTGTATGTTTGTTTTGGGTTTTTTCCCACAAATCTTCTTGGGTTTAGCGTCATTTACAGCAAACCATATTGCCCTATAAATATGATTATTGTGTAATAAGTACCCAACCAAGAGAAAAGGTTTAAATTCGGTCAGAAAAAAAAGTCAGGAAAGTAAAAACTATAAATGAGTAACTGCTTCCAGGCATTTGTTTCAGACAGGATTTAGCTACTATCTCTTCAGCATCCCCACTTTACAGTCACATAATCCTTAACTCCTGAATGAGGCCTGAGTTAGCACCCAATACATTTGCTCAATTAAGGGCTACAAGCAATGTTTTTATTCATATATACGCTTGAAAAAATAGTGTAAGAGAGCAAGCATAGGGGATTTTTGTGCAACTGTTGCAGCATATTCTTTCACTATTTTTTCAAGGGTCACTCTTCCACAATCTGTTTTTGTGCATGCACAAACATAATTAGTAACCTAAAAGTCATATTTTCCCAAGTGCCATATACCATCAGGATTTTAGAATTTTTCAACTCTAATGTTTTTCAGTGCTAAACAACTCAATGATAACATGGCAGTCCCTACATCCCTATTCAAATAATTTCAGTTTTGAGTTTTGATTAATAAGGATTCCTCAGATGAATGAAAAATTCAGGATGGAAATTTTAGACATTTTTTCTTTGCCAATTTTCCCCTTAAAGTAGACAATAAAAGTTATAGCTGACAGTACAGGGGAAAATGGACAGCTGTGTTGAGAGTGTTAAGAGAAGCTCCTGCTGAACATTGCGAAAGTGAAATCTAGTATCTCCTTCTTATTAATTTTCATTTTGAAAGAAAAAGAAACCCATAAATTTTAGAGTCATCCAGTGTAGGATTTAACTCTGTGGGATTTGGTTATGAGGATAAAATAGGAACAAGAGATCTCTAAAGATGGGTTTTAGAGCATGAGAGTTTATTGTGAGGGAGCGTGGGTGTGAGAGGCCTGCTAGGCTGCAAGACACAGCTCAAAGCAGGTCAGAGAAGCAAGAGAGAGAAGGAGAGAGAGAGAGGCAAAAGAGAGCAAAAAGAGCAAAAAGAGAGCGATTTGCCATTTACAATACAATAAATCATCTTCTGTGTTGAATATTCTAATTCTCTTTAACCAATTTGAGACAAGCTACAGACCCTACAGCATTTACATATAACCTATAAGAATCATCACATTACCATATGGGGTTATATTTTAAACCTTAAAAAACTGCTTTTTTGGAATCTCTACCAGGCAGGCAGGGTCTACTCTGACCTTTGGACCTGCCTAGGCAGAGGGCATTGTTCTATCAAGAAGGGAGATTACCTTCAGTAGCCATACCATTGTTTCCTAGTTACTCTTCAACTCAAACCTTGTCTTCATCTCGATTTCGTTTATACTTTCCATGTTCTCAGCATCTTTTGCAAGGTAATCATATCTATAAGGCTTTCCTATTTCATCTTCCCCAACAATCCAAGCCTTGCAGAATCTAAGGACAACTAAATAGTAGTCAGATGGCATAGCCAAATAATTCTGGAGGTTAAGTGCAAATGTATTCAACCATAAACCCAAAGGGAAATTTTAATAAAAAGAGAATTCATAAGTGTGCTAATATGTTAGCTGCTTTTTTAATGTGTGTGGCGATTGTTGCTTGAGCAAGAACAGTTTACGAATGAAAAATCTGGCTGGACACGTGTCCAGATGAATATTTTCTAGTTATAGTTCCTGGAGCACTAAAGAATACTAATCTGCTTCTGAGTACTTATTGGTACAATTTGAGCAAGAATTATTTGATCAGGACTTTTGTTGTTTGGTTGTTTTCAATTGTATTTTTTACATTTTACATTACATGCAAAATTTTACATTTTATTACATCATTCATCAACAAATATGTAAGAGCAGAAGCTTCTTATACGCTTCTGCAGTGCTTAGCCAATTGTATCATTTGAACTTTAAATTAAATAAATCTAATTCTTATTAAGAACAAAACTAATAATATTGTTCTTGAAGTGCTGGATTTGTGTGGTCCTGTCCTGATACTGGATACTCTCCAGAGATCCTTTGCTTAAGAGGAATACTGCTGTCTTTCATTCTTGACTGCTAAAAGCAAAGTTTGAATACAAAATTTGAAGAGTTTAGAGGATTTTCGTATATTTTTGGTAGCTTTTCTCAGTGAAAACGTATATTTATTTGCACTGGGAAACCAGTTGTGAATGCAGCGTACAGAAATTCAAACATCAGCTTAAATGCTTATTGTTCTTCTCAGGTGAATTGTTCTTTCTGGTGGGTTCTATATGAGTCCATCAGCCTTCAGGAACTGATTCTAGAGGTAACTTTAACTTCTTTATTATTGAAATCTAAATTTTAGAAAGATCTTGAAATTTCCCAAAATATTTCTAAAAGCATATCCCAGAGAACAGGAGGGAATCAAGGCTAGGTCTCTGATAAAATTTGTAATTTTTATTAATTCATGAAAATAGGTGAATTTGCAGTTTACACATATGGCTAACATACTAATCTTTTTTCCTCTTCCTTAGACTGAGAAATATTTACTATTTAAGCCTGATTCAAAAGTTAGTTAAGGCTTAACCTCTCTGTTGCATTTTACATTGGCCAGACATTGGGTAAGGCTGAAGTACCATTATTTAGGGACATCCATGCTTGCTGAAGTTCCCACATCTTTCCAACTGAGCATATTCTATAATTTAACTGAGCTGGAATTAAATGAATAAACAAGCCCTTAGAAAAAGTTTTAAGTGGTATTTATAGCATAAGCTGGCTCATTTACCCTGTGTATAACACAGCTGTATTACTAGGTGAGAGAAGCATATCAAACAGGATTCATAAGAAAAGCAATAGAGTGCAGCTACACTATCATTATGCAGCTGTGTAAATTGTGGTTCACCTACACACTGATTATAGAATGCAGTGCTGTTTTCTTAATTTTGAAAAGCATAGATAAAGTAGCCTGGAAATACTTCTTTTTATAGGCAATAATGTTGATAAAATATAATACAAACAGTATTTAAGTGAGTAAAACTTGCAAAAAAGCTGAGTCTTGCTTCTGAAAAAAGGATCTCTGAGACGTCTAAGACTACAGATTTAAAAAAATATAATCAGTATGTTTAAATTCAGTGAAGACCACAGCTTCTCCCTCTTTGAGAGCTGGTTACCATCAAACAGAACTAAAAAGAGATAAGTTCACAAAGACAGAAGGAGGTAGTTAACTCTTTGAGAGGTACGTGACTAGCCACAGTCCTTACTAAAGGAAATAATAGCATGTGTGCTTCATTCATTTTATTTTGTCCTTAGCATGCATTTAGGGCAATGGGTTGGAAGCAGTGCACTGGTTTGAGTAGACATTTGATGTGATCCTCTGTGCACTCATCCATCGAGTGATCTTTCATCCATCCAGTGATCTTTCGGCTTTTCTTATCCATCCAGTGATCTTTTGGCACTGAGACAATGAAAATGAGGTGGGGAAGGAGCTCTTAAAAATTGCCTGGCTACTTACACGTATGACAAATTTTGTCAAAAATCTTTTCTTCATTAGAATATACTAACACTCAAATAATTATTTGAATACTATTAAATGTTAGAAACTTTAACCACTATGTGCACTAGCTATAGAAAGTTGATTGCCACTAGTTTAACAACTATTAGTTATACTACCACTTTTTCTTTCCCTATTCATTTCTGTATTCTTTGCAGGGCATTAGTGATGCCAGCACTTAGAATTTTAAATCTACAATTTCCAGTCCACAAAATGGTACGAATGACTGAGCCACTTTCAGAACCCATCCCACCATATCTGTATCCTACTGATAAATTAGTCTGTATGATGGTAGTAATGACAAGAGCATGGTATTTTAAAATTCATGGCAGAGTGGTAAAGTTCCCAGTTCCTGGGAAAAAGGACATATAACCACCTGTTTTTAAAAAAAGTAGAAAGACCTGAGGAACTACAGGCCAGTCAGTTTCACCTCTGTGTTTAGCAAGATCATGGAGCAGATCCTCATGGAGCCTGTGCTTGGGGACATAGGATTCAGAGAGGGGATCGGGGTCTGCCAGCATGGCTTCTCTAAGGGCACATCATGCCTGACAAACTTGCTGGGTTTCTGTGGATAACATTGCTGGTTAAGGGGAGAGTTACTGATGTTGTCTAGCTGGGCTTGACTGGCGTCTCTAAACTGGAGAGGCATGGGCTTGACAGGTTGACCATCCAGAAAGTAAGGAATGGACTGGATGGTCACAATCAAAGAGTTACTGTCAGCGTCTGGGTAGAGAGCAGTGATGACAAGTGTCCTGTGGCCTGTATTGGGACCACGATTACCTCTTATGGGGACATGGAGAGTGAGGTTGAGTTTACAGTCAACAAACCTGTGGATGACCCCAGGCTTGGTAGTCCAGGCACTCCAGAGGGAAGGAATTCCCATCAGAGGCACATTGACAGAGTAGAGGGGTGGGCCCATGCTAACCTTCAACAAGGCCTAGTGGAATGTCAGGGCAGTTCCAAACATGGAGACAGCCTGGCTCCCAATTAGACTAAAAGCAGACCTGCGGAGAAGTACCTAAGGGGGATGGTGGATGAAAATCTGAATACGTCCTGGTGATGTATGTTTGCAGACCAACCACATCCCGGGCTGCAGGTCAAGGGAGGTGATTTTACCCCTCTACACCTAAACCCTGTGAGACCCGACCTGGAACACTGAGGCCAGCTCTGGGATCTCCAGCACGAAAAGACATAGACCTGCTTGAGTGGGTCTAGAGGAGGTCCCCAAAAATTATCAGGGAGTCTGGAGTACATTCTCTATGAAGAAAGTCTGAGAGACATGGCGTTGTTCAGCCTGGAGAAGAGAAGGTTCCAGGGAGACCTTATGGCAGCCTTGCAGTACTTAGAAAAAGGTTACAGGAAAGGTGATGACAGATTTTATCAAGGATTGTGGTTATAGGACAAGGGTGTTCAGTTTTAAACTGAAAAGGGTTAGATGTAGATTACACATAGGGAAGAAATTGTTTACCCAGAGAGTAGTAAAGCACTGGAAGAGGTTTCTCAGGGAGCCTGTGGATGCTCCCTCCCTGGAGTTGTTCAAGGCCAGTTGCAAGAGTCTGAACAATCTAATCTAGTGGTCTAGTCTGAACAATCTAATCCTTGCGCATGGCAGGGGGATTAGAACTAGATAATTTTTAGTTCTAATTGATTCTATGATTAATGTAGCACTTTAGAAACATTTGCCATCCTTAAAAAACATTTTTCACAAAACCATTTAGTTAATTTGTTCAATCACACATGTACCTCCTTAAAAATTCACAGTCTCACTAAACTAATTTATTCAAGTCAAGGTGCATTTTGGAATGAGCTTCTTAATAATGTCATTTCTTTCTCTCTTTTCTTTCTCTTTGTATGTCAAGAGGAGGAGAGAAAAAAGACCAGGAAATCAGAATCTATGTCTTTAATGAATGGATGTGGCAGTAAATAAATAATAAACAAGTAAAAATCCATAAACTCTTGAGCATTTCACATAATAAATTGACCCATTTACTTTGACCTTTTTCTTACAAAACCCTTAGTGGGTCAGAAATAGTTACTGAGATTCCTACATTTGTAATATTAATTTTTCCCTGTGATCAGATAATTACAAACTAGAGTATGTGAAACCTAATACTTTGGCTTTCAAATGTTTCATTTAAGGTAGTGACAGGGTAAGTTTCTGCTTTCTTGTTCATTTAGTAATCTCTAGTTCTTTTCATTTTTCTTTCCCAGATCAGATTAAAATTAATATCTCCAGTTAACAGCTTTGCAAACTTAACTATGGCTATGAATCAATAATAGTGAATCATTATTTTTATAGGACAAACTCAGTTTTATCAAAGGGGTTTTTTTTGCTTACAAAGCAGTGCATTTAAGATTGTGTTCTTTATTGTACATATTTACACTTCCTTCCATCACTTTGAAATCTTCATTTTATTCATGCCTCTTACCTGGTTTGCAGTGTTGCAAAACTATGGCCTGGATTTGGAGCAGTATTAAAGGCTGAAATTGGCTCACTTCTGAGTCAAATATATGATGGAGTTGTAATGAAATATCTATTTATATCTGAGGTAACCTACAGTTTCTCAGAGTTGTTTACATATTATAGAGTGAGCACACACAATGATTTTTTATTGGACTTATATAGACTTACATAAGTCTTTTGAAGTGTATTCTAATTGCTCTATGACTTGGTTGCAAGACAAGGTCAAACTGAGAGGGTTTTAAAGATGTTAAAGTTCTAACAGACAGATGGCAGACATCATATCAGTGTTAAGCAAATCACTTAAATATGGTACCACCTCTAAAAGGGTATCAGATTTCATCAATACTCCTCAAATTTATCCAAATTTTAAGCAGGCAACTGAGTCTCATGAATGTCAGTTCTTTGCTTGTACAAGTTGTTTTACTGAATCACATTTTTTTCTATTGTAGAAGTCATAGATCAGTTACCATTTTAAATGGCAATTATTTATGTGATGTCATTGTAACAAGCTAATGAAATCAAATCAGATAACATTAAAATACCAGCAGCAGTATCTCACCTCATATTTTAGCAAACAAAAAGTTAAGTTGAGGGTCATTTTACGCTGTAAAGCAAAAGTTAGATTGTGATTGTCATATGCTGACCCAAAGATATTGTGCTGTTGATTAGAATCTAGTGGTCGTACTGCTTATTACAGTACATGCACACACCAAAAAAGGTAATATGTCACACTTCAAAATAAACAAATTATAATCAGCAAATAATGTGATCACAGCATTCAATGGGGACTTAGAATATATTCTAGGAATATACAGACATACAATTTGTGGAATACTAAGACACAATCTAAATGGAGCCAGTTCCCACACTTCATGGAAGAGATTTCACCCTCCTCATTCTTCTGCTGTCCTATGTAGTCTTAGCACTGTCTCTGAACAGCCTAAAGGTTTTTAGCATGTGCAAGATTGTTACTGGAATAGTCCTACAAGCAGAACCAAGAAGTAGAAATATTCAGCATTTTTCCTCTTTTCCTAAGGGTTTGTTACGTTAACAGTTAGTGATGTGCACAGTTCACTCGAAGGTATTTAAAACTGTGTTTCTAGTATGGAGCATTTGTCTAGACAGTTTCTAAGATTCAGAAGCTCCTTTACAAGGTAATTATTTCCAGTGGTCTTGGGTGCATTGACGGTGGATATCATTGTGTTAGACCAAGACACTGTCTGCTAAACTTCCTCCACTCTAAATATTAAAGTATTAACTTGGGCTACAGTGGTTGCTATCCTAGAAAAAAAGTCTGCTGACCTCTGACACCTCTCATGTAAGTGAGTCAGCAAGCAGACTTGGATACACTACGGCAGGAGAAAAAAATAAAGTGACAGCTAATTAGTATCCAACAGCTGTTCAGGTGGTACTGGAGGAGGAGCCAAGGGCAGAAGCAGAAATACAGAAGAATTCACTTAATGTAGAAGTCTGTTTCCTTCATGCTGTCAATATCGTCTGGACATTGTTTTTCTGGAATGTCATAGAAAGAAATGAAAGGGATCTCCATGAACTTCCAAAGTTCAGTGGGTCCTGTCCAAGTATTTGAGGCAAATGTTCCTGGAATTTGTTTCTTGGGGAAGCAGCCAGCAATTGCTTGACTACTCTGTTAGTACACTTTTCAGTGAAAAAAATCAAGTCAGACCCAGATCTCATTCAGCAAACTTTGATTATCATGCTCCTGTGGGGCAACACCACTTCCCCAAAAGCCCTGCTGGGGTAAAGACCCTGCTGGGGTTTTAATATAAACATGAATTAGGGTGGTATTCGGCATCTTGAAATAGATGTGATTTTTGATTTTCAATTACCCTAGGAACTGAAATCCTTAGTTTAGACTTAACTGAGGTTTTGGGGTACTACCTTTTGATGGAAACTATCAGTCCTAAGATCTGGCAAAAGAGCATATATATTGCTTCATTTTACCACAGAGTTTTAATTCCATACTGGTCTGAAAAAAGTTACTTTCCAATCAGATTGTCTTGGCAACCATTCTGTGCAGACAGCACCTGTTACACTTGACTCGTGTTTCTCACCCTTACATGCTGGAAAACATACTCAAATATGTTCTTTAGAATAAACTTCATTTTCTGGTGCCAGAAGGCTCTCTTATTAAACAGAGTATTTTGTACTAGCCTTCTTGAAGTCAACAAAGTGCTGTCTGAAGTCAAATAAACAGTAGATTTATTGAAGGTGACTCATACAGCCAATAAATATGTGGAGTGAAAAATCTGGTTTCATCTTGTCCAATTTCTACATTACTCTTCATTTTCCCAGGAAACTACAAAGCTGCAGTACTTTCAGTAAAACACCTCCTTATAAAACGATCTGGTTTGTCTGTCATTGAGAAGTAATACGTTTTCACTGCTTTAGTATCAGAATATACATCCTTCATTTTATCTTAACTCAGCCACTGGAATCCTAATGATCAAAGTAATTTCAGAAGGTTCTGTCTATTGTGAGAGCTATCTCATTCACAAGTGAAGGATGAGTTCTTTTTCTCCACAAAGAGAGCAGCAATAATTTCCATTCCTCTTTACTCAAATAATGTTGTGCCTTTCATGTTCCCCTTCAATTTTTGCAAATGCTGCAGTTTTATGACGTTTGAAGACCTTGTTTATAATAATTTTGTATTTTGATGCCAGCAGCCCCAGGACAATCAAAATCCACTTCTGCTTTCATCTACTTTGATTAATTCGATTGTACACCATCCTGACTTCTAGGAGGGAACTGCAAAATATATATTTTCCTCTGTGGAGTGGTGCAGCACATTAGACGTAACACTAAATGCTGCTGAAAACAATGTTTATTTATCATCTTAACTGGTTTGATACTGTTCATCAAAACAAATGGAACTACCCTTGGATACTTTTCACATGTTTGTCTTCTGTGTATAGGACTCAGTCATTGGTAGTCAGATGTGTCAAAGGGAAGCAAGTCATTAGTAAATTTAGTTACAGATATTTGCTGTTGTACATAAGGCAGACATACTCATGGATAACTTTAGAAAGCTGAGCAACTTTATTAAGTCTTCAGCTTCCTAATTCTACAATGATGAAACTTACCTTCCTCAGGACGGCAGCTGAAGCAGGCAAGATGCTGAGCAAATACTGTTAAACAGCAGAGAGAAGAGGAATTTCTGCTCTCTGGGCTGGGAGTGGGAAAGGGAGCAGATAGCCTTCTCCAGACCCTTGGGCTCTGCACCACCTTTTTTTCCCTCACAAAAAATTTTTGATCCATCTTTGAAATTTTTTTTTATGTAGCCATTAGAGAGGGAGTGTGTGCTACTACTCCCCTATAGTGGCAATCTGAGAAGTTAAATCCTTCTTACCTTATTGGAAACACGGAGAATTGCATGTCAGGTTTTCTTACTAAGGGTCTCTTCAACCCTTCTTGAAATAGCTCTATCATATTCAAAATATTTTCAAGATTCAGTATATCCAAACACCAGAGTTAGCAGTGCCTGTGTGAGCATTCCTCCAGCACTAATTTGTCACTGTTGAGACAGACTCGACACTTACGTATAGATGACAGCAACTCAGTCAAGGAAGGAAAAAGAGTTTCTTTGTTACTACAGAGCTTCTTTTATACTATTTCATAGCACGCGTGCCACGTGTCCATTGGTTCCTAACTTACTACATTTCAAACTCATTGGCTACCTATAGTTAGCCCGCTATCTTTGCAACAGCAGCCTCCTTCAAACAGGCACAGATTTCTCTCTGAGCTGGTTTTGTTTCTTGCTCATGTTGATGCTAAGATTCTCACAGGTATGAGCGGATTGTATCTGTTCCGTGTCTGTGAGCTGAGGCAAGCTAGCTGTCAGTTCCCACATGAATTTTGAATCTAGCTTTTTTCAGTATTTCATTATCTGCTGTGTTTTCTGCAGAGGACTCCACCACATAGTATGTTATGTGACAAAGAGAAAAAAAAAAAAAAGTAAACCAGTAAAATTACCGCTATTCACTCACTTAACTTTAGTTAGAAACCTTTCTTTCTCTTTGACAGTTTTAATGAGGCTCTCTTTTGTAAGACATGATACTGCAACTGCTGCTGTCTAAGCTACAACCATCCATTATCTTCATTACCTTTAAAGTGTTTGGCTCCAAAGGAAAGAAACAAATCAGAATATACATAAAGATAACATTTAAAAGCCATAAATTGCCTTTTTGTTTTTTAAGGTGAATTTCTAGTAACACAGTTCGAGGTATTGGTGCATCTCAAACACCATGTGCTGTATTTCACCTCTCTTCATACCTTTTTCTTAACAGATTACATGAGGGTGATTCAAGAATTATTTTTTCTACTGTTGACTTAGTAGCAGTATTACAGCTAAATTTTTAATTCAAATGTCACAGTAGATAGCTCCTACAATATTGAAAAGCATCAGTCCTTGGGCCAGCTCAGGTACAACTGTATCCAGTGTATTAAATAGAATGACATTATTTGTTTTGTTACTATTTTTCAACTGAGACACTGTTAGGTGGCAAAAATATTAATTTTTTATTCAAGATAAGTGTCTACCACTTTATCTTCTTGGTAGAGTTTCATTTTGTCCCTCAGGTAGCAATTGTTATGTTGTAAACTACATAAAATGACTGTTGTCAAAGAGTTGCTTAAGGAACTATATGACTAAGTGATTCCTATTGTTAAATATCTTCTGTAAAAAAACGCAAAGAAGAGTGGGAGGAGGAGGACAAGGAGGACAAGGAGGATGAGGAAAAAAGAGGAAGGAGAAAGAGGACTAGAAGAAGGAGGACAAGGAGGACGAGGAGGAGGAGGGAGAAAGAGGAGAAGAAGGAGAAGAAGAAGAAAAAGGAGAAGAAGGAGAAGAAGAACCCCAAATAAGTAAATAAATAAAGCAAGGGAAAAAAAAAAGATAGAGAAAGAAGACCTTTTTAAGTAATTTTTGAAATGACACTAAAGTTTTCTTTTGGAAGGGAAACAAAATGCCAAAACATACAGTTGCCTGGATGCTGTTGTCTATTGCCAAACTATCAAAAAGAATTTCTCTATGTTTATTTTAAATATATTAGGCTGGAAACATGCTATCCAAGAGGTTTCAAAGGGAGTGAAATTAAATTTGAAACACTATGTGGGTATCTCCATATCTGGTAACCTATATATGGAGACAACCTGATCCAAATCTAAAAACAGAGTTTACTAAATAAGTAAATAAATAAATAAATCAATCATGCAGGTTCATTTTTATTTTTAGCATCCTTACATCTCTGGCTGCTTAGAAGCAACTAGCTTTGTACAAGTAGCTTTCTAAGTACTGACGAGGACCTAAAATCAAAAAATATAGCAGGTCATCCTGTCGGAGGTTGGGAGGATGCCTTAGAATTTTTCTCCATCACTGTTACTAAGCAACAAATAGATGGGTGATTAACAACCATCAACTCTTTTGTAAGAAATAAAGGGTGTGCTTGGGCAGGGCAGAGGAAGGGAAGAGCCAGCCTTTGGAACACTCACTCTCGTCCTCCGACACTGGGAGGAGAGGCTGCTCCTTGCTTCTAGCTGGGACCGGAGGAAGTTCAGCTGTGCCCTGTTCTTTTCTCCTGGCTGGGTGAGCTTTGATTCGACCTCTTTTCCCACTTTGAGGTGCACATTTCCCTGGGCTGCGTTCTCTCGCGGTGGCTGCCGGGAGAGTCTGGCTGCTCTGCCGCCCACCCTGCCCTGTCGCACAAGACCGCGGCTTCTGCTGTGACTGCAGAAATCCTTGCTACCCCGCTAGCTAGCCGGGGAGAGACAGCGCCACCTGCAGCCGCTCGGCAGTCATCGCACCTGCCCTGCCCGGCCGGGAGCTCAACAGCGCCATCTGCTGGTTTTTTTCGACCGTAATTACACCGCACGGGAAATTAATCTACTGTTGGTTTCTGGTTCTATTTATGGTTGTTATTATTGTTATTGCTTGTTTATAGATCTTAGTAAAGAACTGTCATCCCTTTTTTCCTATATCTTTGCCTGAAAGCCCTTGACTTCCAGATTAAAATAATTCGGAGGGAGGGGAAATCACATTCTCTGTCCTAAGGGAGGGTTCAACCTCTCTTAGCAGACACCTGTCTTTGTAAACCGAGACACATCCTCATCCAATTACCCTGTGAGCTTTGAACATGGCTCCAAGTATGCTTCATGGGTGAAGGCTCTAAGGAAATCCTAACCAAGAATTATATCAGGAAACTATTATGTCAGCTGGCAACTGGATCTTGTATTGTTAGTGCCACACCAGGGAACAGCTCAGAGATGAATGTACAAATACTGAAACTGATCATGGGCAAAAATTGAGATAATATTGCCAAACCCATCTGCTGTCTTTGACACAGTAGAGCACAGAGCAGGAGTATCACTCCCACATGTCCTATCTACCAGGAACAGACAATAGATAATTCAGTACCACAAACTCTCAACACAATTCAAGATGTAAAACCTAGAAAGGATACCTTACCCCTAAAATTCTTCCACAGTATTTAAAAACCACACCATGCATGCAGCGCATGCCACACCACACACCCTTTAGCTACAAGAGGAAAACAGAATATATGAGGGAGATGTTACTTCAACCTACATATTTATGGTGATGATAGTGCCCAGCTGTGCACCAGTTATCAGTGGCTTCCAATAAGGAATCACTAAGTAATCAGATGCTATAACAATTTAAAATGGTGGCAAGTGAATCAAATTTTGGCCTGGAAAATAAGAAGCTAATGATATTTTAGGACAATTAGGCATTTTTAGACTTTCTGAGATGAATTTTATTCTATACTACTTATGACAATTTACTAAGACACTCTTAATCTTACCAGTTGTCACTAAGGTCTTGTAACAAGATGAGTTACCAGCTAGAGGGTGCATTGTATAACCCTGTCTGTAATGAAGGGACTACAGCAAGCTATATATCAGCAGAAGCTTGTACATAGGAAAAAACTGCTAAGGCAGAGAGATGAGTAGACTTTTCCTGGTGCCCACGAAGCCCTCTATCACTGCCCCTCCTCAGCTGTGCAGGGGAGAGAAAATATAGCAAAATTCTCATGGGTCAGAATAAGGACAGGGAGAGATCACTCACCAATTACTGAGCAGTGCAGTGGGTTAGGGCACCATGGGTGATAGACTTCCCCAGAGCACATCCACCTGGTCGTGTGTGGGGTCCTCCACAGGCTGCAGGGATCTCTCCTCCCCTGTGGAGCTTCATGAGCTTCAGGGTCACAGCTGCCTTACCATGGCCTTCACTAGTGTTTGCAGGGGAATCTCAGCTCTGGCACCCCTCCTTCTTCACTGACCTTGACGTCTACAAGGTAGTTTCTTTCTCATAGTCTCACTCATCTCCTGGCTGCTTTTTTGCAGCAGTTTTTACTTCTTAAATATGTTATCACAGAGGCATTGCCAGTACCAGCTCAGCTTTGGCCAGCAGTGGGTCTATCTGAAGTTGGCTGGAACTGATTTCATCTAACTTCAAGGCAGCTCTTGACATCTTCTACCAGAAGTCCCTCCGTGTTGACTCCCTGATACCAAAACCATGTAGGCAAACAGTACAGGAGATAAATAAGAATCTAAACATAGTAATGAGTTTATCAAGAATTTGAAATGTTCATGGAAAAAGTACTTGAATAGTTGTTTTATGTTGTATTCCAGTAAATAAAAGGTTATAAAATGGAGAAAATTTAGGATAAGTTTTACACCTTTTTTTTACAAGTTTTTTTATGAAGAACCATCTAGATGAACTTGCCCTAAGATAGACACAAGAATCAAATACCTATATACTTTGACAAATGGTTATTACATCTTCTTGGAAGAAACTAGGTTGGTAAAGTGGCTTAAAATTAAGAAATGTTTTTGTAAATATGAGAAATTGTCTAAGAAAATAAACTGGATGAAGATAGGTACTTTTTTGTAATGATAAATTCATATCAAGGAGCTTCAGGAAGGGTTGGGGGAAAAAGACTGTTACAGCTTTGCAAAAAGCTATATGGAAAATATAAAAGAGTAAATCAACAATGTAGACCATGCTACAGGGGAAAGGGAAAAAACAAACCTCAGACAAATCCAGCCATAATTGTTTGTGTTTACTAAGGGAAAACACAGCTGCAGCATGAAGAGCATAATCTAATTAAAGAAAAATATCTTGCTTAAAAGGCTCTGCCCTTTTAAAAAGACATGCTATTGAAGACAACCCACAAAAAATCATATAAGGAAAAAAAAAATTTTGATCTTCAAGGCTGTAGTGAAGATCAACTTTCATCTAAATAACTTCAGATTTCCTTAGCTAGACATTAACAAAAAATGATCTTTTAAGATCTTCTGCAATGCAAATTGGTCTGATGCTAAGACAAGCCTAATTTCCCTCTGCTGCTACTGACAAAGTGTCAAGACCTTTAATTTAATGTAGTTTTGAATAAAGAAAATTTGTTTGAAGAATTAAATAATTTTAATTGAAAAAGAAATTGCTTTGAAGAACTAACTGTGACATTTCCTTCACTTTTTAGGGTAAGTAAATAGTCCTGAAAATATCCAAGTGGCCCAAAGCATTAGCACTGGATTCTTATTTGAGTCCTCTCTAAGCACAGTTAAATGAAGAGACTCCTTTTCTTTTAATTTCCAGTGTATTTCTCAGTTTTCAGTTTGCTGGGAAACTTTAACCATTCTCCTGTGCAGAGAATCCTGCCATGGCCAGGTCAGTGCCTCTGAGTCTCTGTGCCAAGGTTATGTATATATTCCAGCTGGTACAGATGGTATCTATCACCTTCTCCATCTTTTAGCAATCATAAATGCATCAGGCACTATGCCCTTCAATTAAGATCAGCTTTCTTCACCAATACAACGCCTAATTTTGAAACGAATTAATTTATGATTCTAGCTACTTTAGGATGAACCTCTCCTAAACTATATCAACAGGTGCAGTTTTTCTTTTTTCTCCTCTGAGACAGTACAGGTCACTGAGCCAGAATGATGCATACAACATGTGAAGGTGGAAGATTTTCTAAGAAGCTTATGCATAAGAGGGGGAAAAAGACTCCAAGAGATAGTAAGTTCAGCTAAATCATTTACAGGTAACTACATGCATGTGTTTCATAGCCTTTTTTAGAGACTGTAGCACCAAAGATTTGGTAAAGGTATATACTTGGCATATGCGTCTCTAGAACCATTAGGAAATGATAGGCCAAAATTGAAATCTAACTCTGATTCAGGCAGTAGCTCATAATAAAAAATACTCTTAACACTTATGATGACAGCAATATAAATTATTTCTCTCCATGAAATTAAGTTTCCAATAATTTCAATCGTTATTATTACTAAATTAGAAGCTGTTTCCTGACACACTTCTTCTTTTTATGTGTAATTACCTGAGAGCCCTATGTAATCCAAAATAATTTGAGCAATTTTCTCCATTATTTAAGGGAGTTAAAAGTCCCCTTTAAGATAACACTCTCTCACTACATACTCTAGCCCTTTCTGTTATGTGCATGTCTCGAAGAAGAAAATTAAAATTGACCAGGACTAGAGAATGTCTCCCTCTAGCCGAGTAATAAAACACAAAAAAAAAGAGCATTGTCTCTTATCTGTACTTTCAGACATCACCTGTTCTTTACTCAGTGGCAATTTATCTTAAAATATGCTATGGTGAATAAAACCACTGTGGTGAACCTGCATGAAAGCTGCTCAGATAATTGTGATACTCTCATTTCTAGATTGTGGTTTGCTTTATGTAGCAGTGAAAGACTGATCTTTACTTTAGCCAGGAGAGCGGCAGATCTAGACATGAATGGAAATGTAGATCTAGGCACACAGCCCAAGTAAAGCACCTTAGGTCCGTGTGTCTCTTTGTGACCTGTGGGTCATTTATGGATAAATCCCTGTTAATGAGATAATCCCAATACTTACACCAGATGTGTTTCTATGATATAAGGAATTGTTCTAGATGAGGAAGTCCTAGCATGACATTTATCTTTACTTGTAGATACCCTTATTTTGTAAGAAATATATATTTGCTTATCTGTATCGTCACAACACTTAATACTCTGTTGTAGAGCTTTTCCTGTTTATGTATCTCACAGCTGGAGAAACTCTAATTAAGAACACATCTAAGTTCTTGGGAAAAAAGATGAAATTTGTTTAATATACAGACATTTGAATTCTCTACTGATTTTTCTCAATACATAAGATATTTAACACACAGAAAAACTCTAAGAGAAGGTGAAAGAAGTGAATAGACATGAGAGATTCCTCCTAGACACAAAATTGGAATCCAAGTCATACTTTTCTCCAAATCCGTAAGAAGCAGATAAATCCAGTATTTTTTTTTTCTTTTTGCTGTTTGGGACAATGACATATCTTTACATATGGCCAAAAGAAGAAAATAATAATGTTTTCTGATGCCTCCAGTAAGCTGACAGCATGGCACCTTCTCTCTATTTCATTACTGAGCGTGGCTGTGTTCCATGTAGGTGTTGCACATACGTTATTTCAGTCCAAATGTATATGAAGCTCAATTATGATTTATTACCAAAAACTAGTTAAGCAATGCTTAATGCACACAAGTTTGGAATATAATGGAAATTTCGATGAACACATAATATAAATCATGTTTTGGAAGCAAAAGCTGATTGGCTGATACTGACATAATAATAAGTGGAAATGTTTGTTAGGAAAAAAAATAAGCATGCTTATGTTGTCCTTTTATAATTACATTGTTAACACAATGGGTTTCATTTTATAGTAGTCAACTAAAGTCTGTTGGACAAAGTATTGGAAGCTTTCATAATACAAATTTCCAGCTGAATGATCTGTTGCTAATTAACTATTTCCACTCGGAGGGCCATGTTGAAATTCTGTGTTTTCTATTACTTACTTTGCTGATACTTTTTATATGCTTATGTACTTTTAAATACTTTTTATATTTTTTTTTCTTCAAGAATTGAAGTATTGTGTAATAGCAAGACCTGTTGTATAATTGGAGCACTATCCCCTAATTTTGTCCATTTGTACAGTAACGGAATGATCTATTTTCCTTTAAAAAGGTGGTGGTGGTAAGTGTTTCAAGTAAAGGATCATGCCAGCGATAAATACACAGATTATTTGACTGTTCTTACTGCTTTGCTGACAAAATGAAATCCACATCTATTGTGTGAAGTTTGATTTTCTAATTATACATGACTGCTTTATACAGTGGAGGGGCAAAGATCAAAGCCCCAGTGATGATGAATTCTTAGAACTTTCAGAAACCCCAAACCACAGCTAAGAGGGTTCAACCACTGAGCATCTGGCTGTAAAAAAAGGGATTGATTTATTCTTTAATACCAGAAATATACAGGTCTTGAAGAGATATCTTAGCAGATGAAAATGTTGTTCATGAACTTCCAGGATTGCTAGGCTTCCATATAACTTAGAAATCAAAACAAGAACCATTCAAAACAGATATACAGAAGTGTAAAGTTGAAGGATGAAATAACATTTGTGTTACTTTTTAGAAGACGTTTGAATCTGCTTTCAAAAATACATACTATTCTTACATAGCCTTTTTTTTAAAAATCAGGCTACTATGTATTGGTGAAGAAGTGCTTCATTAGTCACCCCCATTATGATCTTTCAGACAAAAAGGTTTTCATTTCACCTATCTTCTAGCTGAACTTTACACAAATTGCTGGAAATTACCCAGAGA
Source organism: Grantiella picta (assembly GCA_013397955.1). NCBI lineage: Eukaryota > Metazoa > Chordata > Aves > Passeriformes > Meliphagidae > Grantiella > Grantiella picta. The sequence continues at coordinate 31,099 of VZRM01000423.1, forward strand.
TGTCCTTGTCCATCTTATAAGTGGTATAATAGGAGTTTAAGATATGTCAATGAGAAAGAAAACGGCATTTTCTATGAATAATTCTGTCCTTCACAGTTGTGATTACTCCTGTGCTTCTTCGCTTACTGTCCTTGTCCAGCTGCTGCACCTCTGTACGAGGTTCAATTTGAGCAGCAATTGCCACATCATTTCTTGTATGCCAGAAGTGTGTCATGTGAGGACTCTCAAGCATGCAAAAATGTTTGCAGAAAATTTAAAAACTATATAGGGGGAAATGCTTTGTAAGAATTTTTTTATTTCACTCTTTTTTTTTTATAAATACAACATTTATAAATATGTCAATGACTTGATGCTGTGAGCAGAAGATGCAGTGTGTGATTTACTTAGCAACACTAAAAATCAAATTCCTCATGTATATATAAAAAGGGACTCTAGATGTCAAGTTTCAATCTGATGAGCTAAGAATAATCACCTGTATCTGCATAGGAGTTCAAGTTAGACTTTAACTACACCCACCAGAAAAAAAGATAAAATTCTTACTTTTGTTCTTGCAATATTAAGCAAATCACCTATTTCTTGATTTATTCAAAGGATTCTGTTCCTGTATGGGAAGTGTTGTGTAAAGTGTGGGGCTTTTCACTCCAGGAATACCACAGAAGGCTGAGGAATAAGTTGACATAAGTGAAAGTCATCATGATAGTTTTTTCCCTTTAAATGGCTTTGTGGGATCCACGCTACCTTACATTAACTTTAGACACCTCAGAAGGGCTTCATTTAATGAAGCTGAATGCTAAGCAGTTAGAAAATAAAACATGTTTGTTTTAGTAAAGTCACCCAAAACTCAGATTCCCCTGGCATTTTAGAAAATATAAGCATGCTTTGTTTCCATCAGCCTTTCTTCAGTGTTCCTCTTCTGTCTATGTTATTGTTACCAGAGAGACTGGAGGAGCAACAGCACATAGAGTTTGAATAGACAAGAATCACTGCTTTCTTGCCGAGTAAACTTCTATAGTTTTCTCATCCATTCTTTACCTCTAAAGCTACAGTTTTTCAATCTTGTTTCATTCTTCCATCTTCTACCCTCATGTTTTTTCAATAGGAGGAATGCAAACATTCTTACTGCAGTTTCTCTTCCTGTTTGTGCTACATTCACCCTCATCACTTTCAGCTCAATCTGCAATTTTCAGTGAGAGCATCCTAAGCCACGCAATGACAATAAGAAAAGATGAAACAGAAGAAGTGGGAGAAGAGGAAGGAAGGAAGGAAGAGAAAGAGAGATAAAAAAAGAAGCTGAAGGAGAGAAAGAGGGAGAAAATGAGATAAAGGTTTGGTAATTTTAAGGTCATTTTTACAGCATGAAAATCTCCAGTTCAGACAAACAAAAATATAATCTTCTGACATACTAGTTTAATTGTTTACTTATGGATAAAAATAGATTTTAGTTGCAATCGAAATATTCAAATTGAGAAGTTTGTTTGGGCTTCCAAGACCAATGGTTGCTAGCTACCAATACTACTTTTTCAAGTGGGGAAGTTGGCTTTCTATAGCCAATTTTCCTTGCAGGAAAAAAAAAGTAAATTGAATCATAATATTGAGTTTCTTTAACCTAGAGTATACTTTGCAAATTCAAACATGCAGAAACATGACTTCACAGAAGAGATGCTGGTTTGTGAAATAACAGCTTGCAAAAAGACCCCAACCCATAAGGAGATTCAATAGTAAAATAAATCCACAAAAATACTGAAGAAATGGGTTTGTAATGATATCCATGCTCCTCTTTCATATCACCTGTAAATAGAAATATTTTTCTATTCATTGTCTTCTTTCTCATACTGTGTTTCAGATCTAACAATGCATTATATTCTGCCTCTATTGTTTCCATTTACTTGACAATAAAATAGCAACAGAAGAGAATGATTACTATATTTCAGTCCTTTGTTTCTCTGAAAACTTCTCATCATATTTTTCTGCAAGCAAAAGGTGTTGGTGTGTTCTCACTTTACCTCCTTCACTGAAGTTTGACACTACTGAGTGTTTCCCTTTCACTGCTTCTTGATTTGTTGGACAATTTCAATAACTTTCAGATCCAACACTTTTGTTTTGTTCTTTCTGCAGAGAAATTCTTGTCTAGGATTCTGCCTCTATGGATAAGGTGATCAAGGTGATCAAGGCTCTTTGAACTATTCATATCAGAGATTAAGAGGAATAACAACCAGTAGTGGAGAAAACAGCAAATAGTCTAAGACTGTATGATGACCAAAACTCAGTTCTACCACCAGTTTGGGATGTTATTGTAGAATGTGTTTTCATCAATACCTCCATGAGCCTGTGTGAATTCCAATACATTCTTTTTCTGCATGACATCCACATTTACAGTTCACAGATTCTTATGTATGCCAGTGATTTTCATATGAACAACTAATGTGTGCAAAGTGCACAAACAACACCTGGGACAACAAAAAATGTATTTTGTATTCACAAAGCTCTTCATATTGACAGCTGCTCACGATTCTTCAGGTTCCTATTTCATTCCATTCTCCTCACACACATTAAAACAGAAACAATTTGTTGCCCTCTATTACCCTCAGCTTCCTCTTCTGTCCTACCTTCTGCTCCTCACCTAATCGATCCTTCTTGTATTCCTGAGTGCACATACAGTTTCTGCCTCCTAGTGATTTTTCCCATTTTCTCATGTAGCTGCTCTATCACCCTACCTCACCTCTTGATCCATTCATCTCTTTCCCCTTTGTCAAAAAAGTTTTTTTTTATTTTCATCCACAACTGTATTGGTCAAATTGATTCAGGTCTGAAAGAACTGAAAAAGGACCAGATAAAACCATAATAATAGTAATAACAAAATTGGTTTTCTGTCCTTTTTAGGATCTTTTTTAGCAAAAAAAGATAATATACAGCTTCAACTTCCAACTGTGGTTTAAAAGCAATATATTAGTGAAGTATCTCCCTTGTTAATACAGTCACACTGTGGATGAAATACACAAATATCCCTATATAGCTGAAATGTTAATTCAATCCCATCTACTAAGATAAAATCATACATTAAGAGAAAAGCTGATTTGCATAAGTCATTTGCTTTACATCATGTGGTCTAGCCAGATTGATCTGAATAGAACATTTTGGTTTACAGGGTAAACAGAGAAGTCAAAAATTTTTCTGGGCAGAAGGGGATCCTTAGTCTCAGAAGAAGAATCATTATAATTTTTGTCATTCCCCTATGTACTAGGCTGTGCTGCTGAAACTAAAGTGAAGCCTTATTTACTATACTTCAACAATAATGGATACAGTTATGTATAGTACATGTCTTGAGGAAAAATTGCTTCAATTGTTTTATTTTGAAGAACAATGAGAGGCACACTGATGATGCTCCAGCAATAAGAACAACCATATTATTTTACTCTTTAGATAATATTAGCTATGAATCAGAAGTCTTTAGACATGTAAAATTTACCTCTTCACTTCAGAGGTTTAGTATCTGTACTTAGACACCAAAATGCTATTCACCTTCTTCATGAAATGCTTAGTCTTAAAAACATACAACTCATCAAAATAGATAGCTGCATGTGTGAGCACTTTCTGTCAATGCTGCTGTAAGAAAGACCAGTGAAGATATATTACACTAAGTCTTTGTTACTCAACAAGTGAAATAAGTTTTCTATTTTATATAAACATAAAGTGAAATCTTCCAAAAAAACCAGACTTAGAACGAAAGAGATGTACCTGGCAGAGTTTACAAAGACACACAAAAAACCTGAGTGACACGTGGAAACAAAGAGTTTCAAGGAGTATCCCTGGAACTCCCAAACACCTATGAATATCACAATGATTTAGCATGAGCAAACCTACCCCACGGCCAGCGGAATGCATTCCTACTAGAGAAATATGTGTTCAAATGGTTAACAAAGCTCTTCAGCAATCTCAACTTTCTCAATAGTGAGGAGGAACATGATGATATCCCACACTGGAAAATCTTCTCCACCTCTGGTTGGAGAAAACCAAAAATTGTTATTATCACATTATGGATCAAAAATCACACTTACAGTAATGCATATATGCACAGTCATGCTGTGACTAGAGCCTTGGATTGCCTTTATCAGATCTAACTGCTAGTGTCAGCAATTGAATTTGGGGTCCTCCGCCTGGTTCATGCAAAGTCCCATTTATTGTACAGAGTATATCATGTCCTATAGTGTCACAAACTTAACTTAGCCATTACAAGAACTTTGGTTTCTAGGGTTACAATGTTTTACTTTCCTAATGGGTCACTGATTGCCGTCATCCTGCCCAATCTCTCCTGCTAATCACTTATGCATAAGGTAAACACAGTCTTGTCTTACTATCAGTTTCAGCTGCTGCCAGGGGTGATTCAGCTTATCTCTCTTAATGTCTCACATTAGCTGATAACAAAAGACCTCTATAGCTGCAGTCTTCAGGCAGCTTCCACCCAAACTCCCACGTGATAGGTTGAGCTTTGTTATGCCTCAAGATCAAGAGATGTGTATTCCTCAGAATGACAGGCACTGGCCTGTAAAATGTCCAAGTCAATGGCAGCAGTGGAGACCATCAAATACAGCTGAATCTTTGAAATGGAGGCCAAAGATTAAAAGGAAAATTGCTTAAAAATAAGGTGTGAGTCAAGTTTGGTACAAGGTCAGGCACATATCCTGATCATTCTCATGAAAAAAAGTCTTAGAAGGCTATGTTTATTATTTGACATAGCAATAAATCATGCCAGTTACTTTGCTTACATAATGCTTTCTCAATTACCATTACAGGCTGGTGCACCTCTACAGCTCTCAGATCAAAGATACACTTAATTGCCAATGTGTTAGCTTAGCTACAAAAGATACACAGAAACAATAACTTACTGTATTTCAGAAAAAATTATCACCTTAAGATAGAAAATAGTTTATCAGCTCTAATATCTCCGTGATGAAAACCATTGAAATAACATAAAATAAAATAAAATAAATAAAATAAAAATCAATAATGACTTATTTTTTTTTGCAATGCGTACATTTTTGCAATGTGTACATTTTTTTGCAATTGGTATCATAAGACTAAAGAACAGAGAAATGTGTCATGGCGAAATTAAGACAGAAATAATGAATATGAGAAATAATGAAAAATATGAGACTGGATTTATTTTTGTTGCACAAAGGACTCAGTTGAAGACTGGGCTGAGAAGACTAATGCATGATTATCTGCTCCATCAATAGCCTGGCAGTGCAGGAATTTGCATTCATACCTGCAAAGGTGGCCACTGGAACACCTTGTGATTAAATATCTTCAGCCTGAGTCTGGTGTTATAAAAATTAAAAAGAATAGCCTGCCTTTTTTCTCTGTTTTGACTGCTTATTCTGCAGTTATGTAGGAAGAGAAGATAATAGTAATAGACAAATTCATTTGTAAGAGTTTGTCTCTGACAGTCCTATCAAGAGAAAGATCAATTTCTTTCCTGTTGAGTCGGTTTCTTTAATAAGATGAATTTGTTTTAGAAGAATGATATTTAAAGTACAGATTCCAGTGTTTTCTGGGGTGAAAAACTGTGGGTTTCTTTTTCCACACCTCTTAGACTAATAAGGCTTGCTGCTGCATTGCTAGTTTAGAATACAAGTAAATTTAAGAAGCTATTAATGCCCCCCATTTTAGTCCTTGAAAAAAATGCCAATACAGTTTCAATGTAGATTATACATTTAGTAGAAATTGCAGGACATGTATACATCATGTTACAAGGGTAATTTTACACCTGAAGAATCAGGAGACTGAAGCAGGTGCTTCTGAAGTTGCTGGGTATCCAGCACTTTCTCTTTTACAGGCTGTCTTGCAAGTACACTCTTCTGTCATCCACATTCTGTGCCAGTGGCTTTCTGTCCTGCATAGGGATAGCTCACCTTACAGAGAAATAGACAAGAAATAAGTAGGAAGTGGATGATCTGAAGTATCAGCAATTTTTAGTAGATTTTATGTGATTTCTAATTGATGTCTTACTGTAGTAAAGTAAATAAAAGAAATTTTGAGGTCTAAAAATGTAAAGACCTGAATGCTATTTATTTAATGAATTATTTTTAAATGACTAAAAAAAAAATCTCTTCTCAGTAATGCTGAATTTATATAAAGCATATATTTAATAAACAGACAGAGTTTGATTTTACATTTCAAACATGGCAAAATAGCTCACTCCAGAAAACAGGACACATGAAGGACAAGGACCGATTGAACTATGAATTTTTTAATTTTTTTTTTAACATCGAGCAATATTGACATTATTCAGGATTTATTGATTCACTGTTATGTGTCCAATAACCAGAAATGTAATCTCCATGTCTAATCATGTGATGGGTTATTTCACCCACATAGAGCAAATGGACCATATGTTTGACTTCAAAATTATTTAATTACCATATGAATTAATGCCAGGTTTAATTTCTGGACATGATATTCAGTAAGAGAGAAAAACACTGACATTGGGAACCTATTTTGCTGAAAAGTTAACAACAGTCTTTGTCCAAGTGGTAGGATATTTATATTTAATTCCAAAAGAAATTAGTGGCCTGAATTTGTTTTACAAAATTCAAGCAACTGTTCAAGAACTCTACCTTTAACCACATTTCTTGTGCATAGCTTAGCATATGGCCAGTATCTGTTCTTCTAATGTCACTGCTTATATAACAAAATCTCATTGAAATTGAAGCAAGCATTGGAACAATTCTCCTTAAGAGAGATTTTAAAAATACATATCAACATCTAGTTTCCATTGGTTTTGAGGCAAAACCACTGTGCTGCTTGTATTCTTAAAATTACTTGTGTGTGTTAGTAATTAGTATTAAACCCAAAGTTATCATAATTGTCTTAAAATCGAAATTATGGGAAATAAAAATGTACTGTTAGAATACTGTATTATATCCTGTGAGAGTTTAAGCATTTGAGGCCAGCAAAGCTGAGAAGTCTTTAATGAGGAAGATCACTATTTAAATTTCCTTGAGATCTAGACTCAGAGTGGGGTTGCCTCAGATTTAAGGACTGTATTTTTTTTCAAATTTGGCCTATGAAGACAGAACAAAATTTACTCAAAGATGGCTGGATCAAAGCTGAGGAAATGGCTGAGAAACACTGAGTGACTGCAGCAAGAAGGTGATGAAACAGGAAGTAATTATTGGGCTTTGAAGTTAGTCATAATCCTGGTAAAATTCTAGTATTGATTTAAAAAGAATTATGCCTTTGAGCTTTCATGACACCTTTCATGAAACCATCTGGAACAAATTCCCAGATTGCCTCCCCTCTCTGCTGAACGTCTATGCCTGAACCAGTTAATACCTCAGATCATACTCAGATGAACCACCTCAGTGGAGTAGCTACTGAAGAAACTTACATAAAACTGTGAGATGTAAAGCTGACCAGAAAGCGGGCAAATTTATTTATTTATTAGTAAATAAGCAATAAAATCCTCAGGAGAAGAATACGGTATATTGCTAGCTAGCACGGTACTAGCGAGTGAATATGCCAAAATTCATCAGCTGAGGTCCCAGCAAGACAGAAGTCATTCATGTATTGCTCTATGTAATTGCACTCTTGAGTCATGACTGGAACATAACTATTTATTTTTCCTGCAGATCTGCCTAATGTCATTTGCAGCCTTTTAAGAGACGACACAGAGAACTCACATTCTTTTTTAAAGAATTTTTAAGACATTTTTAAGGAGTTTTAGGGAATTACAGCCATCAAGCCATGGGTTGCTGCCCTCTCAGCAGAGGTGCTGCAATCAACAGTGAGCTGGTTACAGTCAGACAAATGCTTGTGATTGACTGGCTCCTCTGCTGCTTCCCTCTCCTCTGCTGGAGGTCGCTGCTCTCCCCAGTGAGATCTGAACTGACCTGTGTGATGCTGAAACAGACCGGTTGTGCTCACACTGTCAATGCCGCACTCCTGGACAAGTGTGGAAAGTAGCCATTGTGGAGCAGCTCTGGAGAAGAACCAAATGTACTGGAGTAGTGGCTTCCTAAGCATTTTCAAGTATACCACAGAAAAATCTGTCAGGCACCAATCTCTTACTAGAGAAAGAACCTCATCTCTTACAAAACCATCTAGTTTTGCAGCTAAGGGTAACAGAGATTTATCCAGGCATGCTGTATTGCAGCCAGGATGCTGTATTGCAGCCACTTGTGTTATGAAAATACTCAGGACCCTTCAGAGAAGTGCTATGCAACCATGTGTAACTTGTACTCTAAACTGCAAAGTGAGATGAGGAAGCAAAATACAAAATCATTAAGTTACAATTTAAAGCTGGAATCCAGCTCTACATATTAACACCTGTAGATTAAAAATATGAAAATATCCTGATAATGTGTGGATGTTGGAAAGATTTTTTTTTCCCAAACTCCATTGGAATGAAATAAGCCTCACAAAATTGGGCGTAGATAAGACTTTTCATTCCTTCTTCATCTTTTCTTTCTTCCCTTCCTTCAGCCCTTAATATTTCTTAGTAGTTTCAGGAGCTATAGGATAATATAACACTTTGTTATACCTTCATACAGAAAGCACAGTGAAATATGAAGGCAAAAAGAGTCACAGTTTGGTATAGGCTTTTCTTATCTTTTTGAAAAATTCAGAGAATTATTTTCAACTACTGTTCAGAGCAATTTAAATTCTAAATCAGCATTTTGTTCGAGAAAAGCTAGGCAGACCCCTGGCTATTCATGTGTCCATGAACTGTAAGGACAGTTTTCTTGAGGAAAGTTTGTTTCACTTGATGACTGACCTGGTGGTCCATATTTACAATGATATTGTATGTAGTCCGGTATCCTATTTATGTATGAGAAGTAAGCTTGACCTCTCAGCTAAAGGAATTTCTCTTTTAGCTATAACTGGAAGGAGACTGGTATCCCCAGTAAGAGTTTGTCCATAATTTATCTGGATAGAAAGCTGCATTTTTTTTTTGTTAGCTTCATCATTCTAAACAGGGTGAAAAAACGGATGGGATTTTAAAGAAGCTCTGAAATGCTCCAAAGATTGTACTTCATAAATAAATGTATCTTTAAATGATGCAGAGTCTTCAGGAAGGAAAACACACCACAAAGACATGATTTTAATGAAGAAAGACATTTCAAGTAATTGTTATTCATATTTTCTTTCTGTTGTTCCAGTAGGAACAGCTGGTCCATTGTTTTGGCTTTGACCCCTCGACTTTCAGAATTGAAGTTTGCTCAGTCAGTACCTTTGGCATTAGCATTGAATTTTCTTGGAGCTCACACCAACAGCAGCTAGAAGATGTGAGATGCCACAGTATGTGAGCAATTTACTGATAACCCTTGAAGTAAGCAAATGTGACCAAAGTCACTTAACAGAATAGATTATCTGCGATATTTGCCGAGCAACTCCAATAGCACTACCACTAGTCTTGTGAGAAAATCAGGAAGCACCATTGAATGAGCAACATCTGAGAAGCAGTACATAGTAGGGAGAATGACAGATGATATATTTGCAGTCTCGGCTGCATTTCCCATACATTACTCTACCTTGTTATTCCTTTCTCTGCCATGGTCCAAAATTCATATCAATGGTGTGGTCCAAATCCCCCTCTTAGTTATACCCAGTGCTCCTGAGTTAGCTCCAGCTGGCTTCCTCCATGATAACTGGAGCTGTCTGACTAAGGGACAAAAATGGCCCTGTAGCTGGCTAGATCAGATTCTGACTTCCCACTGCTGCCAGATGAACAGAGGGGGGAAAACAAAGGAAAAAAGCTAAAGTTTCATTGCTATCAAGGTTGCTTTCCCATTCTAGAATGGCATCAATAGAAACTGCCACGGTGCTTCAGTTGTCCTTTTGAAATGAACACAGCTATTGTGGCTTTAGTTGAATTAGAGAGAGAACATTTCTTTCTCTATCAATTTTCTCTGATGAGAGCTCTTTTACTTTTTTCCATTGTTTCTGCTCTTGACTGAGTCACTCAGAGAGCCCAAAGTCTCCTATCTTCTGCAAAACTAAATGTGTTGTAGTGACGTTTTCTCCTTCAGCAGACAGAAAAAGCAGACAGCAAAAGAGCAACTTAGGACCCAGGGGTAACAGAGGGCATTAAATGCTCCTATGGAGCTGAAGACTGTGAAACAAACCCGAAATGATCATTTGACAAAAGTGAGTTAACTGAGTGGGAAGAAATAAAAACATGGGGAGGATCAGAAAGGAGGAAGGAGGGTTAAGTAGGTCTGTGACTGTTCAGTCTTCATATCTTATTTGTATACACATGCCATTGAAAGCTCTTGTTTTGCAGGGTAAATAAATGCTTGAATATAAATAATGATTTAAGAATGACTCAACGAGCTGGTGGGAAAATAGGCAAAATAATTTGTGATCCAATTAGCTATTTTTTAAAGATGAAGAAAACTTATGGCTCTTTACTGCTCACAGCCCACAAAATCTGATTATACACACATATGGTGTTGAAAATACAAAAGAGATATGAAACTTGAAAATCAATTAATCAATTCAGTGAATACCATGAATTATGACTGAAATATATAGAAAATGACACAATATTTTCTTTTTTTTTTTTTTTTTAACTATCAGCTTACCTGTGGTATAGCAAGAGTGCATTTACCCAGTTCAGGTATGCCAAAAGTTTAATTAAATTTCTATCAAAAACTACACCTTAGTGACAAAGAAATGTATTCATTTAGTTCCTGATAATAATCCAGCTGCTCTACACAGTATTACTGAGGATTTTACAGTGTGGTTCTGGAGCAATGAATGCTTTATGTCAGCAAACTATTAACCTGGGAAAAAAGAGAGAAAAGGAAAGCATGTAGTGTTTACTAGGTTGAGTTTCTTTTATTTGCTTGGGTTTTCTCCCTCTGCATTCTAGATTTATGAGTTTTATATAAATACAAGGGACAATTAGTGCTATTTGCAGTAAACTGCCTGTCCCCCACTTCTCTCAATTGAGAATTTCCAGCTGTTTTGAAGGACAATTATTATTAACATCTCTATACATACCTTTTTTTATTCCCATTTAAGTTACTCAGGTATTTCAACATCTCATCACTAAATGAAATTCCAATAAATATTTGGAAAACTTAATTTTCTGCTGTCTTGTTACTCTAACCCAAGTGGTCGAACTCCTTCATCTACTTCTTAGATGAAAGCAGAAGTTTGTCATATTTTGGGACACATCTGGCAAATTACCTGCTCCTTGGATAACTAAGCCTTTATGATCTATCACTAAGCTTGTTTTATGTGATTTTGGATATCTGCGTGGACCTGTAATTGCTCATCAGAGACATCAATTAACTCCTTGAAGCTATACCGGAACTTGATGTGTTTGTTTTTATGCCCTTACCCAACTTTTCCTGATATCTACCATAACTGAACTGTGATTGAAACTCATTGTAGCTTATTCTTTCTCTGCACACAGATAAGCTTTAAAAAAAGTGGCCAAGACTGGTTTTTATTTTATTTTATTTTCATTTTCTAATGATATTTTTACCATGAGAATCTGTTTGTAACTTTGCTCCTCTAGTAGTCAAAATGTATACAAAGGTTAACTTATTATAGAGTAAATGCATGCAGTTAAGAGCTTATAAAAATATTTTCAGATGATTTACCCCTGCATGTAAAAGTTACGTCTATAGTCTGTTCTAGAAGAAGAAAAAGCTTGGTACACCAAGCATTGCCATCTGGAACCTACCATAGGACAATACGTAGTCACTGCTGTTCCTTTTTGTTACTAAGTTGAGCTAACTAAGCAAAACAACTATTTGTTCCAAACACCAGGGATGAACAGTATTTGAATTTTCATTATGTAAAAGACTGAGTGGCGATTTCTGCTTCTTCTGTTTCTTTATTCTTCTTTTATTTCCAGGCGGTTTTTAGTTTCTTGCCCAAGTATAATGTCACCAATAAAAAGCTCTTTATGTACACAAGTTTATAAAATCACAAAAATAAGTGGAGGTAATAGATGCTGATTTTGAAAGGATTGTAGTTCCCAAAACTCTTTCATAACTAGTAAAAATATTAATATTTTGATTCTTCTTATTAAACTAAACTAAAACTCTTGGCTCTGAACCTCAAACACCTGCCTAAACTTAATCCTGACCCAAGTCTTTCTTGCCTTCTGGTGAATCTTGAATGTGCTGCTTAATCCTGCAATTAAAAAAAAAAAATTAAAAAAATTTTTTAGAAAGTATGCAAACCAAGATCTGGAAATTGGTTTTCCTGAAGAATTCCATCACTCAAGGATAATGCTGTTGCTGGACTATAGTAAATAGCAAGTTGAGGTTTTCTCGTTCTGGGGAGGCAGAGGAATCTCTAAAACTCCACAAAAACGAGATTCCCCCGTGTGCCNTGGCAGATAAACTGGGGAATAAGGGTGGAAGAGGGGCAGATACAGAACTTTAAAACCCAATAATAACACTGCGGGTAAAGAACTTTCTAGCTATTAACGAAATATGGGATAAGGGAAGGCAGATATGCAGTGCCAATCAGACACACTGCTACAGCAAGTAGTATTAGGCCAATAATCATTTTAACAGGTGTTTCCAGGGATAACTCTTAGTCGGCCCTCTGGTGCTTCAAATGCACAGTTGTATTTTAATCCCAATAAAGATCTTATCTTCCTCTACATTTGTAAATAATGTTTCTATTGTTTCCCCATGTATATTTCTGAATATACTCAAATGTTTCAATGAAAATCCCTAGGATTTTATGGCACATTTGTTTGCTACATTAGTGAGCTGATACTACAGAACTGTCTGAGAATTACAGATTCCAGCATTTATGAAGCATACAAGGTAGCATAGTTCTTCTCTATAGTTTTAATTGGAGGACTGTGGTGTACAATTTCCTTTTTCAATGCTCTTCATTAGGTAATACACTCTGCAGCATATCTTAGGCAATCAAAGATTTAATTCATGTCCTAGTGCCTCAGTAACTTTATAATGTTTGCTGATACACGGCATCCTCTGTTCAGGAAAATATAAAGAAGCTGCCCAGTCTAATAATTGCGCAGAATTTTTTGGTTGGTTGATTTTGGTTTGGGTGTTTCTTTTGCACTTAGGGGTAAAACAGAATTAATTGGAATTATTATTACCATTATAATATAATGGTATATAATATACTATTATGGTATATTATATAATATACCATTATCAATATAATTGTTACAATTCAGCCTGGTAAGATGACAGCTAAATAACCTGAAAAGACCAGCTGATGTATAAAGTATCTTTAGGGAGTTATTTCCATCTTTGATGTATGCATCTTGAGAAATTCAGAGAAGTCAAAATATCGAAAACATTTTGTAGAATAAAAGTGTTATATAGAACCCCTAAACCACTATTGCAAACTGTATTGGCAAAACCAGTCTAGATTTATTTCTCTATATAAGTAAACTATTTGTAATTTTTAGTTTGCTTTCCATCCACATTATATTCAATCCTATTATTTGCCTCTTTCTTTCCGGCACACCACGTATAATATAATTGACCTCCTAAAACATGCATATAATAATTGTTGCCATTCATTTTCTAATGATATTTTTTTCATGAGAATCTGTTTGTAACTTTGCTCCTCTAGTAGTCAAAATGTATACAAAGGTTAACTTATTATAGAGTAAATGCATGCAGTTAAGAGCTTATAAAAATATCTTACATCAGAAAATGTGTTTATTGTGAAGTTATTTCTTATCAAAAGTTTAAAGAAAGTATATCTTAAATATAGCAGGATGAGGTTTTAGTTCTTTTGAAATAATGTGGAGTTTTACAGTTGAATCAATTATATCGTTACTGTGAATTCCACCTCAAGTAAAGAAGTTCTACTTACATTACTTATATTAAGCATCTGTGCTGTATTTTATTTGTTTTAAAATTTTGCCAAAAAAATTCAATGACAGACAATATAAATTTTATTAGTTGCTGGAAAAATCATAAAAAATTAAACTAAGTAAAATAAAAAGAGATGCTTTTAAACAATTGCAAAATTAAACATATGTGGGAAGTGTAAGCAAAATAGTCTTTCTCTTAAATGTGCTCTTGCCAGTCTGTTTGCAAATTCAGAGGCACTAGACCAATTCCATGAAAATGAGAGCCTTTGTTCCACAGTGTGTTGTAAATGCTCTTCTTGGCTGTTGTGACTGATGAAGCAATATTAGTAAGAAGTGAGTTATTCTACATGGATTTTTAAAGGAGAAAGCAAAACTGAATACAATTACTTATTAATATTAGAATTGTACACTATTCTTGTAGAGAAAGACATAAAAGAGAACATTTGCAAATAAAATTAACATAGGTTCTCTTCCTAATAACAGGCAACTGATACTCTGCAAAGTTTATATAATATAGGGAAAACAAATTCAAGGCTGCTGTCTCATGTACCATCCTTGTTTCAAACCCTGTGTAGAACTGAAAAGGTAATTCATAGCAGATCAAGGTCAGTGGGTCCTATGTTATATATGGAAACAGTTTTTGAAATTGAAAGTAATTGTCACACAGTGAATGTTGTCCTGATAAATAAATATTGAATAAAATTTTTTCTGAATGTTAAAATATTCATGGAGTGATGGCAAAGTTTTTATAGCTGAATTAATTAAAGCAGCAGAGGAAGAGCACATATATAATGCCTAATGTGCAATTCACTATCATATACAGAAAATTGCAAGGTGAAAAATGTATGTTTCAGTACTTCATGCCTGTATCAACCTATATAAAGTACCAGGTGAGTACACAGTTTTAGGCATTTCTTAATCCATTAGAACAAAGAGGTATTTCCTTTCATGGTTGCATTTTCTTATAACCAAAGTGTAAAATTATCATGTTTGTTTCAATTTTATCAGTATCTTCAGAGCAAAATCAACTTTTTTTTTTTTTTGGCTAGAATGTCTTATTGTAAAGTAATTATATTACTCTATGAGTCCTCATTAGACAGACATATTTTTCAACATTCCCCTTTTAATTAACTTGTCTTACAAACAAAAGCTACTATAGGATCACAATTTATCCACAGTATGTATTTTCAGCTGGGAGGCAGATAATTATTCCTCACCGCAGAAATAATGTTATTCTACTTGCTTGTGTAAAACAAACTTTAAATATCATTTTACAAGGATAACAATTATACACCACAGTGGCATCTTAAGCTATCGCAATTACACAGAGGAGCTTCTCATTAACCCAAAGGTCAAAGGTGAGAGATGATCACCAATTCTTGCTAATACAAACTTAAATTGGTTTAAACTAAATGTAATGATCTAATAATAATGAAAACAGAGACAGTAAAAACATAACAGTTATTGTGGTACACTGCCAAACAGAATCATACAATCTGTAAACATAAGAATGGTATCACTTCCAGGTCCCATTCTCTCTTACTATCAGGTATTTCTTCTTGTATATTCCAGGAAGAAACATAGCACAAAGCAGCTGTTATCCCTGTTATTGGATAAAATTACCTTTTCTTATAAACTAGTGGCAGCTTTGTAACATTAAAATGTATTGTTTCAATTAAAAGAAATAACCTCTAAGTAATCTTTAAACATTAAGGGAAAATTGCATTTTCAACACCAGTGTTGCAATAGCTCTAAACTCATTTACTTCTAAACATTTAACAGTTTAGAGGATGTGGCAGAAAAACAAAAAAAATATCACAGTTGAGTAATTCTAAAGAATACACAAAAAAATCCTGGTCTTGAAGTTTCCAATACCTCTTTCAGTACAATTCAGACAATTCAATCTCTTAAATCACTAGCTGAGTTCTCTCTATTTTTCCTTGTTCACTCCCATCTTCTTTTTCCTTCATAAATGCATAGATTTCATGTATTTTCTCCTTATTTCAAATCAAGAGTCTGACTGATGGACATACATTCATTGACAAACAGCTTAGATTTGAATGGGCATACTGGAAAACACATATTGACCAATGGCAAAGGCAAAAAAATAATTATACTCCCTGGGGCCAAACTGTGTACAAGTTTTCTTTCACTATATCACACATATAGACAGACAAAACCTCTAAGATCTTTTTGTATGCTGACTCAAAAGTCAAATTCAGGGAAGGAAGTTTGTAAGATTCATTTCTCAATAAATTGTAGCTATAGAGAAAGTAGTCATGCTATACAGCATTTATTTTCTGCATAACATAGGCAGTACTATAACAAAACTAGTGAGCTTAAGTTGTATCTTTTTTATAAATCCTAGGTACATGCCAGAAAAATATTTCGGTGCTAAATTAGGCACTAAATTAAGACGGCACAATGGACCTAACAAATACATCCAAAACATGCACTTCACTGCTCCTCTCTGCTATCTGTAATCCATGTCACAGCAGATTGTACAGGAGGGAAGGAGAGCAGAGCCTTTCTTTGACTTTACCTGGCTGTTTTCTAACTTCACATGTGGTGAGAAAATATACCATAGAAAACTGTTGCACTATGGGTAGCTGGGTATCCTTTGTTTAGCCCTGAACCTTCTTACACCTAGTAAATCTAATAAACTTGGGATCATCCCCAAGGGACTATGCCACCATGCATGCAATCTCTTGCCCATCTATCAACAAACTGCTCTGCCATATCAGGTGGCAACTCACACACAGGCACTGCCACGTTCCTAGGTGCAGACACAGCCTTTCTAAGCTTTGTACCACCTGCATAGCCAGTGAGGGTGACAAATTACTTCACAACATGGATCATAATGGCAAACATGTTATTATGTTCTCAGTTAAAATACAGCAAAATGTAACTTGATTATCTAATTCCAGGTAAGTGAATGACTCTCACTTGAATTCAATCTCAAGAAAAAATTATTTTTTGTGTTAAGGGAAATTTTAATTCTGATGCCATGTATGAGCCCTTTCAAAACTGAAGTAATTTGGAGTAAGGGGAACCTGACTGCCCGTCGGTTTGCTTAGCTTTGGCAAAACATATTTTTACGAGCTGAGGTCCTCCCTAATCTTCTGTCTCTTATTTCCAGCACTTCTGAGGGGGCCTATTTTCTCATGGAACTCACTTATTTATTTTGAGAATAACCTCAGTGGTTAAGTAAAATATTTCTCTATAGTAAACACAGCAAGAAAAAAATTTCAAATTCACAGAAGTAATTCTGTTGATATGTGGGGATTATTTATGTTATGAAAGTGTGGTTTTGGGGTTTTTTTTGCCCTTTCTCTGTAAGTGACAGTTGTTGCAAGTTACATGCACAAAAAATTTAACAAGATGAATCAGCAAATGCAAATCTTTAGTATTACATCAATTTGTCAGCTTTATGAGCTTTAGGGGAGGATGACTAATGTGGTGCCCAAGACTACACAGATACATGTGGTTGATAGTTCTCACAAGATTTTACATCAGGATGTAGTTTTTGCACAGACCTTTGTTCCCCATTACTTTCTAAGGAGAAAAAAGTTCCTTTTTGACAACAATCAGTAAGCAAGCCCCATTCCTATGCTTCTTCTAGTCCTGTGTACATTGTCATAATTTATGACATGTAGATGTAACCCATTTTCTACACTTATTACAGTTCTCTAGTGGACATTTGAAATTCTCCTCCTCTGATTTCAAGTCACTCATGTCACAAATGACAAATTTTAGGATAGGATCTCCTCTCTCATTTTTAGTATGTTTTGAAATGGGCATACTAAGTATGAATATCTCCTTGGAGATATAAGAAATGAGTGCAAATATGAACTAGGCCATAGGGGATGACAAGTGTAAGCATTTAGAGAATATCCTAAGAGCTGGAAAGGTTTATTTTTCTTAATGGGTATAGTGCATATATATATATATTTATATATATATATATACATATATATATATTCTAAAGGCAGTAGAAAATTGTGTTCTACTTAGTAGCCACTTGCATACTTGATGATTTGTTGTTCACAATTTGCTCTGATTTACCCTGGAGCCACACAGTTCTTTTTGCTGCAGGTTTTGATGTCTAAAGCAGCAAGAGAACTTGTAAACATCTGCTATTTAATGAGCCCTTTAATTCAGTGAATGTTCAAAATATTCAGGAAAAAAGCAATGAGCAATGATCAAAGGTGGCTGAATTAAACCCCAGAAATTCTAGCAAGCATGGAAGTTACTACCCTTGAAAGGACAAGAAGGATCGTATCGAAATAGAACACAAAACAATGGCTGTGCAGGCATGTCCTAGGTTACAATATAGATGTATTTAAGTATTCTATTACCGCCAGCTGGGGGCCATTAGCTGTTATCTCCTGCTATGACCCACTCCTGATAACAGAAAATGGGCCATCAAGAAACCACTGCATGACTCATGGACTTATTGTATTGCGAGATGGTCCATCCAGGAGGGAGGAGCCAAGCATTCCCACTTGGATATAACCTGGCCTTGGAACTGCCTGAGCTAGCCCTGTCTACTGGGCTCCCAAAGGACAAGAGCTACCACTTCAGGTGGAGACCAGCCCTTCCACAGGATCACTGCTTCAACTGGACTACTTCATTTGGACTGCTACCACCACCGTAACAGGGTGTCAGGTTGTATCTGACTGTATCAGTGCTTTTCCTTGTATTATTTCACTTATTGCTAATTTTTCCTATTAATTTTAATTCTAACTTATGATTTCCCCCTGGTTTGTTTTCAAACCAATAAAAGGCAACAGCTACAGAAGGATATTTTAGATTGAGAAAGTATCACTGGTTTGAAGACCAGAGTTTCTTTTCCAAAGAAGGAAAACCTAAATGGACTAGTTAAATTCATTTAGCAATATTGAAACTTCCGAGAAATTTATTAACAGAGTCTCTTAACAATTAAAAAAAAAGAAAGGGAGATCTATGAAAACTCATAAATAATCAATTTATTAATAAGAATTGATTGGAAAAAAATCACAATTATAAACCCTTCAAAACTCAACAAAGACAATGAAGAAACAATTTAAGGATCTTAAACTCTTGACAATTAAAGTTTTTCCAGAGGTTTGACATCCAAAATCCGGAACTTGCATGGGAAAATGATAGAGGCCCTGAATCTACTATAGTGAGAAATATTTCAGCTAATTCTGGTAAATCATTCTAAATATCTGGATTAAAGGCCTTAATATAAAAAATTATGAGTGTGCTCTTGCATTTCTTATTGTGTGCTTCTAGTTTTCTCTTTAAAATTAATCATTTAGTAATACAAATCTTGTGTTCTTTGTAACTGTTCAGCTTTCCCTCAAAAATAGTCATCTTTAAGATTTTGTCTTTTTCTGTTTGAATACGAAGAGAAATAAATCTTTTGTGTTTTGTTACAACAAAAAGATGATATATATCATTAAATGTACTGCCCTAGCAGTTACCATGAATTACTGGATATATATGTTAAATAATAATCCTTCCAGAACATATGGTTTAATTTAATGCAGTATTCCTCCCTAAATTAACTCAGCAGGAACTGATAATTTGTTAGAATGTAGCTCCATGGATTATGAATGGGAAAAATTCATGGGTAGCAGTTACTGCTTTACATTACATTATTTTGATTTTTGCAATGTACAATGTGTTCTCACTGATGATCCACCTAAATAACATTAACTGATATCAAATTGAAGGTTGCATAAATGAAGAAATGCAAATATGAAACGGATTCAGAATCAGGACTGTAACAAAGCTTTAATATGAGTAGATGACACGAGTTCTGCCTTCAAGTATATGTATACAAACCTTTCACTCAGATGACAGATCTTCCAATGGAGAAGAGCAATCATACTTTTTCATTATACGTGAGTTTTCTTTCAGATGGAAGAAAGTAGCCAATAAAAAGGAACAAGTATTAGTTTCAGAAAAAAACAAAAGTGTGGTGTTGCTTCCTGTTGGCTCACCGAAAGAACCCAAAAGGTAAGTAGACAATGAAGCATTAAAATTATGTAGTTCTGCCATACTTACCATCTTGTCAAGTGCCTTATTACCACCATGGATGGGTAAATACTTACCCAGAAGGACAACTGACATGAACTGGTTTAACATTCAGTATCTGCTGTGTGGTGAATATGGACCTAAGTCTGTCTGCAGAGTCTTGAAGTTGTACAAAGGATACCAATTCTCCAGCTCATCAACATTTGCCATGCTATGTACAACATCATCAAGAGTCACAGTGAGATTCCCACAAGGACACAGGGGTTTATCTCGTGCAATGCATGGCAGGCAGGGGTTCGTATTTGTTTTTTTTTAAATGTTGCATATCTATCTGCATTGCTTAAATATCTAGTAGAATAAGAATGGTGTTTATCAGAAAACTCATTTATTCAGTAGCTTCTCGTGCTGTTAAACCTAAGAAGTAACTTCTACCATTTCCAAGCCTATTTGTAAAGTGACTGAGCAATTATAAAAATTAATAAGACAGTAACAATTGCAAAGTTTTGTAGTCCAGCTGTGCTTATAAAATCTCGAAAAGACAGAAGAAATAATATTTGTTCAATATATAAACAGGTAAAACTGAATTGTCTAAATCAAGCATAAACCACAACAAGGTAACCACATAGTGGTTAGCCCCTGTGGCTCATGTACGTAACATTCTGAAAGACCTTGTTTTGTTGAAATCTTTTTCTTTCTACAGTGAAAAATACCTGACAACAGGATCAAAAATTGTATTTTTACTCACTTTTATAAAACAGACATGTTTCTAGTTTCAGAACAGCCTGACATCATTGCTGCAGAACACGACATGAAATAGACTAACAGATGGACAGCTTAGACAGATGCTTGTAATTGCTATAATGAACTATGTGTCAATATTATGTGACACTATGTTTTAGCATACATTTCTCTCTTCCTTGAAATTGATTAGGTTCGTCTTGTTCAAAAGCAAGAGCATCCCACAGTAAACTCCAATTTCATTTTAAACCTGTCTATCTGAATAGCCTTTCACATGAAATAGTTGTTGGAAGTAGAGATGTTAGGAATATTTTTTTTTCAAAATAGTTAAATAATGGAGTTGATCAAATAGCAGACACTTAGAAGAGAGGTAAGGGCACCAATCCTGCCCTAACTACTCTTCTCTTATTTCTCTTGACAAAAGGAAATGAATAGCATCTGTTCTGAGAAACCACATTCATAAAAGTCCAGCATATTGTAGATGTACAGAGTTAGATATGTACAAGGTATTGCCCAAAAATCTAAACATTGATTCTCTGTTCTCACAAACATTAGCGAAATTTTCTCTTTTCCATTTGTCACTTAGTTTGTCACAATTATCTGTGGATGTAACTGACAACAGAACTCTTGGTGCAATATAAGATTTTCTAGGAGGATTTTATTTCCTTTAAAGATAGAAATTATTGAAAAATTATCTACAGTGTATTTCAAAGACATCATTTGCTGTTTAGGCCTTCTAAGTTTTAGTCTATGTATTTTCCAACAAAGGGGTCTCCAAGCACTGTCAGAAGATGGTAGCGTGGTACTGCACTTTGCAGGATCATCACAAGGTGTGTTTGTAATAAAGTATCTTGAAGCTCAGACTGTCCAGGCACAAGTTGGAATGGATATTGTTTCATTTTACTACATGATAGGCTACCACCACAATTGTTTCTATTTAATTTGTCACACACTTTCTTTTTCTATATCTCAGTAAAGTCACAATCCTTTAACCCAGTGCCATAGACTACAAGCCTGAAAAGCACAAAAAACCCCCAAACCAAACAGGATCAAACAAAATAAGAATTGTTAAAATCACAGAAGACGATAGCAATAATCATATCAACTATTAACTATTCTGCTTATGTTCAATAAGCTCTCTGAGTTATTGTGGCCAAGCTTCAGTTTTGGCCTTCTGCTCTGGAGAGGAGAGGAATACTATTTGAGGTTTCTCGCTCTGGGGAAAGCAACGAGCCCCGAAACCCCACGNATGCAGGATTGGCAGGGAAGCCAGGGAATGGGGATACAAGGAGGGAGGGTACAGAACTTTGAAAACCAATAGTAAAACTCAGGTAGAAGGAACAGAGTAGAACATTCTAGCCCTTAACTCAATATGGGATAGGGGAGAGGAGATATGCCATGCCAATCATCTCTGACTGTGGTGCCTGCTTCTACTAAAACCTGCAGGCACACTGCTACAACTATTATTTACTTTTTTCCCCATTTCTGAAGTATTCTGAAAGAAGATACTCCTATGTAGTTATTAATAAAACAGCTTACTAATTATATATAATTTTTCTTCTTCAGTATTTAATAAAGAATTTTTTTGAAATAAATTTTTTTTCCTATTGGACCAGACAAAAACATCCATTCAAATTCTGACCCTGAGACACAGCACACTGAAACACATAGTTATGCAGAAAAGCAATGTTTGCCTTACTTAACATGAAAAATTACTAATCTTCTTTTTACTTACTCAGCATATATGTACAGACTGCACCAAAAAACCAAATCAAAACAAACCAAAACAATCTATCAATTAAATAAGCAATTTTTGAAGAGTAAGAATTTTCAGGCTTTTTCTGAGTTAATAGGAGGCAGCAAATTTTTCAATATGTCTGCTTGTACTTGACAGTTATTTGCACTGAATGATATCTAGCCAAAATTTCTTGTCTAAGTTATTTATTTTCATGTATTTATGATGTCCATTAGCTGAGATGGAAAGTTGCAGGAAATTTTGTGCATCGGAAACATTTGCAAAAATTGAATTAATTACTCTAACCCATCTTTGTCATCCTGAAAGATAATATTAAAATTTAGCTATAATAGATATATACTCCCCCACACTTGTCTATTTTATCAAGTCTTCCTTCTTCTCCTTGGAAAATATCCTATTCACTGGGAAACACATGTATAACAAATGCACCAGGACAAACACTGACATTTAAGCACTGGGTTTGTTGATGGTATACTCCCAAAACTTTAGTTGTTTTTATGTGCTCTTCACAATGAATACTGTTCTCATATTTCTGTGTTTATCTTTTGATGCATACTCAGGAAAAGTGTTATCTGATTTCCTCAAGACCACTGTATATAAAGCAAACCCACCTTTTTTCTTTATTTCTCTTTTAAAACTTATTTATGATTTTTATTATTAAGGGTGTTTTAGGGGTGACCAATTTTATATTCCCTCATCAGGCCTGTATACAATTTTTAGCTTTCTAGCATTCAGTAATTTTTTCAAACATTTTTGTAGTCTATGTTCTTATGTTTTAAATGTCACGTATATATCTTTCCCTTCATCTTTTTTTTTACTCTCTAGTCAGCTAAATAGCCACTAGTTCTGCAGTATTCTTTTTCTGAGTTTAATGCCCCATAATGCATAGATTTACTGAGCTTTGTATGTGATGTACAAATATATACGTATGTGATGTACATATGGATATATACATACATGTGTGATTATGTGTGTTTTATTTTGAAGGTCAACGTATCTCTTCTGTTATT
Source organism: Grantiella picta (assembly GCA_013397955.1). Taxonomy (NCBI): domain Eukaryota; kingdom Metazoa; phylum Chordata; class Aves; order Passeriformes; family Meliphagidae; genus Grantiella; species Grantiella picta. The sequence goes on from VZRM01000423.1 coordinate 54,455, forward strand.
GTTTCTGACTTTATTCATCAAGTTTGCCAATGGCACAAAGCTGGGTGGAAGGGCAACACATTAGAGTGTCCTGCAGCCCTTCAGTGAGACCTGGACAGACTGGAAAAATGGGCAGAGAGGGACTTAATGAAGTTCAGCAAAGGCAAGTGCCGAGTCCTGGAGCTGAGGAAAAATAACCCCATGTAACAGGGCAGGCTGGGGGCTAATCTGCTGGAAAGAAGCTCTGAGCACAAGGACCTGGGGGTCCTGGTGGACAGCAAGCTGACCATGAGCCAGCAGGGCCCTCAGGGCCAAAAGGCCAGTCGGATCCTGGGGTGCACTAGGAAGAGCATAGCCAGCAGGTGAGGGAGGTTGTCCTGCCCCTCTGCTTAGCTCCGGTGAGGGTTCGGGTGTAGCATCTGGAGTGCTGTGTCCAATTCTGGGCTCCTCAGGACAAAATAGACAAGAAGGTATTGGAGCAGGTCCAGCTGAAGGCTACAGAGATGGTGAGGGAACAGGGGCTTTTCACTTAGGAGGAAATGCTGGGGCTACTGGGCCTGTTTAGACTGGAGAAGAGATGACTGACAGGGGAGCCTGCCAATGCACAAAATCAGCTAAGGGCGGGTGTCTGAGGCTGGGATCAGACTCTTTTTAGTGCCAAGAAACAGGATAATGGGAACAAACTTAAACACAGGAAGTTCAATCTGAATATGAAGGAAATATTCTTTATTTTGAGGGTGACGAAGGATTGGAATGGGCTGCCCAAAGAAGTTACAGGGTCTCCTTCTCTGGAGATATTCAAAACCCATCTGAATGCCATCCTACATAATATAGTCTGTGGGCCTCCTGCAGGAGTGTGGTTGGGTGAGATGATCTCCAGAGGTCCCTTCCAACCCATGGTTCTGTGATTATGTGTGCATATGTGATCCTGCATGATCTTTTCTAACAATGCCTTCAGTTTCTAGAATTTTAACTTTTTAATACCAGTCACCAGATCACACTCTTGCATTAACCTTGAGAATTACTAACATATTTTTCTTGTTGTTTTGGTTTCTCGCTATTTTTACTACATCATGAATGAATTCTCCTTGTTAGTCATGAATTGCTATTCATTCTTAGAGACCCCAGACATTAGGGAGACCTTTGAAAAGTGAATATTGTGTAATCCCAGGTTTTAAGCAAACATTTTCTTTCTTACTAGGACATATACCAAATAACAGAGCTGTCACTATGACCTGCATAATAACTGTCACTGAAGCAGCTAACATTTTATTTGTAGCATGCTCTGGGGAACTAAATTTTTTTGATCTTTCTCAGATATTTATCCTTTAAACTCTGAGTATACTGTTATGTCTACACAGTACTGCTTAAAGCAGAAGAATAGTCTTAAGAACATTTTGAAGCTTTATTAATGTTTCCTGCTTGAATATTTGAAGGCTATAAACACCAAAGAGATAGAAGAGTCAATTAGTATATAGCCTAGGGTATGCAAAGGAGTAATGAGATGGAATTAGAAAAGGAATGTTTAAGTTAAATAATAGGAAAATCTATCTGACACTGAGAACCACTAGCCTGTGAAATTGTTTCTTAAGGAAAAAGGTTAAGGAATTATTTCTTAAGACAATTAAAAATATATGGGCATAAAGAAATGCTGTAGGGTAGAGGCAATGTCTCATTGGAAGAAAAAGGAAGACCAGTTAAAATTTCCTATCTTCTTTTTAGCTTTACTTTTTCAGTTTCTGTATTGAGTGCCAAGATATTTTTCAGGAAAGCAGTCTTTCTTTAAGATGAAATGACATGAAGGACTCATTCGTGGGTTTCCAGTCATCAGATACTGTCATTAAATCATTAAACTCTATAGCATTTAAGAGTCTTTAACTCCTCTAGTCAGTCATTACATGACTGGTAAAGACCAAATACACCATTAATACTTAGCTATCAGTGTTTTAAATTTCATACTGCAGAATTCAAAATGTCACTCATCCATAATTCAAAAGATGTTTAAGGACAGCAATTAATAGCTTGCAGTAGCCCTCTAATCCATGAATTGCAGTTTCACATAAGATTAAAGGCCAATGTAATTCGAATGAGATTATGACTAATGTAACAATTGTATATGAACACATGAGACAAGTAAAAACCTTTCAGCTGGAGTTTGAGGAAAAAAACCCTGTTTATGTGGGTATGTAATTATTTTGTAAGATACTACTGATCACAGTCAATAGGACAAGAGGGTAAATTTGTCCTTGAGGGTGGGATATAGATTTGCATTTAAGATTTGTTTAGTGGCTGTCACACAGAGCTCAATTCCATTTAGTCAGCTTTGACAAATTCTTATGAAAAATAGTTTTGTATTCCAAGTCTAATCTATAAGCCTTTGTGTAGTTAAGCATCCTTCTCAACATGGTTCCTGTGCAGTTCTATTGACAGTGCAGATGGGTCTCATTCAATGATTAAAGGATACTTAAAATGTTCAGCTCTCACTAGTCATTCTGTGTCTTTGCTTAGCTACAAAGTATGTTGAACAAAAGGCAAAAGAAGTAATATCAGTAATCAAATGCTTTTAAAAAACCACAATTATCAGAGGATAGGCCTTAAAAAGAAGTAATGTAGCTATTTCTGACTTAAGGACTATTAGTCAATTGCATCAGCTCAGTAAAATCCTGTGTCAGTCAATCAAGTATGATATTATGTGTAGAGGCAAAGAGCACTTTGTTCAGAATAGTGCTGATATAAGACATATTTTTTTTAAAAAATACAAGCTACTCATCTAAAAGAATTATCTACAAACATAGGTCATAGTGGGAAAAAAGGGAAAAATTAAATTTTAAAAAAGAGTTGCTCACTTCATCGTGTTAGTAACATTACCTAAAATGACAAAACCTACAAAGCTGAACTCACTTCCAAAAATATTTTGATTTATTCCAGAGTTTATTTACATTATAGAACATATAGAGTGAAACATGTATTAGAACAAATAAATTTTAAAATAACGTACATATATATTTTTTGTGATGAATTAAGTTCAAATTATTTTACATTTGTATTGTGAATACATACTGATTTTCCTAAATACTGTAGTTTTTTCATGTCATAAGATTGATTTAACTATTACATTGTCAGGTCACATTGAATTCAGATAGATATGGAGACAAGACTTGGCTGCCTCAAACATGAATAAATTAATCCTCTAGAATGAGTGCTTCTGTTGGATGACACAGTGTGTCATCTGAGAGTCTTTGCTTAGCTGCCCAGAAAACATTGCAAAAGGTTGATGGAGGAATGGAACCATTTGCATAAAAGATATATCCATAAGGTCATATGGACACTTCCATTTACTGACTGAAGTGTATTCATTAAGTAGTTCTCTCAGCTCATGAAAACTACTTTTCAGATTTTTTTTTATATTTATTTTATTTTGCCAATCTACTTCACTAATGGTGTATTGCCGCTATTGAAAAAAAGACCTGTTCAATGATGCTTCCTAACAGGATGCTGAAATTTCAAATTTTGGGACTTTTAAACAAATTTTACTCTTACTGGGGATGTTAAATTTGTCACACTGCTTGTTTTTTTGAGATTTTTCATCTTATTTTTTCTCTCTCCTGTATGTCTGATGAGAGTGATACAGTGGCTTGGTGGGCACCTACTGTCCACAAGTGCCAACCACCCACAGTATTGTTAGGAGCACCAACATGGAGCATACAGCAACAGTAGTTGTGCATCAGTCATGCTGTAGTTAAACATGTCTGTTATTAGGCAGCAAAATTCTGTGTGCATCACACATTTGTTGGCTACACTGCTTGTCTCTTGATTATAACACAAACAACGGCTCTGTGCTTTGCCCTCACGTTGATGGCCTTGCTATACTGGGGAAACTGTCTTGTGGAGAGTATGAAGGAATACATCTCCCTCTTCCCAAGTGGTTCTTGTTCACTCTTATGTGAGCTATTTTGTGTATAATTATATTGAGTATTGTGTAATTATATAATATATTATTAACACTTTTAACATATAATGCATTATTTGTGGAATCTGGTGTTTGCCCTGGTGCATGAGAAGACAACTTTTTGGGTGAAGAAATACTGAAAAGTTCCCTGAGGTAGTGTTTCCTTGGTTGCCAGGGTGTGTGGAAGGATTTGGGCACAGAAAGTTCCTAGGCCAGTTATCACCTCCCATAACCTGGGAATATTTGAACATGCAAGTAAGCCTGTTAGTACTTAATAGAAAGGTTCCTTGTCTATTCTGGAGAAAACAAACAGCTTCTCACACTGTGCTATGTACTACCTGTTGTCAACAATTTTGATGGTGTAAGTTCTGAAATTACAGGGAATAGTTGGGTTTTTGTAAATTCAGAAATCTCTCATTACCTAAAATTTTATGCATAATGTCTAAAGCATAAACCAAAATATTAATAATTTGCATTACCTTTATTACATTGTCACAGATTACTCGCAGAGAGAGTAATGGTGTATATTATGAATTTCTAAATATTACCAGTGGCTTGTTGCAGAAGCTGATAATGTTGTAACAGGAACATCATGTACCCTTTCCTTACTTATGTTCACAGACTAGTTTAAAGTTGTTAACTCCTGTAAAAAGAAAAAGTGGCAAAAGCCTTGATGAAAATTCTGAGTGCTTTGAATATTCTGTTCTGTTCTCTTATGTGGGCCTTTAGTACTTCCCCCAAAGTAAAAAATGTGGTTGATCCAAGGAGCATGAAGGACAGATCTGTGTGACATTTTTTGTTTGAAGTCATTAAATTAATAACTGTCCTCCTCCCTTGTGAAATAATCAGTGTCCTTGTCACAGTGCACACGTCTTTCAGATCTTTTTTGGAATATTTCCATTGTGCTTAGGAAGGGTAATAAATTCTATGTAATAAGTGGCACTTTTAATATGTTCTCTCACATACAGATTGTGTTTTTTTCTTCAAACTTCTTAGCTTTCTAGAAAGGAAGTAAGAGTTTCTACTGTAGGAAGCAAATGACCAGCTATATTCTTGTTCTCTGTTATGACTGATAGCAACACATTCGTCAGTTTTCTGTCAGCTAGAAATCTTCTTTTTTGTATTTGACTTGAGCTGTCCTCTGAGACCCATTTCTGCAATAATTTGAAAGTTTCATTTGTTATTGCTCAATGATGTGCTGCTGAGGTTAATATTGTCTCTGGAAGACCTTGAATTGTTAATTCTACCTTTGGTTGCATCAACATATTGCTTCCTGAGACCTCTTTTTTCCTGAGCTGACAGAAGGCTGTTTGCATAATACACAGGTTGCTGAAAATTCAGCAACCTCAATGTCACTGTTATTGTAAATCTAGTCATTAGCTGGGCTTCCATTTTCAAAGTCAGAATCTTAACTACAGTTGCAATGATCTTTTAGCTAACTGTGCAGAGCTCCTGAGCTATTCCCTAAACTTCAGAAGGTCACACCACCAGACTGCATAGCCCTGTTTATGGAAAGAACTGAGACTGAGATGCAAGGCAAGAAGCCACAAAAATAAAGCAACAAAATATGTGAGCTGAAACATAACAGTGGAGAGACATCGTGAGGCTTCTTGGAGTACAATTAGTGATATCTTTGTGTGCAGGTAGTACAGTGGGACAAAAACAATACACAACTTATGGAATATTTAGATTAATTGTGTTTGTAGTTTTAGCCGTGATATAGGTTAATATAGAACACATCCTTTGTATAGAATTTTGCCTTGCTGCTTATGATGGCTACCAGCTTGGAAATGTTTTTGTACTTTGGAAAACAGAATCAACACTTGTAGGTGAAAAGGATAGGTAACTATTATACAGATTATAGATTACCCATATTTAATTTTTTTCTTTTGGTTCTGTCTGACTGTGTGAAGATCTAAAAGAATCAACTGTTAGAGCCACCAGCAAAAAAAAGATTTTTTTCTCTCCTATTTTTTATTTTGGCTTTGGCATTCATGCTGAAAATAATAATGCTAGGCATTAAAATTAACGATGTATTTTAATTTTTTTCTTTTAAGTACAATTTCTTTTGGGCAATAATAAAAATAAATACCTGGTATGCATTTTATTTATTTATTTATTTTTAAGTGAGCCATTTCATTCTGATAATACTTAAAAGCCTTTGATTCCCTTTAATCCAAAAAATTGCTCAGGTGACAAATTCCCACGCTATGTTTATTTTCAACAACTGACTTCTCCAAATAAAATCACAAAGTGCATCCTGACCAGGTCTGCTAATCATCATGATAATTAATGCATTGCTTATGGAAATAAAGCTAATGACACAGTGAGGCTTCCTAGCAGTAGTGTTGGTGTAATTTTTTACACTATTTCTGAAGTTTCAGGTACTCAGACTCAGTAAAGAACCATTTAAAATGCTAGAGATAACACTACAAAGAAAGCGATCACAGATAATTTTTTGGTCTCTTCTGGTGGATGTGTGGTGCAGACACGGGCTGAACCACAATGGCTGAATGCAATCTGCAGTCACACATTCAATTGCAGTATTTCTCTAACAGCAAATCTGGTAAATTGGATGAGATACCTATTTTGACCAATCATATATTTTTCTCACTGCACGTTGCTTGCATCTCTAGTGTGTCAGGATTTAAAACCCAGTACTAGCATCCAAAATTAACCTATAAGTGGTAGTATAGAAACACTAATGTTGCAGAATAAAATAGTATCCAAGTACAAAAAAACCCTCGTAAAGTTCAAAAATCCTTAGGAACGGGAGAGGTCCAAATCATTCAAAGTACTTGAGAAACAAAGAATAGTATTGACAGAGGT
>VZRM01000430.1:0-74926 GCA_013397955.1 Grantiella picta
AGGCATCCTCCCAAACTCTGACACATATGTAGAATATTGACCTGCACACCCTTCTCCAATTTGCAGAGTCCTTTCTTGAAGCAGATGTGTTAAAATAAGCTGGCAGAGTCCTGTGTGTGCATCCATTTTCTAATGAGATCTGACACAATAATTAGTGTGCAGCAAGCTGGGGTACTTTAATATACTTCCCTTCTTGTTTCTATCCAACTTTATAAAAATTTCATTAATCTTTGCCACTATCAACAGGAAAGCAATAAAATGGGTGTAACAGCACAGTCACAGCACTCCACAATCTGCACTTTTATTTCAGTTCCACTATTGAACACTGATTTCTGAAAATAACCAGGTGACTTTTCAGAAAGGCCAATTAATCACTTCAGGTAACCTAGGTATGCTCGAGTTCACCTTTCAGAGTTGCTGGAGATTAGAAACATCAGATCAAATTTTTGGGACAGCCTGTGATTTTGATGTGGGAGGAAAGAGCACCACAGTTGACAGCAATCACTTTTTTCATGATCTGATGAGTTGCTGCATTGCTCATTGTTCTGGCCACAGCTAGAAATACTTATTCTTAGCATTGTAAATACAAAACCAGGAGATGAGTAACCAAAACAAAAGACAGACACAGAACGAACTGTCAGCTTTGATGTAACACTTGTGCTATTGAAACAGAAAAAGGAAAATTATACCAAAGACTCAAGCTGACAAAACCACAGTAAACACACAAGAACGAATTAAAAACTTCAAGAGCAGGGTCTAATACTTTTGTTCTCTTCACAAATTAAATAAAATTAAAGTTTTTCCCATGAGTTGAGATTTCTAAGTCCAACTTTCTGTAGAGAACATTTCCTTAAAGTAGACACAAATCCTCACTATAACTTCACATATTTCATAATTTTTTTCCTGTATCAACTTCATCTATACAATAGAGGCACTTGAAGCCAGCATTAGAAAGGAATGAGAAAATTTCTAAAAATTTCAGATCAAAGTCACTTAAAGCAGCTTTTAGGGGAGAGCCATTTGCTATACTTGCTATGAATGTTTTTCCACCCAGAAGAAAACCACACTGCACTACAAAGGTAGCGAATGTAACAATAATAAAAACATGATCTTTTGTACATAGAACAACAGCTCTGGAGTCAGCTCAAGTGATTCAGAGGCTCTGGTGGGAAGCTTAAACACATGGCTGAAAAAGTGAGGAAAAAAAAACCCATTATAATTTGGAACTGCACTTTTGGCATCTTTGAAATCAAGCACTTAAGTCTTTATTTTGTCTCTACCCATGCTTTTTTCTCCCACCAACTCCACAAAACACCATTTAGGTTTCAGCACGTCATCTAGAAAGTAAACCTCTAAGCTCTGGTGTGCAGAAACTCTTTTTGTGGGATTTTTCTGTTGACAGGACCTGCCTTGCTGAAATTAGTGAGTACTTAGAACGAGAAGATGTATCTATGTAAAGTTACACTATTTTAAATGGTGCCGTCAAATAAAGTTATGCAATAAACTGTACAGATTCTTGTTTTTTCATGCAATTTATTTTCCCAAAGAACACTTGGCCCTTAAAATTGCTGTTCTGCTGAAAATCTGTACCAGAACACCAACAATTATGCTATAAAGTGTCATGAATCGATAGCAGTGCATGCAATATTTAATACAAACTGAGACCCACAGGCCAGCTCTTTTAGCATTTAAACTCAGTTTTTGCCTCCTTGCAACATTATATTTTAAAACAGCTATTATGCTTGAAAGAAACAAAGTGCTCCAATAATCTTTGGTAAGACTCATAAAGCAGACTGCAGCCCAAATAAAGCCTTAAGAAAAGATCTTTGTGCTCACAGGAGCACTAAAAAGACAATTACGGGAGGCTCACCCATTTTCAACCTTTTTTGTAAGTGCGCTTGTGCCATTGGTTTCTTTACACCAAATTTAAAGCGTATTACACAACAATATTTTAATCTTAGAGGTTTTTTTTTTAATCTAAATATTTTCTTCCTATTACTTTAGGAGAAACAGTAAAATAGCAGGTGATGGAGGGTGGAGAAAAGGCAGGAATAGTGAGCAGCAAAAGTGAAAAGCCCCAGCTGCTTCAACATGCTATTCCTAGCAATGACCACTGATGGAGTCATGGAGAAATTTAAGAACTGAGTAGGGCCACTAATCCAGAATACTCCCCAAGCTGTTATCTTCATAATTTTTTTCCAGGCTCCCCTGCAAAACCAATATTACAACCTAAAACCACAGTAACGTTTCGGAGGAAAACAAGAGTGAGAGGGGAGGGGTTAAAAAAAAAAAAAGGGAAAACACCACAAGAGTCTTGATTTGGCTTGATGGGAAAAACAGACAGATGTATAGCTGAATCTCGTGGTTTTCCAATTCAGCTCTTGTCTACCTGGTTAAGCAAAGATGAGTAATAGTGTAGGACTGTCCCAGGAGCATCTTTTCCACAGGTTTCTTTCCATTCACATTAAAGTCAGTGTATTCACATGTATATTTCCAGCAAAAACCTCTATATAAAACAGCAAATGGGTGTTCTAATTCAGAGAGTTGTTTCCCAGGCACAGTGGGAAGTAAAAGAAAGTCTGATCCTGTCTGTCTTTAGTCTTCTGTGCAAAAGAGAACATACTCCATCATATTTTTGTCTTACGCTATCCTCATATTTAAGTTCATGGCCAGAGGTGGCTTAAAACACACGTAAGGCATGTAGAACTAATAAATATTTTCAGATAATCAATATTTTCATGCAGCCTTGGCCTTGACATTCTGGGCATGGGTGTCAGAACTTTTCATAGCGAGAACATGAACTTTCGAGGCCTCTCCATGCAGACAGAATTAACAACAGCTACATGAAATGGTATTTTCTGTGGCATTTCATTTTGGATGAGGGTGAAAATAGTTGACGTGCATTTGTCCACACACAGGCAGAGTTTGTGTGAACAACTGTTGGAACAAGAATTTCTTAGTTGCAAGGACTAAACACAGCACTTGTTGCAGCAGTAAATTCTTGACCATTTTCTGCCCTCAGTTTTCAAAAAGCTCAGGAATTGATGTCTATTGAAGCCTCCCAGTGGTGTCTGACATTACCCCCACTAAAAAAAACAACCGAAAAACCAACCCACAAAGAGTGAAGGACGAAGGACCCTCACTCTGCTGCTCCTGTGTGTGCACAGGTAGAGCCTGCAGCTGCTGAACGCCAGCACTGCCCTGTGCTGAGCCAAGAGAGGCTACCTGGGGTTTTTAATTAAAACGCAGTCAGCTGAAAGTCATTAATATTGCCAGAGAAAGAAAAACAACCTTTACTCTGCTGGGCACGGGTAATAAAGTTTGGGGGGTTTAAACTTGCTGAGCTCCATCTGTGAAGGTGAGGAGGAAGGTTAGAGAGAAGAGCATCACAGCTTTATTTTGTGGGCCCTGTGGCTGCACATCGTTCAACCCTGAGCTCCACAAGCTCAATCACAGATTTTATTAGATTACACCTTTTTTTTCCCCCCTTAGAAATTAACATTACTTACTTTCCATAATAGAAGCATGCCTATAAAAATGGAAATTTAAGGCAGGCCATCTAAATAGAGCATGCTTAACACTTCAGCACACCAGGCAGGACTAATCTTGCAGACCTCTGGTAATTTAAAATCTGACAGAGTAAGAAAACTGCAATTGATATTCTGCATAATGAAACTAAATGGAGGCATCGGTATGCAGACTGGGGGAAAGGTAAAGATACTTTTATTTAAAAGTTCTATTTTTCAGTTCAGTCTTTTAGTAAAAATGCTTTATTCATATTTAAAACATACTGAGAGAAAAAAATCATCTCATTGTTAAACATTATTATTTAGCACTCTTATTTTTAATGGATTTGCCTGGGGCAAGGGGCTGTCAGTGCATACCTGCAGCTATTCCTTATGACAAGGAATATGTCTTTCAAAAGTGAATACACAAATTTTCTTTGATGTTCAACACCCACAGAATCTACCTGGATTTTCACCTGCATTTCCCCCCCATTCAAAATTATGGTGTCCTTCACACTGCAACCTGTAAAGACTTTAATAACCAGTTTTAAGAAATGTGTAAAATCCAAGAAACATGCAAATAAATGTTTAGTTCTCATATCACTCTTGCGGTGAAAACTTTTTCATTACTGATGAAAAACATAAATTATTTGCTCCAGTTTTGTAAAAACTGGGAGAAAAAGATGGAGCCTTCAAATTTGAGTATTTCCAGTAACAGAAATCCCAAACCACTGCACTAAAAGACAGATGTGTGTCATATTCTCTCATTCTTTACTGGGGAGATGTGGCAACAGGACAACAGCAGCATTTTGAAAGCCACAGGAGTCACTGGGGATTGAAGAGCCCAGCTAGTGTTTAGGAAATACAGATAGTCCTCCTCGTGCTGCCAAATCCCTCTGCAACAACTGGGCAATAAATTGAACCTCTTTGTGCTCCGGTTCTCCCTCAGCTGAAACCAGAATGCTTCAGGTCAGTCTGAAAGCACAGAGAGGTGCCTTTAGGACCATAAATCTCCACCATTAGACAGAAAACAACAAGTACAAGGGTAACGCTAAAGCCAAATAAATTCCAGCAATGATATCATCACTGGAATTTTTCAAAGAAATCTCAGACTATTTGGGCATTTCAGGCTGAGTTATCTAATAGAGAGTTTCATTTTTTCTTAAGCATAGGTGCCACAAAAACAAAGAACAAATCTGAAAATCAGAAGTCATGAACTGTGCTGAATTCAGAACTTTAATGTAATCACAAGTGTCCTTCTGCACCTACAGTCTCTATCTTCTTGTAATGGAATGCATGCGTCTCCTCCAAATAAAAACACCCAACAGTCTCAAAGCCAGCACCTCTGAGTTTGCCTTCAGTTTGTGAAAGTCTGTTCTCCCTTTATTTTTTGAAGAGAGGGGTACTTTCTTCAAAATTTGTCAGACTTCTCTTAAGTTATTTCCTATTCATATTGTGGATCATGTTTTACTAGCCTTCACAAATAATATTCTGTATTTCTCCCAGCCACAAAGATAAGGCTGTTTAGCAGAGCTGGCTAATATGGTATGATCTAACAGTCCAATTAATTTGGAATGTGTTTTACTGATTAATAAAGAAGTTTTACTAGAACTGGGTGTTTCATCTGCATTCACAGCCTGGCATTAATGACTTCTTTAATGCAGCAAGTTATGCAACACAGATGATCAAATATTTATGTAGAGATATTGCAAATTTAATTTTATTATTAAAATTTGATAGTACTATCAAAGCTTTTTTCTCATATTCTCATATTCCAGTTTAGTTTTATAATTAAATTCTACACATCTATAAGCTAAATAAACTGGGCGAGAGAAACAGATGAATATAGTACATTCTGAAATTGGGGTATTTTGTTAGAAAATGAGAACAGAATTGATGGGATGCCGAGGGAACTGCTGTGACAGCAGTCAGCATGAAAATGTACAGCATGTGATTTAAATAAGCCATTACTCTTCAGGGCATATCAAAATATGCATTTGTGCATAAAATTACAAAAATGCACACAATAACATTAGTGCTCTAGAGTCTTAGATTAGCCTGGGATAATGTTCATACTTGCAGAGAAGGTTTCAGAAGATCCAGATGAAGACCTCAAAAGGATGGTGAAGCTCAAGTTAAAACTTGAGTAGAATTTGCTCAAGCAAAGAGGTTTCAAGTCCCTCTGCAAATCAGACTAGTTTTCAATATTCGTAGGTTATGCTCTAAATTAAAAAGAAAAGAAAACCCATATTCAAAGTAGCTTTGGGACTATTGTAACACAGCAAGTTGATAAAATACAGATAGGTCCATTGATTTTTCTACCACTCAACTGGAAAACCAGAAAACAAACCAGAATCTTTTTCATGGACCAATAGTTTCCCAGTGTTCATCAAGTGATGCTTGTTCCACAAATGCCTTCAGTCACAAAGCCTTCACTAAAAACTACTCCTCTACTCCTTTTTTATTGTGTTAACAAGAGCAGTGTGGTCAGCTCATGCCCAGCTTCCAGATTCATCACTCATACACAGCCATGACAAAGATAACAACCCTTAATGAGAATGGTCTTTTTTTCTTTAAAAAAAAAGAGTTATTTTTCATCTTTTGTAGAGATACAGTTCCTAACCACGCCTTACTCCTCAAAAGTATATTTATGAAATGATAAAAATTTTATTTCAATTGCTGGTCAGAGCCTGTCTCTTCCCTCCCACATCACTGCTACTAGTAGAATAGCCTCCAATATTAGGAGTAAGTATATTTGTTCCATGTTTTTCATTTTAAACAGAAATACTTTCAGATGTCAGCTACTTATTTATTTCTAGACCATTCAAAAAGTACTTTCCAGTGGCAAAACACAAATAGGACTTCCCAGGTACATTCAGTAGAGGATTTATATTACAAAGCAAGGCATCAACCACAGCTCCTCAGAATGAGAAAACGTTTGTATTGCTCCTTTGTTTAAAATAAATGTTCCCAAACAGAATATAGAAGACAAGATGAGCCACAAGCAGAATTTCTCAATGGCTGTTTGAATTTCCCTGCTTCATTTCACACCTCTACTCCCCAATAATCATCTTCAGCTGCTGCTGCTAACAGAGAGCTACTGATTCTGGAATTACTTCCTCCAATTATGGAAATTTTGTAAGCAATGAAAACCAAAATACATCTTTAGCAATGACAGTCAAATTGTAAAATGGTTCAAGGAATCCATAATTTGCATTTCTTATTCTCCAGTACAGGCAAATCCACAAGGGAGGCCCCTAGGAAATAAATCTAGAACCATTTCCTTTTAGTTACAAAAATCCTTCTTTGAGAGTTTTCATTACCATTACAAGTCAGTAGTGATTTATTTGTATAGAAAGAATAACATCAAACAAAAATACTGCAAACCATAATAGGAGTTAATATTGCAAGTAATCTGGGATAGGGATGAATGCATGAAATATACTTTTAATCCTCTGGATATCCCCCACAAAAAAACCCCAGTGCTTTTTAGAAGCTTGTGTTATTTGCTAAGGAGTTATGGAATAGAGTTACTGGTTAGAACTAAATGATGGTTTATCCAGGTAGCATCTTCAAAGTAAAATGTGTTTGTGATAAAGCTGGAAACTGAAGCTTATGGTTTAAAAACACACCTGCTCAAAACAAATTTAAAAAAACCCCAAGAACATACAAATCCTTCTGCTTGTCTGACACTAAAGAACTGAACAGTGAAATACTTGAATAAAGACAGTCTACCCTGAAGAAACATGTGGTGTGTACATCTGATATGTGTTCACAGAAATCTGATTTTAGCTTCACTAATTTTATTCCTAATTTAGTACTAATTACAGAAGGTATTTCAAGCTGCACTTTATAAATGTAATGGGATTTTTTAAAGGTGCAATTAACACTGCCTTATGATTGGGGGTTTTTGCACTAAAATAACCACAATCCCAAGCAAACAGCTGATAAAACACTGTTAAATACCTACAGAAATTCTCTTTCATTTCTTCCTTTCCCCCATTCCAAGATTCAAGTGCTATGAACTTGTTACTCAAAAATCCAGAGTTAATACTACAGAACAAGAAGGTTGCACAGCATGTTGCACTTGAATTTTCAATACACTGGGATCCAGTTTTGCCCACATATGAGTCTACAGTCCAGTATAGAGTATATATACACATAATATCTACTTTTACAGATTAAAAAGTGCCCTTTTTGCCTGCCTAAAAGGCTTTACTCAACATAAGTTCAGCAAGACTCACACAGATTATTTATTACCCCAAAGAGTACTTTTAATACAGTTATCCTCCCTCTACAACCTACCACAGTACATGGAATCACAGTTTTCCCACTTCCTAAAAAATTCACCGTGCTGCAGAAAAGCAGTGGTGGCAGGCAGGGCTACACGGAAAGAGAGAAAACACAAGCAAACAAAAAAAGGGACATCTGGAAGTTGTCTACTGCTACCTTATCTACCCAGCAGATATAAAAGCAATATACAGCAAATATAGAAGAGGGCGCCTGGAGCCTCTCTCAGCTCATCCCTGGGGATGTGCATCCAACTACCTCTCCTTAACACTGCTTCAGAGTCTGACATGGAAAAACTGCTGTCCACTTAGAATTCCACTGTCTCAAGCTGTGGCCATGGCCACGTTCCTGCTGCAGTTGGGTCCCCTGAGCCTTTTCCTCTCCAGGAAAAGAGGAGCTGAATGAGCCCCACTCCACTCCCCAGCTGGTCCTTACACATCCTAGGCGGCAGCCCCTTTTCTTGAAGCCTTTCAGCTGGACTACTAATCGTCTAACTTGCTTTCTGGGTTTTCCAGTACAACAAATATTCTCCTTTATCAATCAGAATAGAATCAGTTTCTTCCAAAAAAGCTTAAAAGTAGTTCATCATTTCAATATCCAAGAAAGCCATTAAGTAGTTCATCATTTCAATATCCAAGAAAGCCACGAAATGGGTAAATGAAGTGTCCACGAAAATGGCCAGGCATTGGCATATGATTGAGCCATTATTTTCTATTAATAGACTAGTAGACAACATTATTTTGTTCTATTAGATACTGAGGGAATGGTTCCTTGCACATTTTGCACCTGACAGAGTTCAAGAAGTGTTCAGACAATGTCCCCAGACACATGGTGTGGTCCTTGGGGTGTCCTGTGCAGGGCCAGGAGTTAAACTTGATGGACCTTGTGGCTCCCTTCCAGCCCAGGGCATTCTGTGATCTGAACAATTCCCCAGATAACTACCAGGCACAGTTTTCAGAGCTTAAAAAAAAAAAAAAAAAAAAACAAACCAAAAAAAACCACCAAACCTTTCCACAGGCTCTTTTTAATATGCAGTTTGCACAGAGTGACCCTCTTCCAGAGGCCAAGACACTCCAAACCAGCTGCAAGTTATTCCAGTAAACATCCCCAGGCATGTTTAATTTACTGATAAGGATGTCTCCTATGCTGCCATTATCTCTTAGGGACTTCAAGAGTATGCTTGTCTCTCTTCAGTTAATATTAAATACACATTCATGATGTTTTGTGATAACCAAGAATAAAAGTCCTCCTTTTCTCTCATCAACTGTGTAACTTCCCTAACAAACTGTATCAATATCCAGTTAAACAACACCAAGAAAGAGTGGAGAATCCCTCTAAAATTCACATAGTGACATTTCTACCTTCTGCTATATCCACCAGGGAATGGACTTCCACTGCCTGTTGATCCTCAATACATCACACAGTAATAACAAAATCCTGTATTTTCCTGCAATCTCCTTTTCTGTAAGGATTTTTCAAACTGTACGGGGGGATAAGAATACACTGAGAGTTGTGGTAAATACATGGCAAGAGCAGTAACTAGACAACAACAATGCAATTAACAACAGGAGATACTGGTTAAAAATACTGTTCTCAAGTTATGTGTGTTGGAAGATCATTTGTCATTTTAAAGTTTCATCATGAGAAACTTATAAATATAAATACCATTAAACAAATGAAGTGTAATTAAAAGCATATCCAAGAGAAACTTTAGGTGGCACTTTTTCCTCCTTAATACCTACCTATGGCTTTCATTAGCGATGAATCGATTTTCCAGTTCCTTGGGAAAAATGAACTCTCTAGCTGAGACTTTATTTCAGACTATAATTTTTTTTTCACAAAAATGGTAAAAACAAAGTTACTTTTTAACATTATTTTACCAAAGAACTACAGTCCAAATGCTCACATTAAGGTATCCAACATCAAAAAGCCACAAACTTAAGAGGAAGAAAATAAAAGTAAAATTCTCAATTAAGATTTTTCATTCCTTTACGGGTATTACACTGATGAATATTGATTAAGCTCCGCACTTTTATTTTTAAAATTTAGGTTTCCTGAAACACATGTAATAGCAATAGGAATTAAAGTGTAATTAGTGCTGAAGCAATGCACTCAGCATTTTTTTTCTTTATGTTCCAACTCTTTCTACAGAATTGTTTTCATTTTACTGAGATATTTGTACATTTAGAATGGACACATCTAAGAAATAATTAACAATAAGTGCTTGTCTTAAAGGTCTACTTTCATTTTAATTATTTTACCATAAAATGTTTATAGACAAATAAGACAAAAGGAAGGCTAGTGTTTAAAAAAAGTGCTTCAAGATCATTGTCCTTTTACAGTACAGTCCACTTTTCCTACTACTAGATTTTTTTAAGCTATTTTGAACATTAATTGACAAAACATAAATGCTTTTCTGTCATTAAAAACCCCTATAAATTTAGAACTACATTAGCTCATTTGGGAAAAGCAAAGTTGTAATAGAACACAACAACACAGAGAGCCAATTTCATATTTAAAGACAACCAAAAAGCTAAAATCCAAATATTATCCTAATAGAACTAACGAATAGGTATGTTAGACAGAAATATAAAACGAGCTGAAAAATATTTCTTACAAGAGAGAGACATATTTGTGGTAACAGAACAATGGTAGAGTTTGACCTCAGAGATTCCTTTCCTCTCCAAGAAATCCTTGAATGAAATTTCAGCAGGTTTAAAGCAATACACAAATGCAGCTGTCCTGAATAGACACTGAACTTTTAACTTTTTTATGCTCAATCATTTTCTATCTCAACATTTCACTTTAAGAAGTTTCTGATCTCCTTACAAATAGCCACACTAAAGACAACTCCAATGACAAAGTCCTAAATGAGCCGTCCCTTTGCAGCAACATCTCATACTCAAGCACAGTATTTCATGTATGACCAGAGCACATAAAGTGTGCTTTGATATTGTTTTGGGCCCCTCTGCCCTAATTTATTACTTGTTTTCTACAGCAGTCTCCCAAAGGAGCTTAACAGTTCTTCAGGTATCTTTAGAAGTCATTATGCATACTTAACTGCTAATTATAGGCATTAAATAGAGGTACCAAATCAAATGGTTAATGAACAATATGACAAGAAAACTACACAAAACGTTTGAATCCCTTAAGGAAATACCTATCTTCTAAGCCCCACAGCTGCCCTGATATTCTAAATATTGATCATTTGCAGACAAAACAACAGAAAAGCAAATTAAAGTTTATTGGGTGGTAAGAAACTGCCATTGTGAATCGATGAATCACTCTGTTACATTTAATCCCAATTGATTTGAGTAGTTCGGTACATCTTCCAAGCTTGTCTTTATGTCATACTGTAAAGTGTAAGGCAAATGGAAATTTATTAAGCTATGAATCCTTTATTACTTAAACTCAATAAGCTCTAAATGGCTCATCCATAAACGGCAGCTCAAGTTCTCCACGTTTAAATTTTTTAATACAACAGAAAGCTTCAGCAGGATTGACACAGTGGTCTTGGGGCAGGGGGACGTGCTGCAGTGAATGGATCTGAACACTGAACTGCAGCTTGGAGCCCAAGGGAAGGTGGCACAACCCAGCAGAGACTCAGGGCTGGAGTTTTGGGAAGTCACAGACACCAGAGCGTGCAAGCCTCACTGAGATTGGTGACAACTGGTGACAGGAACTGGTGCCTCATGCCCACCAGATGTCACAGAAATCCCCATCACAATCATTAACTAATGCACAGGTGAAAACCTGATTGTTAGAGCAGCTGCTGACTTGCAGGTATAAGTCATTTGAGAAGCTGACAACACAGAAACTCTTCAAGAGGCTAAGAGACCATCAAAATCCACACCAGGAACATCTACATGGCTGCAGCTGACAAACAAGTGCCATTGTTATTTAGCTGCTGGACAGAGAAGACTTAGCACTAGCAATTCACTCAACTGCAAACACACAAATGCAACAAGTCAATTTTAACACTAATTGCCTTTTGGGGTTGAGTTCTAAATGAGTTTTCGTATTTAGGATGTCTAAATAATACTGAAACCCAACATGGAATAAGTTAACACTTAGAAACACTCAACGGTTTAATTCTGTAGTAAAATAGTATAAAATCCTCTCTGGAGAAGTATCCTGGATAGCACATTTGGGTAGAAAATAAACAACTGAACAGCTTTCAACTTCACAATGATAGAGTCACAGTACCAATACTGAGTGTGTCTTTGTCAGCAAAAAAATCTAAACTACTGACTAGAAAGTTTTAAACTCAATACTGAGCCTATTTTCACTGTCAAAAACATCTAGGAAGTGATTTATTTTCTTATTAGTCTGATATTAAATTCATCTGTTGAGGTTTATTTGAAATACAAGTTATGTTTCTGTAATAGGATGGAGCTCTCTAAAATTCTAGATGAAATTACACATCCTCACATCAAGAGAGTAAATGAAAATTTTGTCATAACTTCATAAATAGCACAAAAATTTGCCCCAAAATGTGCTTTTTAGATTGGAGTTGTTAATTCTTCCTCTAAGCATGGATCAAATTTGAAATTCCAGACCAGCAGGTCAATGAAGGATTATTTCTTCAAGCATTCCTTCGGGGGATTCATAAGCTGTTGCCTCTTTTACCAACAAACCCAGTCTTTTCTGATTATCATGGCAGTGCCTCCCTGAGCCAAGTAATTGGGGATATTTATTAATAGTGTTATTGAGAATCCAATGGTGTTAAAAAGTAAATATTTCACAGTATTCATATCAATATAGAGTTCCCTTGAACATTACAAGTCTTCAGAACTTCAGAGTTTTGGAGGTTTTGTGTCACCCAACTTTTTCATGCTTTTGCTTTAACATTAAGAAAGTTTCCCAAACTCCTATGCATGCAGACAAAGTAGAATTATAAATGGCTACTCATATTTTAAATAAAAAATGATTTTTTTTTAATATAAAATACTTCAGTATTGTTCTCTGAAATGCTAAAAGTCTTTATAATACATAGAAGTCATCCATAGGGACATAAAAACCAAATTAGATTTCTAAGAACACAAGATCTCTATTTGAACTGTAAGAAAAGTGCAGATATGGGAAAAGATTGATAACTCTGATGCCATTTTACCCTACAATTGTGTAAGGAGAAGTGGTTTGCTTAGGTTTTTGAGGGTTTTTTTGTGTCTTCGAATTTCACACAGAAGCATGGCCTATAATTATCAGAACACTACCAGAAGGAATTGTTGGGACTGTATGTGTTAAAATAAGGAGAGAAAAAGAACCATAAAAATTCTTAACCAATAAAAGCCCCTTTTAGAAAATATTATTCAATTCAAACAAAACCTGCTTATTTAGGTTGATTCTGACAAAACTAAATTAGAAGAACATGAAGAATAATTTTAATTTGAAAATGCTGTTTCCACCATGGAAAATTGCATTAATATGCAGAATCACTTAAATATTTAAAGCATATAAATGGAAAAGAGTTTTTTGCTACATGTTTCTGGAAACTTTTCATTATGTGAAAATATTCATTGTCTGGTCTTTTCATCCTTTATAGGATTTTAATATGCTTGGTAGCTCAACTATTCAAATTTCTCATAGATGTTAATTCTACTTTTTAAGCATCTCTACACACTTCAGGACTAGAGTATCATATAGATTATCTGCATAATTTTCTACCAATTATCTACATATTACTTATTTACTTGAGCTATCCAAGTGTTAAAATGATGCACAAAAAATTTTACATTAATTTCTATGCATTATTTTTCAGTTGCAACCATGAGAAAAAACTGTATCTCCATCCCTGTCAGAGCTTCTTAGTAAACCACAAAGAGGGAAAACACTCAGCAGTTACTATTGTGTTAGAAATTCATTATTTCTTTGCAAAGAATCACCTTGTTGAAACACTCCTCACAAAACAGGACTAATTTTCCCAATTTCCTCAACTGGTCTTCTTCAGGACAGTGAGAAAACAGCTTCTGATGGGATCTTAAAAACCCAAACATTTATTAACGCGGCACATGAAATTCTGCAAGTATTCCAAAGTACAGACAGTTTCCAGAAAACAAAAGAGCTGACATGAAATGCTTTGATGAAGCCAATTTCATGAGTGCTTTGCTTCATAAAAATATAGTGAAAAGCATAAGATTTGATTTTTTATTCTGGAACCCAACCCAACACCTGTGAGTGCTCCTCAACCTGCTTCCATCTCAGGTCTTCCACACCCAAAACTCAGCATTTCTACCCCTTCCTTTCCTCACAACAGGCAAACACCTCACCTGATTTAGCCCTGAGTACAGATCTGCTTTTACAAAGTTTTTTTTGTATTTTAAAATGTACCAAGTTAGTTTGGCAGGAAGGAGTTGCTAAGTTGCACAAACACTTCAAAACTGCCCGAAGAACTAAGTAGAACAGTATGGTTTAACTGAATTCACTGCTGAATTTTTTACTCCAGCTAAGGCAAAGAACCTAGCTAAGAAAAACAAGTCACAGAGGCGAAATTATCAGAAGGCACTAATTAAAGAGGGATATTAACATAATTTCAAGAACTTCAGCAGCAGAAGTATTGCCTGCTTGTATTCACACACAGTAGAGCTCTAGCTGAACTTCACACAGGCTACCAACCAAAGCAATTTGTTCAGGAATTAAGCCTTTCACATCAAGAAAGGCTTTTTTAAATCCCACTCAGTAAATGACAAAAAAAAAAAAAACCTCTGTGCAGGCAGAATAGGAATATTATGCCAGAAGTGGATTGTGAACTCTATAAAGCACGGCCTGAACCTGAGTAGGAATTTATTCAGGATGGATCCAGACTCTTACCTACTGAACTGCAGTACAGAGCTACTACTCCAATCTTGATAAAAACAAAATTAGAACAGGAAGGCTCTATTATAAGTGCTAATATATCTTCACAGGACATAAAAACACATCAATTCTGAAGGCAGATGACCTTCAGGTAGACTTTTCAAGTGACTCACAAATGAGTCATGTAACTAAACTGAGATTAAAATTTATAAGCATCTTGAAAAACATAGTGGGAAGCCACTTACACACTCAGAAATATTAAAACACAAAGCCCGACAACATATGAGAAAAATACCAACAAACACAGCATTCTCCTTACAAAAATCATTGGACTTACCTAGCCTGAAGAAGTTCTCCAAGAATGGAAGGTCAGCTTTACTTCTCATAAAAATTATGTTCTAAAACCATTTCTCCCTACACAAAAAACTTCTCCCTCAAACCACCACACACCTTCACTCTCCTTTGTTCCCTCATTTCTAGTTTTCGAGCACGGCCAGCTGCAAGCAGTTGTCCTGATGACCTCCAGCTGCAGCTGGTCAGCAAATCAGACCTGCAGGCTGGGGAGGCATCACTGCAGCCTCAGCCCTGCCACTAAAAACCTGCATTGCTCCTCTAGGATCCTCAGCTTTCAGCAGACACAGAGGAACTGCAGATCCACAAGGCTTTTGTCCTTTTGACAGGGGAAATCAGCCCCTTCTCTTTCTGTATGCTTTTGTTCAACTCCTCACAGCAGCACTATTGCCATGGTGCTAAATCTCGTATGAGTTTGTTGAAATCCTGACAAAATCAGGGCAGTTTCTTTCAACAACCAAGCTTTGAAGGCTTACAGGTCTTACATGAGCTACAGGATTGGCCAAATAATGCAAGCTACAAATGGAAAACAACGATTATTCTGTAAGATCATAAACATACATTTTGGTAAATTTTGCCTCCTGTAGTAACTCATTAATACTCCCCTTAAAATATGTTTCTGTTGGTACCTCAAGTATCAACATCTAAAATCACTACAGGTGCAATTAGGAAACACAAAATTAAGCCTCATGGTAACAGCCTACTCTCCAAACAGCAAGACTCAAACACAAGACAAGGAGAGAAATGTGATCTGGAAAATACATGAGCAAGTCTATGGAGCCCAAGCTGGTCAGACAGGAAAATTGCACATTTGGTTTTTGACAGAAAGCAAAGCTCATCTAGACGCTTGCAGAGTGAGATAGTCAGAAGTTCTGCATTTCCAATTTTGCATTAAAAAATAAGGAATTTTCAGGTCTCATGGCAGTAGTGTCCAGAGCATGCCCATCCAAATTAAGTTTCAATTATTTAAGACAGTAAGAATTATTGGTGCAGGTAAAAGCAGCCACGTTGAACCTTCTTATGATTTTCCTGAAGTCAGTAAGCAACTCCGGCTTTCTTACTGGGAAAGCAAAAACAAACACAGCTGTGAGAGGCCAGAAGAACAAAAAATACATGTTTCATTAGCAAAGGCACCACAAAGCCAAAGCTTTGGATGCAAAAAAAAGCAGTTGTGCAGCTAATCCTGACCTCAATGTGCCTGACAGCTGAAGGCTTTGTGAGCAGAGCTAGCTCTGCAAACACAGATAACAAATATTTGTGGCAGCAGTGTGCCTTTAAAGCAGTGATTCCCAGAATCTGTGTCTGTAGGGCCACCCGTGGGTCACAAGGCCACAGCATTTGTTAAATGGAAGCACTTGGACATCCTCTCCCATGAGGAAAATGCAATATCCTGGTGGCTGCGACTCCAGGCTGAGGCTCCTTCCCTTAGTTCCTTTGCCAAATTGACCCAGAAGGCGAATCAACCTTTAAATTTACCTTAAAAGCTGGTAGGAGCTACGGTATTTTACCCAAAGGATACAATTTAGATACTGTAATAGGACAAGATTCAGCCTTGTTAAACAGTTTTGATAATTATTTGAAATGAAAATCCATAGGAGTAATAGTGAAACAATGAAGCCAAGTATGGCAGCAAAGATGTATTATTTAATATTTTACTATTAAGATGAATAGATGGAATAAATAAGCAGTGAAATAAAATACGAAGCTCTGCCTAAACATCATATAAAATCTTTAGACATATTGTGTTACACAATTTTCTTTTTATTTTCTTTTAATAGGGAGAGGAAAGAGAAGAGAGAAAGAAAAGCTAGGATACCAATAACACAACTGCCATCTTAAGAGTTATTGTATAATTAAAATTCATTTCCTAGCATGAAATTTTGGAATTAGTGACAAGATGAGCACCAGGGAAATGTGTATCATCACAGTAGGAATAAGAAAAGTCCATTCATTATTTCACACATACTGTATGCTAACTGATCTAAATTATACATTAGTAAGTTCCATTGCATGTCTGTTAATTCTTGGGAAAAAACCCTGAGTAATTAGGTCTGTATCAGGTATATGGAAGTTCACTGTGCTTGCAGGTTCTAGATACAGGGTCAGTGTAGGTTATCAAACGTTTCAAATATTTATAGTTTTTCACATTTCAAATCTGAAAAAAGAAAAATTTAGAGATTCCTAAGAGAATTTTAAGAAGACTTGGAGTGAACGCTGTTGAAAGATCACAGGCTCCTCTTTTTACACCAGCTCCTTAAGACTTTAATATACTTTGCATATCTGCCTTTATCCAAAATCCTGACCAGTAAGTTTAACAAATGACATCTGAGTCCTGAGAAAACACCAGAAGTTCTAAAGATATAATAACTCAGTGACTAACAATAAACTTTGCATTTCTGAATAGTTAAAAAAGGATTGTGAGTTATCGATTCTCTCAGTCTAAAGCAAAATACGATTTCCCTGTGTGAAAGTAATTCCCTTCCCAACATCTGCATCCCTCTCTTCATCAACAAAAATTGTATTTTTAAGTGCAGTCAGTGCTGGTGATTTCAATACACCTTCCAACACTGATGAATAAGAAAATTAATGTAGGCCCAAGCCATGAATTCAGAACAACTTCATGGTTCTATTATGTTTATTATCAAATAACTCCAGCCAAGTGGTGTATTATTTTCATCTCTGAATTGGCAACAGAATACTCAAGAAAATATTTAATGTGGATATCTCCATTCAGGCACCACTGCTCAACAGTGCCTTCTGCCTACAGTCATACAATTCCTTGTTCTCACTCTTCAAAATAATTTTTTTCTAGAATAAACATGTTAGGAATGCAAGACAAATCAATTTGCCTTCAACTCAAAGATGGTCAAGCATAAGCCAAGTGGGAAGGGTGCCACAGTGTTTTTATCTTGAGATAATTGTGTATGTTATAAAACCATGCGTGAAGTAGTGGCAAAACCCTCTCAAGTCAGTGAAAACCAGAACTTGGTTACAGAGGCTCTTAATGCAGCAGCCCTTTATTAAATTCATACCCCTGGTGAGTAGAACACCCTCCCTTCCCCACTGGAGAATGAAGAACCCCCAGCCATTTAGTTGATTTTTTCTTCATAATTTACATTCAAATCAGGCAGAAATTTTAACTAACAGCATCAGTGGGAAACACTCACCTCTTCCACTGAATATCTGAGCCCTAGCTTCAGCACCAATGATTAAATTAGCAAGTCAAACAAGGTAAATGTGGGAGGAGAAAACAGTGACATTTTTGCTGCACCTTCTCTTCCAAACTGATTATGCTGATGGCCACGTTTTGTTTTTAAATCACTGATGTATCTGCCCAAACAATCCATTTGACATCACTGTCACAAATAAATTATTTCACCCTTGGAAATTTTTCATAGAGCTTAATGCGCTAACATAATAAAAGAGGACAGCTGGGGGGGCACACACAAACTAACATCAGTAACTTCCAGACACCGGCAATTTGCCTGTACTTTACACCCCTAATGTGTCCTTGTTTATTAAGATGGACAAAGCATTCCCTACTTGTTCAGCCGAAGTTGTTGGCAAAACAGGGACATTTATTTTAACAACCTTAAATTGAAGGACAACCCAAAGAGAAAGGAGCAGGAGAACAGAGCATTGAAAAATCCATCATAGTGACAGAGCCCTCTTCTCCAAGGAACACAAGATACTGGAGACAACCCAACTCCCAGCTATCTGCATTGCTTAAAACTGACCAATGAAACAGATTTTGTGTTTACTTCAATACTCGTTTCCTTCACTCATTTCTTCATTTAGATAGTTCTTAGCTGGATTTTAGAAATCAACTGGTTTCTTCTGAGAAAAGGCACTGGCTAGACTATGCATTCTTATCATTTTTCACTGAGAAATTTCCTCATTTTCTTAGTCAGTCACAGGAGAAGCATAATCACAGTTAACCAAGAATATGGTTAAAAGCAACTTTAGCTTTTTTGTTCTGAATGAAAGCATTTATTTATTTATTTATTTATTTACAGCCAGAAAGTAAAACCTTTTCCAGAAGAGAAGCAGTTGGACATCATATCCAGCCATTTTCCTGGGAGGGGTGATGTGGGAGTGGTGCTCTTTTCCTAGTCTTTTTTCAGACACCATAGTGCATTTTATTTGCTTTATATTTAAGCAAATGCAGCAGTGCTGGTTGGTTCAGATCAGATCAAAGCTCCTTTTGGGTGAACATGCCAGAGCTACTCTCACATCAGAATTTAGGCAACCTATGTGGTTGCACACTTCCTTCTTGTTGCAGCCTTTCAATACTGAAAGAGGGCTTGGAACAAAGATAGAGGCAGACTCATAGCAAGGCAGGTTGTGGAAGGACAAGAGGTAATAGTTTCAATTAAAAAGATGGTAGATACAGACTTGTTCTGAGGTAGATATTTTTTACAGTGAAGGTGTTGAAACCCTGGAAGAAGATGTCCAGAGATGTTGTAGATGCCCCATCCCTGGAAACCCAAGGTCGGGCTGGACAGGGCTCTGACCCAACTAACAGAGTTGAAGATGCCCCTGCACATTGCAAAGGTGTTGGACTTGAGGACCTTTAAAGTCCCTTCCAGCCCAAATGATTCGGGGATTCTATGATTCTGGGATTCTATGATTCCTTACATTTTAAATCCTCCTCCTACTTCTGTCCTAGCAGAGTTCATCTGTTGAGAATGAGTAAACAACAGATAAAGAGTTTATATAAAGAGATAAAGGTAAACAACAGATGCACAGTTACCAAAACTTGAACACTATTTTTTGACAAGGGAGGAAGGTAGTTATTAAATTATTTTTTCCTCTGAGATGTTTCCACTAAGAACTCTCCCAGGCAGACACCAACTGAGTAGTTTCTGTCCCGGACAGCTGCTCTTTTGATCATGTACTTATTCCTATTAGTTCCTTAACAGGAATAAAACTGTGGCCACATCCATCTGCTGCAATTCCATCACGGACAGGGTTGTTGTGTCTTAAATTTCCTTGCAGCTTTGTTAGTCTGGGTACTTTGCCAAAGGATCAGTGTCTCCTGCTAGAACACAGCTTTCAGATAACCTCCACTCTGACTCAAGTGTGCCTGTTGATAGCAAATCCACTTTGTTTAATAAACCATTCCCGCATTGTGTTCTCTGGAACAAATTGGCATCTTCGGTCTGTATTTCCCAGTTCTACACCAACCAAATCAAGCATACACTGGGTGTTAACAAGTGTGGTGACTCTAGTTTTCAGTGAATTAAATTACTGTAGAATCCTACATGGAGGAGACATGAAAAATTAAAATGTTCTATTTATATCTGCCTACAAAAAAAAAAAAAGAAAAAAAAAGAAAGAGAGCCATATATTTATATGCATTTATCTTTAATGTTTAGTTTCAGTGGAAGGGCTCACACAAATTCAAGTTGCATAAATTCCTCACTGCAGGCAGCAGCAAACACTTTGGTGCTCAGAAGCTCATCACATTTTCAATAGAGTAACTTTTCACTGCAGAGCTGCAGAGCTCAACCCATTGTGTATTTGTGCTGAACCATTTCCTATCAAATAAATTACTTTCTCATTTAATAATGGCAGCACAACATTGCCCATTGGCAGCAGTAACTACCCAAGAAAAGTTCAAGGTTACTGAAGCAAAGCCACCGATTTAAAGATGTTATACAGTGAAGCTTACGTTTATTTAGGGCAGTTATGTTTTACATATTTAATAAGCATAAAAAAGTTAAGCCATACTCTACATTTTATCTTGGTTACTAAACCAAAAGGAAAATTTGTCCAGATGGTATGAAAAAAATTCAAAGCTAAATTGGCTTTGTGGAAATAGAAAAAAAATCATATAAAATAAAGCAGCCCCAGTTTGAAATCTAGATCATGCGTGCAGATATGGTCATCAAGAGTTTTTATCCTCTGCTACTGAAGTGGTAACCACCAAAATATGTAACATCTATACACAGAACACAGTTCACAAAACTTGTGGGAAAGTTTTAATTAAAAGTACTATATGATGAATTGCTTGGGCTAAAAGCAGTAAGCAATCAAGTTAGAATAGAAATATTGAAAAGAACTGGTTAAAGAACAGAAAAAAAGGTAAGAAAAAAAATTGTATCCAGCCAAGGGAAGACACTTAGAGGAGTCCTACTGTACATGACAGCATTTGGGCAAGAGCAGAATTCTTCAAGATAAAAAAGAGTTACCCTGACACATCCCAGGATTAAACAGAGCAGAAATGGGGGCAGGTAAAGAAAAAAATTCTTCATCAATGTAGCAGAAAAGACAGCTGCAGGGAAGAGGCTGGAAACATGTAAAAGTACAGAATAGGTACACTGCCTCACTTTGACTTACATTTTAAATAGAAAAATCAGACAAAATAATATGAAAAGAGATTAAAGAGAAACAGAGACAGGACTTCAAAAAGGCACTTTCTGATTTAAAAATACATCCAGTAGCTTTCATCTAAGATACAGAATTCGAAAAAGAAGAGAAAAAAGCCTGCATCCATTTTGCGTCAAGCAGGATGATGGTTTACAGAAGGAGAAGTCTCTATAAATCAACACTGCAAAGCACTTTAATGCACATTTTCCTTTTATTTATATCTCATGTAATGTTGGCGGGATAAGAACAGAGGTTAGGGAGTGGAAAACATGTATTTTATCACTCTGTTTCTGCTTGTCTAAGACAACACTGGAATTTCTGTAATGAGGACTCTGCCCTGTTCACCATGAAAGAATATGAGGGAAGGTTTTGCCTTTTCATATGAAACAGCATGTTTTCCTGAAGCAACAAATCCCTTAAAACAGCCATCTCTTAAAACTGCTTTATTGCCAGCAGTGCAAAAGATGGATTTCAGGGATTTATAACTCCAGCTCCATTGTTGTTGGCTGTCACAATATCTGATCTCCGTGAAAGGACCTATACTTATTCTAATTAGATGTTTTCAGCATGTTTGATAACACATCTATTGATATCAAACAGAGAGGTCAGTTATGAGGGCAGCTCTTTAGAAAAGATGGAAGAGCACAGGGTCGGGAAGGAGGTGGGATGATGGATCAGCCATGGCTGTGTGAAGGATTCCTCCACAAGCCTTCGAGTACCCCTGATGTCTGACAAAAGGACAAGTGCTGCTTCAAAGGCTGAAATGCTGCTTAGAGTGGGTAGAGAAGTGCTGGGATTATCCCCTGAATAAATTCCCATCAAATGTGTTTCAAAAGGAAGAACTGTTCCTCACTACATTTATTTGAGGGTACAGAAGACAGGGAGCTAAAAGGCTTACATATTAGAGAGAGACATGGCACTTCCTGGGAAATACAGTGGATGCAGGAAGATAAAATCCTTGTAAAGATATATTCCAGAGCAGCATCAAGAGCAAGTCAGCCTGGGTTTTTGTAAGAGTTTTTATCTGGGACATGATTCAGGCTTAATCCAGCAGGTGTTCTTCCAGGTTTTTGTTTATGTCCATTATTAAAAGAAAAGAGGTTGTAGTTGCACTGTTCAGCTTGGATACGAAGACGAATACTTTCCAAGGTTTTTTATCTAAACCTGAATGTGAATCCATGGAGAAAAAGTGTTTAACTGCTCAAAAGGAAGGTGTGACTTGCCTCAATATAAAACCAATAACAACAGCATATAAAGCTTTGTCAATTTAAAATAGTAGAAACTGCAAAATTTTAAATTATTTATTTAATTGTGGCATGTAAATCTTGTCTCCATTACTTATTATGATTTACCACCATTGCATTTCCTACCACCACATGCACTGTAATATCAATATTTATTTACTGTGAGGAGAAAATTCCTGAAACAACCTCTTCCCCACTCAGGTTTTCCAATAGGATTTATTGGATTACCTCCCAAAACAATCCTGGTGCATCCTTGGAATGCTTGGTGGAGGCCCAGTGATTTATTCAGAATGCTGTGCAGTCTTATCACCTACACTGATAATTTTGGAGGGGTTTTTGCCATGATTCTAAGGATAACATGCCAGAAAACCTTTTTGTAAGGCTAAATTAAATATAGTGCTCCTATGATTCATTTGGCAGAAAATATGTCTTTGTGCATATTAAATACAACTCGTAAAACAATCTGGTCTGTACACCTAATTAATTGATCTACTCTAATCAATCTTACTGATTTTTTACTTACAGTAAGTAGTTTATGAAAGATTCTATGATGATCCCTCTCTGAGGCATCACTGAGTAAAAAAAAGTCTCTTAAATATTCTCGTCCATCAAGCTGTATTTTGAATTTCATTAGACTTGTCACAGATGTTAAGGTCACAGAAGAAAGGACTCTTCAACATGTCAAAGGAGAAATTCTTGGTAATTTACATATGGCAAACTGCTGAAACAATTGCTGTGTTAAAAAAGATGTTGTGGTTGTTATTTCTAATTACAGCATTTGGAAACAGATAACCATTTTTCTGACCTTCTGTAAAGTATGTATTTGAAGATAAATTGTCAATACACAACAAATTATTTGATTTGTGGAGGAAGATTTAGAAGAAACCGATGCTGGCTCCTCTGAACTGTTACATTCTGTGAAATTATTGGTAGAAGAAATGTAACAGTCTGAGTATAAATTGTTATGAGATGTTGAACAGTCTAAAACAACTTGTCTGGGATACAAAGGATCATCAATATGAAATTGCACTAAATAATAAATTAAATGATTGTATCCTGAGGGGTGCACAGACATTCTGGATTGGATATTGATTTCTACAGATGAAGCCAAAAATTCATCTACCTACAAAGAGGGAGATGCAGGCTCACTATGTATTGAAATGTTAAAATATGCATTTATTGTTTTACTTCATTTACTTTCATGCCTTCTTTACAAATCTCAGAAAATACATGAAAAGATATTCCATATTTCACCCAAACATCTGAAGGCTCAACAGTCACCCTACTCCCACTTGTGCTACGCTGTCACTCGGCCTTTTTCTTTTTTTGGTACTTTCATGATTTTTTTATTCCTTACTGTCCAAGGCTGCCTTTGCTCCATTAAACTGTGTGCAGCCAACTTTATTGATAGCTCTGCCACCTCACATCAGCATTTCAGAGGCACTGAAATGACTTTGATTCAGCTGCTGCAATAGTATTTAGATGGTAGTGCCTCATTTGCATTTACTGGGAAAAAAAAGGAAAGTGAGACTCAAAAGTAAGAAGGAAAAAGCATCCTAAGCTTGAGTTGCTCACCCTGTAAACTGTGCTTTATATCTTCTTACACACCTTTTTTTCCCCCTCTATTTGCAGGAAAGCAAGATGTAGATATCCCTTTTACACATCTGTGTGCTGCAAAGAATGTGTATTCTGACAAGCTTATGC
Source organism: Grantiella picta (assembly GCA_013397955.1). Taxonomy (NCBI): domain Eukaryota; kingdom Metazoa; phylum Chordata; class Aves; order Passeriformes; family Meliphagidae; genus Grantiella; species Grantiella picta. The sequence goes on from VZRM01000430.1 coordinate 24,263, forward strand.
TGGGGACTATTATTCTTTATGTTTAGCCCAAAATCTCAGCATCTAAAAAAATCAAAGAGCTTATTGTTGTACACATAATTAACGTGTTTTTCCTCATTTTGGAAATGAAAGCACAGTCATCATTAGCCATGTCAATATTTCTCTAGAATCAAGTTTTGTAAAAAAGAAAATACCTGCATTAGGTATTTTTTCTGTGATTTATAAATGGGCCATCTGTGCCTATGAATAATGAATGTGTCAAAGAACTGTGTACCAAGAACAGCCTCACACTTTATTTTTCATCCCTAATGTTAAAAACCCATAAAAATACATGAACGGGAAGCCAGTAAATTGCTGAGAAAAATTTCTTTCAACTTTCTAACTCATTAGCTTTTGTGAAGAACTATTTGTGACTGTGTAGCTGAGCTCTTACAGAGATGACCTGATGCACAACTGTACCCTCCCAGCTGATACCACACAGGCAAAATATTTTCAGTTTTTTAGGAGCCAAAACCCAATAGACGCTCCAAGTTATCAGACAAATAAATAAATTGTGCATGTAGTTATTGGCTGGGTATTGGATTGAACAAAAACCCCAAGGGAGTTTCTTACCACATTCTATTCTTCAGGGACAGGAAGCATTACAATAGACAAAAATCAATTTTCTGTCCTTGCAACTCCAGTATTACCTACTATTATATACTTAAAGTCTTAATACAGTAAAATCATGGGCTTAATATAATAATGGAAGCAAATTATGTGTATTTTTTCCTAATATTTGCTGCTCCTTGCCCTGTGATTGATTACAAGTAGAATGTCTGTTTATTTACAGAGATTATTGCTCTCTGCATATACTGGCCTCAAACCTATTCTATTTTTCTTTCTGACTTAAATAGGAGCAGGATTAGATCTCTGATGGAAGCTTTACCGCACCAGAAGCATTGATTTGAGAGATTAGCAATACACAGTGGTGACAAAAGATATTCATCATCCCAGCTGAGTAGAGCAGGTTACAGGACAGTCTGCTGAGAAGCCTTGTGTGTTTTCATCAGCCTCTGCCATTTTTTTTCCAAAGTGCAGTTGATTACAGAGCCTCATTTTATCAGTAAACTGGAATGGCATTAAATAAGTGATTTGTTTGCGGCATGGAGCTTTCCAAGGACAGGTAAAAAAGACATTTCCTTTATTTGGAAATGGAAACAGTATCATCAAAGGCACATTCTCCTGATTTAGTGTGACACTGGCATGAAGAAACTCAAATCCAGCTCTGGGGTTCCACTGTCAGGCACATGCCTGGAGTGCTGCTCCAGTCAGATTTAGGCATTAGATAGAAGGCTGCTGTCAGGAATTCCACTTTTCTTTCTGCAAGCGACTTTTGAAGAAGTGCTGTGGCTGGATATGGATTAACTTTTCCCAAACTAATGGGCAGGCACACTTTGATCTAAGATGACTATACACTGTAGCATTTTTCTTTTTTTCCCACGAACTATCATTAATTTTAGGAACACAGAGACTAATCTGTGTGACTAATCTGAACGCTAACTCTGTGCTTTGCATGTGCATCTTTTCGTTTGAGCTGTTCTCAACATACATTTCCTTCACAATAACTAAAACCTGGTGCTGAGGCCATTCTAGAGAGCACACTCAGAATGGCACAGAAAGACCAGTTTTTTTCTTCCTACTGAATTTCATCTGAAGTCAGAATTGGACTGGTGCAGTCTTTGCCATGATGGTCAGAGCCGTTTACATTAACAGGACTGAACCACAAAGTCTGCATTATAAGTAAATAGATCCTAAACTGCTGTCTAAAAACCATCTGAAGAGGAACAATGTTATTGGAGATGCCAATTTTTTCCTGAATTTTCATAAAATTACTGTGTTACAAATCTACAGAATGGCTTAACATGTTTTACTTTACAGTTATTTTATTCAGTTGGTATGTCAGATACATAAAATCCACTTGTTATCGCTGGGAGGTCTAAGGACCATGCCCTGCACTGAGATATGAGCAGCATCAGTAAAACAAAAGAAACATACAAATTTGAATGAAATTTTGGGCTAATTTATTATTAAGGGCTGCCCACCTACTTTCCAAAACCAGCTTCAACTCCTTCCTTGATTCTTTTTCATTTATGTCTCAGTTTTTTCTAGAAACATATAATCCTTTTTAAGCTTTTATATAGCAAACAATTATGCATTTACTAGAATTTGTTTACAGGAATCTCTTAAGTGTAGTTATTGCTATAAATCCTCTATATATTTAAATGAACTCAGGCTAAAGATTTAATTACCTACAACTAGCCCTAGTTAATCCCCACAGAGATCTAGATTTTTATTATAAATGTGTATTTTATGCATTCAATTGCACAGGTTGAAGCTTGCTTTTTTATTTACTCCCACCAAAGTATGCAAATTTGGAAAATTCTATTAAATTCTGAATAAAAATACTGTTGGAAACAATATTCCTAATGTACTCTTAATTATCCAGTGCCTCACTAATTCCTCTACACAAATAGTATTTTAGTAGCTATTGTATTTTAAGGATTTGCAATAATTGTGCTTTGAGATTTTAAAGATTCAAAATTTGCATACTGTTTAGATTATTGTCTAGATGATTGCAAGTTTAGATATTGAAACAAACTATTTTATTCCATGCATAACTAAAGTTTTGTGGAGTGGAGGTTATAGCCTTTACTAGATGAATTGATATAATTGAAAAAGCAGATAAATTTTCTGATCTGTCCGAAGCAGATCAGAGGAAAAGCTTTTGTGAATGAAAGATTGTGCTGAAGTAGTCTAATGAATTAAATTCACTCTACCTAGAAACTTAGTCTAATTTATGTCTACATAGCAGCACCACTTTAATAACAGTGAAAAAAAAAGTTCATTATTTTACCTGCAATTGAGTACAGGGCATTCAGATGTTGATACAACTCCTGCTGCACATTAATGCTGATGTTTTTATGTATATGAAAAACACTCATTTTGTAAAATAACAAATTCAGTGTTAACCCTCACATCAATGGGACAGGAAATGGCAACATCAAAGGCAGCAGAGAAGCTCTGCTTAAACCCACTTTGAGTTTTCACAGATCTTTAGCAATCTGCAGCCTCTTAGGAAGCTTTGTCCTTTACTGAACTGCATTTCCCACAACTCTCTACAAAGCCCAACTTGAGAAGATTTGGGTCATCATCTATTAAAAAAGAGAAAAGTTTTAAGCACACTGCTCTTTGCAGTAGTAGGGAACAGTGGAATTTTAATGTCTTATTTTCCTTTTGTATGTTTATCTCATCTGTTGTTCTTTTACAATATCTGGAAATAGAAAATGGCAATAAAATGAAAATATTAAAAACATAACAAGACACATTACATTTCTAATTTATCTATTCCACCCAAAAGCATTAAATCAGCTAAAAAAAAGTGTTATATAGCCATGCTGGAGCCCTATTTCTCATAAATGTTAACATTTTTATTATGATTTTGAGAAGTTGAAATCTCTTTTTCTATAGGGGCCAAATTACTGCCATGTTTTCTTTCTGTCTGAAATATTCATGTGGAACACTTCTTTTGAAAAGATCCCCTGGAAAACAATCACATTTTACTCATGTTAAACATGTTTGGACTTGCAAGTAATCAGATGAAGAGGGGAAATCTTTACCGAAAGGAATTCAAATTAATTCAGCACCTCTCATTGCCAATGGGTTTCTTTTGCTTTGTGAGTATGGACGTGACTGCTGTTTGCTGGGGCTGAAGGCAATCTGAAAGCAGCTGCTGTAATTTAAAGCTGTTGTGATCTGCACATTTCCTTCTTGACCCCAAATTCCTAAAGTCTCCATCCCAACACTCCAGCTCTGAGCTACACGGGCTGTGCTCTTTGCCATTTTCACTCCTGGCACATATTTGCAGATTTCCCTTCAGTTTCCTTGGCCTCTGATGAAACCAAACAATTGCTGAGAGCTGTCTGAAACAGTGTGCAGAGCTCTGGACTTGAACCTATGTTTCACTTGAAGCAGGAGGAAAAAATAGTTTTTGTGATCCTGTGAAATAGAGAACTTTTCATGTGCTATTGATCAAAGGGATCAAGTTACAGAGAAAAGGCTCTATTGTGATAGATCAGATGTTTTCAATAAATTTTCCAACCTCTTGCAATGAAACCAGGTTTCCTGTAGAATTGTCCAGAGTTTTCCTTGGAATAAAAGGTCCTCATGTAAATTCTCACTATAATGAGTCTTGGGTTTGAAATGTCAGATTGGAAACCTGAGTGTGGTATCAGTTGTTGCACTTCTCGTGGAAAGGCAGATCACTATACACAATGTAATGGTGTGAGAATGGATGAGAAAGAAAAAGCTTTACCAGGATTTAAGAGCTTCTTAATTCCAAATGTGGGTCCACTCCTGGCTGACCCCAGGGTAGCTGGAGTGAGATAAGCCACTTCTTTTTCATTGTATTTCCCAGCTAAGATTTGATCTTTTTCATGGGGAGAATTTGCCATTATATCATCAGCACTATCTGCACCTCAGTAAGCCGGAAGGTTAAAACCTGTTTGCTTCACAGAAATATCAGGTGAGTTGAACCCTTTTGGAGTCACAGAGGAGAAATCCATGGAAGGCAAGAGGGCAACACATTTCCCAGGACAACGAGCCCTGCAGCTACAGCTGCACTAAGAGTCTCCTCCTCCTGCTCTAGAGAACTGCCTGAGAAACTCAGGAAGTTAATAAAGGCAGTAATAATTCCACAGAAAGTCTTCCTAACTGATGCTCTAATACATAGTCAAAGCCCACAGGATAAGTAGCACAGCCTCAAACTCGAGATTATGTTGCAGAAAAAAGAACCCCAGTTTTATGAGTTTAGAGAGCATGGAGAGAAATTCACTCCATCTGGGATTCATTCTCAGGAATTCCCTTCTGTGATCCTATTTACAATCAAAACAGCAAAAGCATCTTAATTTGATCAAGACAGACACACTATGGCTTTACTCCTCAGATTCAGTTCTGTAGTGCAGGAAAAACCCTTAAGTGTCAGGTTTTGGTTTTTTTAAGGCTTGAACTTTGCACCTTTTGCTTCCCTTTTTATGACAGATAATGAATACAAGCTTTATATCAAGTCATTTTGATAAGAAAAATACCCAAACAGGTCAATGATGTTAGCTAGAAAATGTTTTACAAAGAAGGGAAAAATAAACAATTTGTCATTTGTTAAAATGAGCTGTTTGCTCCCAAGTGCTGTTAGGGCACTGGGTCAAAATACATTTCAATCATTGTGTGTATTCATTCAGGTATCTGTAAAACTTTAAGCATTACATGTCATGGCATCACATAAATTTAATAACATTTACAGTGGTAATACAAAGGCTGACAAAAAATGCTGAGCTTCCACCCTTCTTTTTTCTTTTTCTGTTTCAAGTCTGGAGGGAAAAGAATAGAGAACTGACAAGAAATGTCCTTAAAGGAATTAAAATGAGTTAATGTGAGTAGAAATATTTTTTCTTTTTGATGTATTAATTATAGAATCATCCAAGCTGGAGGAGACTTTGCAAAGTCATCTAGTTGGACCTCTAGCTCAAACCAGGATCAACAGTGAATTCGAACTACACTGCTCTGGGTTTTGTCCAGTAAAGTCTCAAAATGCTCCAAAGGTCAAGAGTCTTCAGATTAACTGAAATTGAGCATTCTAGTATCTTATTTGTGCGTTAATAATAGCAATATAAATGTCGTATTTTACAAGTAACTTATTCCTTTAATTGAAAACAAACAACATCTCTAAGTGTCCCAATGTATTTTGGTAAACTGAAGTTTCAGTATCCATGTCCCCAAAAGAGTAATTTTAGTTGGTGTGATTATTTCTATTCCTTGACCTAAAACTTTGAGTGGTTAATATTTATCTGTTTGAACATTTCTTGATATCAGCTTTCTTTGCTAACAAAGCAAACTGATCGAAATTCAGTTTCCTGGTAGAAAGCATAATATGTAGTACAGACAGTCAATTGCTTCTTTGATGAAGTTACTTTTCTTTTCAAAAAACAAAGAGAGTTTCTTTAGATGAGGATGTAATCAAGAAACAGAAGATAGTGTCTTTCTTCTAAAGCACCCAGATAATCAGCATTCATACCAAAAGAACTTTCTGGTTTTTTCTCAAGACCCTCTTTCTAGTGCACCTGGGAATATCTTAGAATGCTTGCTGTCACCTTTTTAAATCTCTGGTTTGTACGGTTGGGATTTTTTTTACATATTGAGCATCTCAGGTGATGCTTCATTTTTTGATTCCCTGTTCTGTAGACCCTCAGCATAAGCTGCAGAAAAGTCTCCACACCATTCTGTTCCTTACTCATGTTTCCAATGGACTGTGAGCAGTTTGACAAATGCTCCCAATAATTTCATGGCTTCTAATGGCCATCTTAGGAGAACAGCAAATTGTATGAGTAAACGTGAGTCATACTAGAGAGCACAGTGTTTCGTAGATTAAAATAATCCTTCTATTTTGGTTTCTTGAGAAGATTCAGCTACTAACTGATGTGGAATGTGCTGATCTTTTAATGTTTTGGAATTCAGATGCAGGCAATAATATGCAAGACTCTCGTTAAATATGAAGAACAGAAGGATGTGAAATGAAAGTATGGCAAAATAGCTTTTGACTTGTGGCATAATCATGGATAGAAAGAGAAAAGACACCCATCACATGAATTTTTTGTGCTTGCCCTAGAAAATGGCCACAAAATCCATTATGCTTAAGCAATTTCTCAATCAATATATTATGTAACAGTAATAAACCCCACAATATTTCTATCAGTTAAAACAAACAAAATCACGAATATCTAAAATGACACAAAAATATTTGAAATTTCTCAAAAACTTAAATCCCAATATAATAAAAATTAATAAATGTTACCCTAATCTTGGAAGGATCCCACACCTACAAAGAGTCTCTAGCTGAAAGTAGGTTGGTAAACTTTTTTTGGGTTTTTAATATCTGACCAGAGTTTTCATTGTTCCCATATGCAAACTCTCCACCTGAACAGTATCTTCTACATAAAAGTGGACTATTTCTTTCCAAACTTTTTAACCTACCTTCTCTACATAGTTTAACTTACCACAATCCCACATCTCCATATTAATGGGAAATTTTTATAAATTTGATATTATGAAGGTTTTTTGTGTCCAACAGATTGCTTTCAAAATCATCCTTCTTTTCTCCTTCCTTTATGTTCTGTCAATGAACAGACTGAATGTGAAGTTTTATCATTCTAAATTCCATCCATTGATTCAACTTTTTATGTCTCCACAGTCTCAAATAAGGAATGTTTTGTGACAGTAAAGGCATTTTGCCAAGATCCTGCCTTGCAAGGTACCTGCAGCCCTCTCAGCATATCTCTTGTAAAATCAGTAGCCTTTTATTATCTTACCACTCAGCATGGGAATCTTGGCCATTTTTTTTTGTGTTAGGAGAAAGAAAACACACGTTAGCATTTTTAACATTTGTTCTTATAATTCCATAATCTCTTAACTTTATCAGTGGACCAAACTTCCAAATTTGAAGCTAACTACACTGTGCCAAAATCAATTTGACTTACCTGTCATAAGATCCATTTTACTGATCTGAACGATTTCTGTTGTGCATTTTATCACCTCGTCTTTCTGAAGCAATACTACACTAAACTTTGCCATCACTCTTTATTGATTTTTTGATACAAACTGTCTCCCAAAAAGCAACTGGTCTGTCAAATTTGTATTGGAAATATACTCAGCTATTAAGCTATGTTGAAATTAATATTGTAGCAAAACATCACTGTGTACTTTTCATACCAATGTATTCCACTGTAAGCTAAAATACTCTGACTATGACTGTCTAATCTTTACTACATCAATTTCACCAGTTGTCCTATGCCACTTTCATGCACTTTTGTTTTACTTACACTGATTATCTTTAGTTGTTTTTCTGCCAATTTAGTTATTATATACATGCAATTCTTCTGAAGCACTTGGGACATCTGGTAAACATCTGGCCTGATGTGTTTTATCTGCTTTACCCATCGGCCTGAATAAAAACTAGAATCCTGATGTATGACTCTATTTGGTAATGAAGTCATACAAAAAAATAACAGCAATATATAACAAGACAAGATGACCTTATCAATCACAACTTTAAAGAAATCATGTTATTATCTGTTGACAAGACTCTTTTACATGATGCCTGGGGTTTCTTTAGTTGCTTTTTTTTCCTCTTCAAATGATGAAACCTTCCAAATCCTTGTATTGTCCCCTATTTCAATGCAGATTTCATCATTTAAACTAGAGCAGTGCTAGCCTACTTGTCAATATCTCTAGTTCTTTATTCTCAGTTCTTGAACATCTGTCCAAACTCAGTTGCTCCCAATGGTTCCAGAATGAGACACATGAAATATTACCTGGTTAGTATGACCTAAAAAGGGGTGCATTGTCTTACTAAGTCCTCTTTCCTGAAGTGGTTCCTGCAATGAACATTTCCAGCACAGCTTTCATGCAAAAGGTCTTGCTAACTCAAAATCTAAACACATTTTTTCCCCAAAAAATTTCCTGGGGAACATTTTAGTGTTCACTTGCTGACATCCTCTTAACACAAATGCATAGTTGTAATAAAAAGAGCACTTCAGATTGCAAAAATAGATGCTATCATAGAGTGTCACTGTGCTAAAAAGACAAACATCTCTCTTTCCAAATTGCTGCTGTTTGGAAAACAGCACATTTGTTTTCAATGTGTACTTGCATAAAGGAACACCAAAAATAATGTTTCAGGGGGCCTGATCAGGTTGGTATTGTTTTGAAAGCAGGAATTAGGGATTTTTTTAAAGGGAATACAATGCTTTTAAGAAACTTTATGTATTGTACAAATTTACAGTTTCAATGTTATGCATAAACATCATAAAAAAACCCCAAGTCCCAAATCTTCTTCAAGTGGTATAGCGATATAATCCATACATGTATTTGTATATAATATAAACATACATGGACAATGAAAACCCCTCCCAGTTAAGCCTAATTTTGGTACCATGGGAAACTGAAGCAAATCCACACTCAGTGTTTGATAAGTGGGAACATTTCACTTCAAAGGCTGGCTGTAGTTCAGGAAGTTTTACAGATATTGGTGAAAATTTAAAGATGCAGACTACATATTTGAATTACAAGGCATCAGTATTTTCTAAAAAGGCAAAATTTCACTATTGACTCGGAAAATTCAATCCTAATCGTTGTGTAATAAATGAAGCACTTTGTTATTAAATTATGCTAGATATGGTTTTTCTATTTTTTTTGTTTGAAGTACATTAATCTGATGTCACCACCATTTCTTGGTTGTCCCATTTTCCAGCTGACCAGCTGTCAGTTCCTATTTCTGGACACAATTACAAATGCAGCCCAGAATGTGGCAAAGTGAATGCAGAACAGATTGAACACTGAGGGGAATCTGAGCAATGCAGTCAGCAGAGATGAAAATGCTGCAAGCCTGCTGAAAGACTGGAAGGGAGGAGAAGGGAGCCAAAGGAACTGAAAAATGTAGCCAGAAATGACAAATGCAGCCAGAAAACTTGTGAGACAGCAGCTACAAAAAAGCCAGACTTACAACAATTTGGATGTTAGAGTAATTTCTGAAATGCTGCACAGTGCAAGACATGCATGACCATGGAGAGTGACCTACAGATATTTATATCAGATACCCATACTGCTATCAATAAGTCCCCAACTAGTTAATTAAACAAATGCTCTCTAAATTGAATACAGTACTTTAATTATTTAAAACTGTAAACAGTCATGGTTACCTAAAACACTGTGAATTTTCTGCTGGAAAATGTGTTTCATTATCTGTCTATGAAGAAATCCAGAGTAGAAATGTGGCATGTGTTTTCTGGTCTAATTCCAGGATTCACACAGCCAAATTTCTTTAATATTTTTGTGTGGTGTTTACAATTGCTCTTAGCCAGCTGAGATCTAAGCTTTTCCACAACTGTGTAATGAGGTATGACATCAGATATACAAAATATACTTTCACACAGATTGAAGACTGGTTTCCTTGTGTTCGGAGTAGAGAAGAATGCACAATATCTTTACAAGGGATGACAAGACACCCTTCATAACTCTCAAATTAGAATCAGGTTCCAAGGAAAGAAAATCTTATTATGTCAGTTGTCTACAGGGTCCTTAAAATTAGATTTAGCTTCCTTTTTATAAGCTATGTTAATCTATCAATTCACTTAAGAAGGAAATCCTCAGTATTTAATTTTATTTAAAAACTGTATGGATATGGAAATTAATTTCCAGCTACCACTTTTTATTGGATTTTTTTTGTCCTTAAAATGTTCACCCTTCCAGCTGCACTCTAAGCAAAATCTGAGCTCCTGTTGTACAATGCTGCAGATTTCTGACAAAATGCCTTTTGTCTGTGCAGTTTATCCAGAGTGAGTGGAAAGTTGGATCCATAGATGCAGACTGTAAATCTTAAGCACACTAGAAGAGACAAGTCTGAAGTTAAAGATCCAGATTTTTTTTAACATACGTAACCCTCCCTGTTATGGTGTGCTTCCCTCGCTGAGAATAAGTGCAATCAGTAAAAAAAGTGGTAGAATTTAGTCCCCTGTTTTCTTTAATAAGTGAAAAAAGAGCTGGGAAATCCATGAATGGTAAGAACTTTACATTTGCCTTTAATTTAAGGTCTTGCAATGTACTTTTTGAAAGGATTTTAAAAAATCCTGGGATTAAGAAAGTTGCTGTGTCAAATATCATGTCAGTCAGCATTGGCTGTGGCATTACGTTAGACAAACTAACATTCTTAATAAAAATATTCTCCTTCTAATGCCACATTCCCAAGAGTGTTGAAAGTAATCATAAATTGCATGACACAGAGTTATGAGTTTTACAGGGCTGTGCTTCCCCTTCAATAATCAACCACAGAGGAGCTAAGAATTGTTGAATTCCACTTCCAAGGAATCCAGGTGTGATGTAATTGATGCAGAACTTTTATGACAATGCTCAATACTCTTACATGTCTTGTGTCAAGTATCATTCCTAAAATTTAAAAAGCTTTGATGTGTCACTGCAAATGTAAACAGATCTAAAACAAGAAAGAAACATTCACCTTTTGTATTGAAGTGAAATTTCAAGAAATCAAAACACGGGGAAAAGTGAAAAAAATCCCCAAAGTAACTGAAAACTGAATAAAACACCCACAGAATTGCACAGAAACAATTCTTCGCTAATCTTCAGAAGTATTTTCGGTGTCTTTGATATTGTTGACCTTAATCTTAAACCACAAGTTAGCAGTTAATCCATTTCATCTTCAGTAAAATCCCAGAAAATAATGACTTCAGCGAAATATTTTGCAAGTGGTTTAACACTTATTGCACCTTTCTTTGAAAATGTTTCTGTTCTACATAACACCTACAATAATTACAACTCCAAAAAAGGAATTAGCAATGTAATTTCAAATGCTACCATTTCTTTTAGCAAAGATTTAAAAGCTTTCCTAAAAGCATCCCCTACTTGAGTTTTAACATAAAATCTTAGTAACAGACCTTTTCATAATTTTTAAAAGAACACAAATTTTAAAATCCTTTTAAGTCAGCAAATATAATTAAATATTTCAAACATGTTTGCAACCTATGTATCAGCAGGATGGAGGTTAAAGGTTGTACAACACTATGAAATTTCATTGAAATGTTCACTGAACATTAAAATGCTAGGAAATTTTGGATGACAGATCATAGAAATATTAAATAGTTCTCATACTGCTCCCAAAAAACCTGTCCATTCTCAGTTTAAATTTCTGTTGTCAAACTTTCCATTAGTCGGTGGCACGTGAACTAATGCAACCAAAGTAAGGGTGGTTTTTTTGCCTACTGCCAATGTATCACTAATATTTTATTTATTTTGTAAAGGGAAAATATAAAGAAGGATATTGAAAAGAAAAAAAAACCCTTTTTTTCAGTGGAACAGTTGAAGAGAACATTTTTCTGGGGCTGCAAGCCAAATAAGCTTATCAGGCCTCTATTCTCTCTGTAAAATAATGCAGCTGACTATAACCATGTAATAAAGTTTCTGCTGTTACCCTATTTTTGTCATTTTGTTACCAAAACCCACAATTCATTACTCAGTAAATGTTCCTGTCTCTAAATTTGTCTTCACTGAAATTCTGTCGTTTTTCTGACTAACCTTAACTCTGTGGACATAAAACATATGTGATGAGAATTTAAAATAGCCCTGCTATATACAATAGTAAAAAAAAAAAAAAAGGCATAAATATGATAGCAATGAAAACCTGCCTCAACACTGTATAGAGATTCAAGCTGTATTCTTACACAAAATTTTTCACATTGCTTATGATTAATTTGATATCCCTTTTAGCGTATATTCATAACTTTAAAATACATGCAGGAAGTGACAATACTCCAAGGGTGTCTAGAAATATAAAATTTAATAATCACAGATTATAAATGATCTCTAGCTCAGGCAACCAGGTTGTAGATTCAGGATGATTCCCATGAGCAGGGAATATGCAGATCAAAGCCACTGCAGTAACTCTTATCCTGTTATCCTGACTCTTCTGCAGCAGTCAAAGAAAATCCTTCAAACTTATAAACAGTCTTCAGTACATAAAACAAAATAATTATGAAGAACAGAACATTTTCCCTCAGGAAATTTCCTGCATTGACCCAAGAGGGAAAAAAAATTGATTGTTTTCATCTGCATCAAGCACTGATTGTATACTGTGGGTAAATCAGCTAGACTTGAGCTGAAGTCAAATTTCTCATTGCACTGCTACCTGAAATACATTACAGAGAATTAGATTTTTACTGATGTGGTTTGCTGAATGTTTGTCTTAACATCCTACTATCTTTTTCCACAAATTACTAAAGACACACAGTATTCTGTAGATGGTGCTTCTGGAAGAACTTCTCTATTGCTTTTTTCTTTTTTTTTCTCTTTAAGAAAAGTGTAAAATTTCATTGAAGCTCAGCTTTCTTTTTCAATTGTTTTTGTTGCATTTTCAGAAGCAAAGGGGAAAATGCCACAGCAAAAAAGCCTTGGAAATTTAAAGCTGAGGTAGGGCGCTGAAGGGACAAATTCAAGCACTGAGTTTTACTGAGCAATGCAAAGTGTGAAGTAAATTCCAGAATGTGCTGTAAGCTCAAAATAGGTAATTGTGCAACTCAAGTGGACCAGATCTAAGCACATCCATTCCTAGAGGAGTGTACATCTATATATGCACATCTCAAGTTCATAAACAGTCATGACTCTATATATAAAACTCAAGTGGCTGCACGCAGTAGAAATAACCAGCTTTTGAGCTGACAGCAGCTGCTGAAATAGTCCTGCCATATTCCATCGTGGAGAACTGAGATACTGGAAAACAGCATGTGTTTTTGGAAGGATTCTCTTCAAAATCCTGCTCCTAAAGCTATGTCCCAGTGCAATGCCAGGGCTGGGCAGTAGCTAACATCTGCTTTTATCCTAATTGCTTACATCTATGAGTATTCTGACACAGGATGGATACACGAGGCCAGTTCCTTACAAAATTTAAGCACATTTTTAAATTTTAAGTATGCCATTTCAAAAGAAATTCCTATCTCTTTAAAGATCAACACGTTAAAGTGTTTTTGTAAGGTGAAGTTTCAAACACTTGCACTACAGAAGTAAATTTTTTTTTTTAAAAAAAGACATAAAAATAGATTGTTAGAGGAAAAATCTCATTACTTTCTAGATTTATATACTAAAACCTGCTCATTCCCTAGGCAGAGGCTCAGGTTAGAACAAGTGTTTAAAACAGCATTGTGGAGAAACCCATCTTCAAAGCCAGGGCACAGACCTTGCTTTATTTAATAGCTCAGACATAAATTCATTAGCTGTTCATGAAGTGCCTGTTTTGAATTTACAAGTAGACATCTCATTTGCTTTTGAGTGGTTTGAAAAATATTAATTTTTGCTGGCTGCACAATGCAATTTGGTACAAAGACCTCAGAGCTTTTTCTCCTGGGACTGATGTATTCACAGAAGCAAGGCTGTGCAGAAACACGAGGAGAGTTTGTGAGAGCACTCAAGTGTAGGGGTTTTATCCTCAGATAACAAATTCTACCCTTAGAGATTGCCTGTTGGTGTGGATTTGGTGCTGCACTGAATTGGCTACACCCCTTGTGGCTCAGGTGATAGCTTTGTTGGATTTTATCAGGAATCTCCACAGTGTAGAGATTCCCCCGAGACTTTCACCTGCAGCTGAAGCTCATGGTCATGTTCACTGCCAGCAATCAAATACTGCATTACATGGACTAGCAATGTTATCAGTCATGGCAATTCCTACACTTGCTTTTACCCAAAGGAATTCTAACGTTTGAGTTTCCACGAGGAAGAGGACAAAACATATGGAATTTCATTACTTCTCGTTGATTTTCCTTAGCAGATGCAAAGCTCAGTATGGGAAACTGGCCTGGTACCTGGAGGGCAGAAAGCCTGAAGTCAAATGACTTTGGGCAGTAAGAGCAGAGGAAAAGAAACTGAAACAAGAGCAGAAAAAGCAAGACAAATCTTGATGCAACCACATGGGCAGAGAAGGCAATTGCCCTTAGTTATTTTGTCATGGAATGAAAAGCTAAAGCTAATCCCCTTAGCTTTCCCAAGTGGAAGTGGAATCCAAAACTAATCCTTTTACAGTAGCTATACCACATAAAATGGGGTGTTTAAACAAATCCCCTTAATCATCATGGCAAGAATCAGGGAGCTAAAGTCAATCCCCTTAGTAACCTACACGGAAAAGGAAACCAAAGCAATCTCCTTAGTTATGCTGATGTTAATAATGGACTCTATCAAGCCTTTAAATATTTTGATATAAAATTATTACTAGCATTCTTCTGACATGCCAAGAACCCACATGAGGATGCAGTAATATCTGTGGCACAACCATTCTACCCAACTTTCATGGCATAAAACTTCTAATGCTCACCACTTCGTAGCCTAATGGTCATAGGCATAATGCAAGAGTATCCATGTATCCATTAGCTGAGAGGAAAAACAAAATGTTTGGGTTCTTCCTTAAGAAAATGAAGAAACTGGGAATTTTTCTTATAACATGGAAAGCTGATGAAAAGTACTAACAGACATGGAGAGAAATCACTGAACAAGACCACACTGAGCATATCATCACACTATTTAGCTGCTGTGTCAGCAAACTTAAATTTTCTTTTACTTTTTTTTTTGCTTACTCCACAATATGCCCAGCTTTTAACACTCCTAGTAAATCTAAACGAAACATCATCAGACTTCCTAAAAGACAAAACAAAAGTCAGGTAGAACACCTGTGTTCTTCAAATGCTGTTCTACATCTCAATAACACTTGAGATCTTTCATTTTACTTATGCAAGTCATGTACAATATTTTAAACTCCTAGGATAAGATTATTTTTCTTGAATACAACAGCAAAGGATTATCCTCTTAAATCTGAAATTCAGTTATAAATTATTACTCACAAATTTATGGATTTTATGCTGGGTTCCTTTCTATTCCGCTCTCCACAGAATTATGATTGTTAAAAACAATTATGTTTCCTTATTAGCAGTCAATAGATATATATATACACAAGCTATCTGTTTTCCACTTTTTGAAGTAGATTGTTAGGATGATGTGAAGAGTATCCAATTCTCCTATGATAACTTACATAAACACATAATCCATGAGGTAAAGGCTTCTGTACTCGCCTAGAACTCTTTGCAGGATATGCATATTAAATCATGTGTGAAAATTACTGTGTGAAAATTACTGTGTGAAGTGCCTCTTCTTAAATCTGAAGTTTCCAATTCTCTGTATTTTGGACTAGCAGCACATTAAATGTTAACTGTTCTTCAGAGAAGAGATTTCAAGCTTAAATGTTGTACAGAGGTTTGGACATCCATTGGCAAAGAGGGCAAAGCAGAGAAGAATTTATTCAACACCACACTAGAGTATTTTTTTTTTTCTCGCTAGGTAAGAATTCCAGTGAAGCAGAAAAACTATTTGAATACTCTATTTTCATCCTGGCAGTGGTTAAAACTCCTGGTACCAACAAACATCCTATAATCCTATAATTTAAAGCACCATCAGAACATAAATGACTTACAGCAATTTGCAAAGGGGACTATGTTTGCCTAAGTATGTAAAAGAGGCTTAGAGAATGCTTCAAGCTGCATAAGCTGGTTACTTGTCTATAACTTCAGAAATTCACTCAATGTATTTAAACATCTGTAAAGAGTTCAAAAGTAAAGTTGGCATGGGTGTTGGGGATTTTTTTTTAGCTTTCTTTTCTGCTAAGTCTAAGTAAAGGCTTCCAATATAAGGTCAGGCTACTGCAAAGCCTTAAGAATATATTCTTTCATTTTTCATTATACATCTGAGGTCCACTTTTAGAAAACAAATTATTCCTGGCACTAAAAATGATAAAAAGAAAGCAGCAGTTTGGTTGGAGTTTCCCTAAATTAATGAACACAGCATCTGAGTAAAAAGCAGCAACTGCTTGTGAGACAGTGAACCATCTTCTGCGGCTGCCAATTTTACCTTTTTGCTTAGAAAAAAAAAGAAAAATATGTGTTGCCTTGGAACAATTCAAAGAGATTTCTTTTCAGAATACCTAGATATTTATCACCTACTTTAGCATTTATGAGACCATTTCCTAAGCACACAGGAATTTCAAGGGGAATTTCCCAAGAGTTCAGTACAGCAGTTCTGAAGTCTCTGAAAATACAATGGTTCAGATAAAGAGACGTTCAGTATGCTCCAGGTATTTCCATAAATATTACTTTTCTTCCCCTTTACTTTTGTTCTGTCTTTTCCTTGATTTCTTACTGAAGGCAACACGAATTTTGGCATTCTTTCTTGCTCCATGACTGTTCACAGTGAAGGCTGAATTATAACAGAAAATATTATATTTAATTTGGAATGCGTATGAGTGAATTTTTTGAGTTTCAGAATATGCTGACAGAAACCATAAAATTCTGTAATCTAACTGCTGCTGAAAATACACCCCAAAGAACTTAATCATTCCTCCTCCTTCAACCCGCTAGTTTTCCTTCTCAAAATGCAATCCTTTCTCTACAAAAAAAACTGGCAAGAATGTGTTAATTTTCATGAAATTATAGTTTCTTTCTTTTTTTTTTTCTTACTGTCCCCTTTGGAAAGCTGAAATATTGTAAACTTCTGAAAGCAAGAGATGAATGTGCAGCCTACAATGACTTAGAAGTTGGGGTTTTTTTGTGCACTGAGTGCATCAATGTGCAACTCATGTATGGTACTCATATATTTTAATTTCTAATCAGTGTATTTTTGAAAAAACAATACAGAATTAGCATTCATTCTGTGGGACTGAGCAACTGATAAAGTTAAATGTTTACTGTGCTCAATCGCTATATTGGTTCTCACAGCTAAAATGAGAAAGTTAAAAGAAAATATAAATATTGCTACAGCCACTCTTTGCCCTCTTATGTGATACTACACACAATATACATTTAAAAATAATCAATATGTACCATAAATTTTGCCTTTTCTATGAATATATATGTACACAAAACCATTTAAATTAAACAGGAATGTAAAATTAATGCAAAAAATATATGCAACATTACTATCATCAAGTTCCGATTTACCACACAATACACTAAAAATACAACAAATTGCATTTGGTTGAGCAGTTCAGAGACTACTTCTAATGCTGTATTATTACGGATTATATATGAGGTGTAAGTATATGGCTGTTCTGTACTGGACCATGTAAATTTGATCATAATCCTCCTCCATTACATCTGCTTTCCTATAAGTAGGGGTTTTTTTTGTTTTTGTTTACTTGGGGTTGCCTTACTTTGTTTGGGATTTTTTGGTGGGGTTTTGGGGGGTTTTCTTTTTTTGTTTGGGTATTTTATTTTGTTTGCTTGTTTGTTTTTCTTCTTTTTTTTTTTTTATTTACAACAAATTAAATGTCATTATTTACACTATGAGTGGTTTAGATCTGTGACTGCACAGGGGCTCAAATGTGTTTGCAATATCCCAATAAGAATATGACTATGTATTTTGGTCAAGCCTCCACGGAATCTGCAATTAGATGTTCCACAAAAAATTATCAGGATACTGCCTAAGTGTATGGACAAAAAGATTGAGGGTGACAAATACTATCTCTTCTTTACAGTGCCCAGCAAATTTTGTGGATTTAATTACTTCTGGTGGACCATGCTCCAATATCCCTTCATCCATCCAGTACATTCTCAAATTCCCAGCACAGCCACAGCTAATTCTGTGGCCCCAGGGCTTCCCAAGCAAAATAAGATTTTTGCCATTTTACCAGGAAATACAGACAAAACCAAAAATTCAGGTATGCACCAATCTACCTGGACACCGACAGCTCCTGGGACATAGAGTTCTCAGGAAAAGCTTTTATGTTCTAAGAGATGCTCCTAAAAGAAAAATGGAAACTGGACTTCCACAGGCAAGTAATCTCATATTAGCAACTGCAACTGCTTTAAAAAAGCTTCCCTAGACATTTAACTAGATCATGGATATAGCTAATTGTTTAATCTCTGCAGATGGAAATTAATCTCAAAAAACTTACCCCTCGACTTAACCTTTTTCCTCAAATAATGACTTGACTGTCAAAAAGGATTCTAAATGTGGCATTGCAGAGGATGGTATCTGATTATGTCCAAATTACAGCTCAAAGACGTGACTTCCAATATTTTTCCTTAATGTCCTCTCTGTAAATTCCCCATATTGTGTGAAAATCTGATTAGTTTCTTTCCTTTCCCTTCATCCCTGTTAAATGTTCTGACAGCTAAATCCCTACGTTCTCTTAAACTTGTTATTAAAACCACAGCTTCTGTAACACCTCTGAAATCCTGCTGGTGAGCTTTCGCAGATGTAACTGCATATCTTTACAACAGCTGAACTGCTGTAATAGCGCAAAAAACTTAGATTTTTGGACACATTTTTTTCCTCAAAAAATGTCCCCAGACTTTAGTTAAAACTTTACTTTTTGCTACTTCTGCAACATCTCCCCACAGAGCTGCAGCTCTCTGTCCCACAGACTGTTCAGTGTGTCCAGGTGGCCAAGGAGGCCAATGGCATCTTGGCTTGCATCAACAATAGTGTGGCCAGCAGAAGCAGGGCAGTGATTGTCCTTCTGGTGAGGGCACAGCTTGAATCCTGTGTCCAGTTTTGGGCCCCTCAGGACAAGGACATTGAGGGGCTGGAGTGAGTCCAGAGAAGGGAATGGAGCTGGGGAAGGGTCTGAAATGTTATGAGAAGCCACTGGGGGAGCTGGGGGTGTTTAGCTTGGAGAAAAGGAGGCTCAGGAGAACCTTTTCACTCTTTACAACTCCCTGACAGGAGGGTGTGGACAGGTGGGAATCAGTCTCTTCTCCCAGGGAACAACTGACAGGATGAGAGGCAACGGCCTAGAGCTGCACCAGGGGAGGTTTGGATGGGGTATTAGGAATTTTTTTCGTGGAAAAGGTTACCAAGAATTGGAACAGGCTGTCCAGGGATGTAGTTAACTCCCCAGCCCTGGAGATGTGTGAAGACAAGTCAATGTGGCACTTATGGACGTGGCCCAGTGGTGGACTTGGCAGTGTTAGTTTGCAGTTGGACCCAGTGATCTGAAAGGTCTCTTCCAGCCTAAATGATTCTATGATTTGTTTGGAAGAAAAGTGGAATACCTTGAGATAGAAGTAGGTTATGGTTTTTTTTTTTGGTATGGCTGTTTCTTCCTGTTAACTTTCACACAACTTGAATTTTAATGATGTTTACAGTGTGTTTCTGGGATAGAGTTAATTTTCTTTCCAGCTGTCCATATGGTGCTGTGTTTTTACTGGTGACCAAAATAGTGCTGAGAACACACCACTGTTTTATTTAATTATTAAGTATATAAACTTACTTATGTTCATAAAGACAATTCAAAGACAGTCCACTTAAGAAAATTAACGGTTAAAAATATTAAGTATTGTATAAGAATGTTCCAGATATGTTCCCCCAATCACCTTCTGAGATATAAGTTAAAAGATGATGGTGAAGATCGATGCAGCTGCACTGAAAATTGTTTGCAGGTTGGCACAGGAAAACCTCAGTACCATCTGTGATAAACAGCACCCAGCCATCCAAAACCCTGTTACCATAAACTACAGAAATGTCCCCTAATTAGCTAAGAAGCAGCTGAAAAACAAATTGTTGACTGATGCATTTACTTTAAAACAGTTATTCTAACAGAGAGGTTAAAACATGGTCCTGTGGCATCTCTGCCCATGGCAGGGGGTTGAAATTTGAAAATCCTTGAGCATCATTCCAACCCAAACTATTATATGATTCTATGGTAGAAATCTATCAGGACTCTACAGGCCCTTGAGGCAATAGTCCCCAAACCACAGCTTCTGAGCTAACTTTGCTCACAGAATTGTGTTACATTGTTTGATGCAATGGGAAATAAATGTTTTAAAAAGGTACAATGAAGACAGAAGGAAAAAATCCCACCAGCTAGAGCTGAATAGAGTATATTATTGTATTAGTATTACTCCTAATGGATAGGTGAAGATTGTGAACCACTGCATTTCAGACTTTCAGGTTTTTCCTTTCTTTCCCAATTCCAAACTGTGTCCCCAAGGTCAGGAAACTGACTTTGGTTGGAATGTTGGATTTTGGTTCACGTGCACTTGAGCAGACTGCCCACTAGCCCACATTCACACCCTCTTTTGAAACACGAACTGTGCCTTCCCATTTTTTGTACCTATTAAAAAAAAAAAAAAAACCGAAAAAACCAAACCAAACCAAAACAAACAAGAAACAAACAAGAAACAAACCAACCCTGTTCTGTATTTTCAAGGTTATGGAGTGACAGTTGGGTGAGCAAGGATCTCCTTTCATTCCATAGTGCATGCTTTTTTCATAAATCAATCGGTCATTTTGAACTATAGCCCGAAGAACAGAGGAAGTATCAGATGTGTCCATTATTAAAGTAGAAATTTCAGACAGCCCAGCACTAAGAAGCTGAATTGGAATTCAACCAACAAAAGGTGATGCTATTGACCTCAGAGATATTAATGTTTTATGCTGCATTTTTGTAGCTCTAAGCACTAAATTTATTATCTGTTCAAAATACAAGGAAAAAAATCTGACATGCAAATAAAGAAAACATTTGTAAGAAAAAACTGTTCTCACGCTTCAGGAAGGATGCACAAATAACTGGGAAGAAAATTCAAAAATATAACCACATATTTTATTACCAAGACCTGGATAATACAGTTATCTTTGCAGATCAGTGATAACCAAAACTGCAGAAAGTTGACAAATGTTATGTCATGAATCTACTATAAATAAAAAGTCTGGAATGTGAAGGTTACAGTTCTGCAAGTTCCAAAAGAACCTCCAGGTTTTTTATCCTACTTCACCCTACCCTGTTAGTTTAAAATCTCTGAGGCATACTCAATATTACCCAAATCCCAAGCACTATTATTTCAGTTGCTCTTTCATTTAATGAAAACATTCCTTGTGGCTGAGTATGCCAATAAATTAATGACTTCTGCCAATGTCACAGCTTCAAGAAAACCCATCATGCCATCCTCCTAACATCAAAAATGCTCAGTAGAGCAGTAACCATATGCCAATTACATTTTTCTCACATACATAAACACGATATAAACACTTAGGAAAAAAATATTTAATTAAAGTAACACCTTAGATTTTCATACTACCTGAACAAAAATCTCTTTCAAAATCTGTCACTGTCCTCCAGGAAACAAGAAAATCCTAATGTGCCTATCGTGGGACAAAATAGGTTCTTATCTCTGCACTGATAATCTCAATCACACCCATGATTTTGCCAAATTCTGAATTATATTAGGACAGATTGGTAACTCAGACTAGATAGCACACTGGATATAAACCAGCACCCTGAAAGTGCTCAAAAAGTGTGTGAATTTGGCATGTGGGGATTTGGTGTAGTGGTGAACATGGTGGTGTTTGGTTAACAGTTGGACTCTGATCCGAAAGCTTCTTTTCCAGCCTAAATGATTCTATGATTTTATTCTACAAACCACTTTTCTCTCCCATAATTACTCTAGCTCTGTTTTTGTCCCCAAACCCCTTTGTACATATTTGGGAAATGCTCTCATAATTGAATCCCAGGACTTATAAACTCCTTGTATTCTAGTAAGTGCTGCCAGTTCTTAATACACAGCAGAGGTCCTAAGACACCTAAAAACCTCAAGGGGCTGCAAAACGATTATTTAGGCTATGGATGACCAACAACAATATATATGTTATAATAGCCGTATTTTAAATTAGCTTCGAATGCACATGGTTTTGTGCTTGTATACTGTGGCTGTTGCTTTTGGAACACCTAAAGCTTTTAAGAATTTACAGAATAACTGCAATTATATCTTGTGTGCCTTCCAAATGTACTGTACATCCAGTGCTCAGGCAAAACATTCCTCATTGGATTTTCTCCTCATGGTAAATGTCAGTATTTACTTTTTCTTACAGCAAAAATTCCTTGATGCATTTTCTCATTGTGGTACTGTATGAAAGTATTTGCTTTGTCTAGGATTTTTAAAGGAAATAAAACTTTCAGAATTGTAACTCAGATTGCATGAGACTGCATAAAAAATGTAAAACACAGAAGTATCTGTGAGAGATGGAAATTATGTCTAGGAATGCAAAGAAAAAGAGTAATCCACACAGTAGAAAACAGGCTGAGATTAAGAAACATCACATTGCTGGAAATCCCCAAAGGCAAAGGCACAGAAGGCATTTTATAAAAATGGATTATTAAGGTGCTGAGGGTAGACAATTTCTACATCCTTCTGGAACAGATCATGGAGAATAAAATGACTGAAAATGGAACAAGATGTTTCTCTCATAAAAACAGTATTTTCTGAGCTCATTTCAGAGAAGCAAGTAATTATATGCCTCATACACAAGAATCGAGAGGTAACACAATCTAATATAAAAATAAGCGATATACAGTAGGTACAGTGACATCAGACTAAAAGTTGATACAAAAAGTGTTAAGTGCAACAGAGTAGTGCATCTTACTTTAAAAGTGAAACTCTAAAAGCCCCTGATATTCTGTGACATGCATTAGCTGGGTGGAAAGAAAAAAATGGGTTCTGAAAGTGTAGCCACTGGCAAAGCATTGGTGGTTGAACTTTAAAGAGTAAAAATGTTGCTATTCCCCATGCTCACTGTCCCCAGGGTTAACAAACACTATTAATGGTTTTGTTTTTCTGATTTAGGTAATCTGATACCATGTTATCAGCTGCTAAAGTCCATATCAGTCCTCACTTAAATAATAAAATTTTTGTTCTGATTTATAAAACTAAAAATTATTTTTCCCTTTTTTATGAAAAAAAAGTAGTCATAACACATTCCTCCAGCATAGGAATTTTTAATATGAAAGTTTATGATGTGTAACAGTTAGAATTGGATTTAAAGTGAGATACATTCTTAGTACTCAGACAAGTTAGAGAAAGGCATAATAACGTGTTCTTATGGCACTCTTGCATCTATTCCTACTCACAACACAGGCAGCTCCAGCACCAAGAACAACTAAAATCTTTCTGACAAGATCTCTATTGCAAGAATCTCCACCCAGGTGTAAAAACCATTCACTTCCAGAGTGTCAGAATGCCAAAATCCAGACCAAAAAAACCAAAATTGTGAGAGACTTACCCCATTCAAAGGAAATGTTTTCCATCCTAGTTCTCCGAGGGCAGTTGTAGTATCAAGTAACACAACTGAAAATGGAAAAAGAAATGGTGTTTTTGGTATTGCTTGGATTAGACATAGCAAAGTATTAAAACAGTATGGACTGAACTTGCAACCTTAGCCAGGTGTATTTAGGCCTTCATTTCATACCTAACAAACATCTCAAAACTCGAAAAACCCCCTAAATCTTTAGCAGAAATCATTGCTAAATCACAGTACACCTCTGATATTTATTTAACCATTAAATGGTGCCTGAATAAACATGCACATCCCTGCAATCCCTTGCCTGGAAATCAGGAAAGTCTGCACATGGACTGCAGCATTAAAACAAATAAAATAAACAGAGCCAAAAGTATGATGGTTTTGACAAAAGCCATAAACTCCCCAGAAATAAAATTACACAATGTACAAATTGAGAACACAGACAAACAACTTCAGTTTCTATCTTAGTTGGTGTATTTAGCATAACTTCTGCCATATTCATGTTGGTTTTTTGATCTATGATAGGATGTACATTACAGTACTTGTGCATTACAAAATATTTTTGCATTTTTTAATGTTAAATTACTTCAGCTTCATTTTTCACTTCCATTCACTGATGCTAAACAAAATATTTAGCACATGAGACATTTTACCCACATGTAACACTGCCCTCTAATGGAATTGTTTCATCCAACCCTCTAACCTCAGAAATCTAAATCCGGATTTAAACACAAAATTAGGTCTTTTATGGAGCAGTTTATTTTAATTATTGAGTTGGTGTGTTTTGAGTGCTCCCCCTTACAGCCCACTAATTCCAGTTCTTTGAATGGTTCAATGATGGAGAAAAATATTTCATCAATTAGTTTGGAACGTGACCCCACTATCCACACGTCTTCCACCGCTTGTCTGTGCAAATAATCAATGCCCAGCTATCTCTGACGTGTTTCTAGAAAGCAGCACAGCAGCAGCAGGAGCCAGGTCATGTTTTTTTGCCCTATGGAAAAGGCACCTTGGCACAGACACTGAACTTGGCAGCTTATTAGAGGGAACCTGACCCAGCATCTTTGCTTCTCTTTTGTATTAGTGGCATTTAGAGCTCCTTTACACTGGAATATGTGGTAACTTTGAACCTGTAACTCAAGTTTGCTGTCTGATCAGAAGAACCTGCAGGCAAGTAAAAAGCTCAACACAAACCACATAAAAGCTTAATGGTTTATGGGGAGAAATAATGACATTTTAAAAGGTATTCAACAAAGGGGAGTATTCTGCTCTCCACTTCATCACTTTATGAAGCTTTGTGAATAGTTTGAGTGTAAATTAGCCATTTTTTACAATGCCTATTTTACACAAAAATAGGATCACTATCCCCATTGAGACTATTGTTGTCTTCTGCGTACTTAAAAAGCTGTGGTTTACAGCTGTCACAGTATTTTCTGTTTATGTCAGGCTATCAATGCTCTTTTTGAAGAGTCAAGAGAAACATCTTCCCACTTGACCTGTGATGCAGCAGTTAAGTTATAATCTATTGGGCATCTGTTACCTCCAAAAACATTAAGAAACTGGGTTTAGATATTTCTTTTTCATAGAGAAGACCAACTGCTCAGCTGGTTTCAGAGAATACTTCAGTTAATCTTAGGTGTTTGTGTTCCTCTCTCCATCTAGAAAACATGGACAATTTGTTATGTACTTTGTTTTCAGCTGAGTTTCAAGTTACCTCTTGGTCCTTCTCCAATCTATCATCATATATTCTGTGTATAATTTAATTCTCTAATACTGGATTAAATAAATAAATTAAATAAAATATATGTTACTGCTAAACCTGTGGAACTGCAGGCAGAAATAATTTTTTCTACAAGCAGTATCTAGGTTTTAAGTATCATTTCAGTTTTACAATTTTTGTGGTAGCAGGGCTGCAATTTAATAAGTATCATCCAGGTATTCAAAATTAATACTTCCACAGAACAAGGAAATACAGAAATAGAGAAAGGAAAAGGAATTAATTTCTTCAGTGGAGCCTGAATTAATTAATTCCTTGCCTGAATTAATCAAGTACTACTTGAAAGCTCGAAGCTATACATTTAAAAAATTAAAAACTAGAGTAAATTCAACACTGAAAGTATATTAAGTTTAGATTTAGTTCAGCCATGATCTAATAATATTTCTTGTATACATTTACTAAATGATCCCCAGCGAGTAATAGAGTTTTGTTAAAATACAATTTCTGATACATTTGACATACCAATGCTCCAGAATGCTCACATATTCTCACCTGTAGCTACCAAATCTGTAAGAACTGGAGAATTCAAACCAACTGGAGAAGTCTCCAAGGGGAGAATTCAAATGCTCACATATTCACCACCAAGCAACTACTAACCAGAACTAGAATGGCGTCACCTTCAGAGTCAGAAGTGAGAATCATAAAAATGAAGACTTGTATTACAAGACATAAAACAGTTATCGATCAAAAATGTGCTGAAAGATGAAGTAAATATTCTGCTTATGCCAAAGAAACACAAACTCCTGTGAATCTGTGGATTCAACAGGGCCTGCTATATAAATGAGGACACAGATAAAGCAATAAAATCCTCATGCACTTCAGTGGTTTGGAGATATCTACATGCTAAACTTCAGTGTGGGACGGAGATACCCGAGCTATCTTTAACCGAGGTAATTAAGAAGCAGTCTATCCCCAGCCGCACAGACCTGATGGCAGACAAATCTGCACTGCCAAGAAACTTCCAGCTCACAGTTCTTATGGCAAAAAATCCCCTCTGCCAAAGAGCTGCAGGCTAAGAGGCATGCTAGCGTGTATACATCTGAATTAAAGACAGGAGTGGAGGCTTCCCCTCTGCCTTAGGATGGGGAAAGTTCCAAAAGAACTGGAAACTCACATGCTAAGAGACTCAAAAGAGATGGTGGGCATGCACCTATGATCAATAAAAGGAGAAAATTCCCTGAAAAGTTAATGGATCAGGAAACCAAATTTACTGACCCTTGCCCCTACATTTACTCATTTATGCTCCTTTGTATGCCACAAAAAGCTCCATTCTTCTTAGAAAAGATGAAAAGTGGCCATTATGGATAAGCCATTAGCTGCCAGCATAAACAAAAGTGTTTCTGGAATGACTGCAGTGAATATTTTATGGAAAAAGCTCTGAGTACATTGGTTGAGAGTAAGCAATGTTATTGACATTTGTGACATCCAACCTGCACTTTTAGCAGGCACTTTTCTGAGGTGATGTCACCTCTAAAACTTGCACGGTGAACAAGAGCTTAGGTCTGCCATTACAAAGTCATGTGGTGATTCAAAAGGAGCTCAAAGATCCTTTAAAACATCTCTCTGGATAAAAAGACCTTCGATTTAGCACTTGAATGTGCTTCTGTAAATAACTGAACTGGGGTTCACTGAACTGTCACTTGCCCAACAATAATACACAGAGTTACACATATATTTGTAAACCTTGTTTAATTAACTGCACAGTTCATTCTTAGAAGTGTTTAGCTTTGTTTTCTAGTACATACTTCAATATTATTATAACTCATCATGCCATATTGAGCTTCAGTTTCCTTTTTTCTGGACATGTCTTACACTGCTATTATTAAACTTTACAACTGAAATTAATCTTTTCAGAGGTTTTGCCCAGTCCCAAGGAAACTGTTTTACTTAAAATTAGGAGTAGAGCGCTGAGGACTGACAGTGTGGAATTTAATTTTAATTCCAAAGTACTCTTCTGAAGATGAACTCCGCAATTCTGTCTGTACAACCAAGGAAAAATTCTTTCAAACATTCATTTCACCAGTTTCTTTTCTTCTTTCTTTACACATCTCCAGACAGGATATGTGTAAATTAATACAATTACTAAAGGATTTTGGCCAACTTCATGGAATCACAGTCTGATATCAGGTCACTCAGTTTGATCTGCTCATTGTAGACATTTCATTGTTTCCTCTAGAGTAGCTAAGCCTAAGATTTGCAGGGAAAACAGAACAACACACAGACATTCATTTCTGAAGACAGCACTAATAACTCAGGGATCTCTCATCTGTACTGCATAAAAGATACCCAAAAACCCTAGAAAGTTTCAAGATCTTCCAGCAGGGTAGGGAGGCGTTGCAGATGATACCCAGAAATGAGCAAAACTGGCACCTTTTCTTGTCCCTGAGAACTTTATTGTTGACTGCAAACCATTTATATTTATAAGACAAACACACAGAGCTTTTGAAGTCTCTCACTTCCAGCCCTCAGGAAAGTTGTTGCTTTCTTCTGAAGAGTCTGTATTTTCTTTCAGGTTTTATGGTTTTTTTTTTATTTTAAAAAGAGGATCACATGCAGTATTCTGAAATCATTCCTTTAAACAATGTGTATTAAGAGCCCTGGCTATTTTGATATCCTGTTTACATATCCAAGGTCACATTAGCCTATTTTTTGGTGCAGCAGTGCACTCAAAGGCTGTTATTACTCTACAAGATCACTGTCCTATAGAGATTATCTCCTTTTCACCTTTTTTTTTTAGTTTGGGTTACATTTTTTGCTCTTGAATGTAGAAAGATCCATCTGTTTATAATAAAACAAGTTTCATTCGCAAGGGCTGATGTTTACTAAGCAATAAAGGCTGCACACCCTTCTTCTTTTCTTACGTACTTTTCCCTGTCTGCACACTTCTTTCTTTCTATACCTACTACTCTGTTGTAAGGTATTGAGTTTATATTTATTTTCATGTTACTAATGAAAAAAAGTTAGAATTTTGAATGGTGTATCACGAATATCTCAAATTCTGTGATTTAACAGTCACTAAAACTACTTTAAGGTTTCTTAGACCTCAGTTTTTTTAAATCCATTTAGTAAAAAAAAAAAAAAACCAAAACCAACGTTTTACTGTCAGAAGACTCTGTCATGTTTTGTTATAATATAAAAAATCTCAACATATTACTTCCGTGGCTTGCCTGCCCAGAGAAGACAGGAAGAAAAAGGAGATATGCAATATCCAAGTTACCATGGCAATTAACGTGCAATCAACTGAGAAAAATTATTTAAATTCTTGGTTTTATGACCAGGCTTGTTTTCCATAAAACAAATAAACTGGCATTCATTATCCACGTATCAATTGAATCCTTTTCCATAATTTTCATTATTTTGCATGCAACAGCTATCTGGTTTAGGCAAGATTAATGTGATGCAGTAATAAAGTATGAGGAGCACCTGTCTAGATAGCAATTCTGCCAGGAAAGTGTTCAGGAGTCACAGCAAATCAGAGAGAAAACAAAGTATTGACAATTCTGCTTGCCTGAGATAAGCGGGATTAGAGCCAGCAAAATAGAGAGTAATCCTTCCAGTCTCCTCAACATTTCCAAGAGTTTTATGTTGGACTCCAGGAAAATCCTTGCTGCTCTACAGTTGTAAAGAAGGGGGAGAGCTGTGACTAATTGGGAAGCTGGGGAATCTCCACTCCAGGAGGCTTTTAAGACACCTTCAACACTGTCAGGCCTGCTTTCTGCATAATCTCCTGTTGCCTTGGGGCAGAGCAGGGGAGATAAATGACTTCTCGAATCCTCTCCAAATGTGAGTTTTATAAAAATCTAGTTACCTGGTTAATGGTGCTTCCCTTTTCTTTTCAAACCACAGCTCTAACACCTACGCTTTTCCAATATTCCTGAATTCCCTGAGTCCCCAAACTCATTAAATTTACCATCAATAGCCCAGAGACCTCCTCAGCCAATTCTTTCAGGACTCTTGGAAGAGAACTATTTACACCAGATGGGAAATACTTCATATTATTCACGTTACATGAATAAATCACTAATTTCTAACTTTTGCAATTTTAAGCACATTATTTTCTGCCTCTTTCTAAAAATAGTTCAAAAGCATTCACACAAACATTTTTGTTCATAATACAACAGAAAAATTCCCATTACCAGGAGTGTTGTGAGACTTGGGCTTTTACTAAAGCACTTACTTTTTATTTTCAGTTTACCACACTTCATATTTTCTAACATGTGTTAATTTCCACATGCATCCTCTCTTTTCCATTAATTATTAGAAATGTTTATATTTCTAGTTTCTGCTTTCATGTAACCTCCAATGTAGGTTGAGCTGTTATCCAGAACTGGGCTTGTTTTACTGGTCAGTGATTTCTTTATCAAGGACTTTTAAAAGGAGTTTCCCCTTTCACCTTTTTTATTCTCACATTTGCACACTCACACAAACACTTTCAAAATTCTGTTCTAAGGAATGAGAACTGGCCAGAATAACTTTTCCTGTACAAACCCCAACACCCCATTCATTATATATTTATCTTCCCAGTGCTAAGTTTGCAATTTAATTAGATGGGGTTATATTGGATAAATGCCTGTCTTTATCTTGATAGTGTTTTACTCCATTCCATGAAGTCTCCAGTGAGGCTCTTCAAAAACTAATTCCCCCACAGCACCATTTTTCTTTCCATACATTACATATAGATGCTTAAGGAATAACTTCTCCTATTTTCCTATTTGATTCAGTTATGTGTTTCAGTCTCACTGTTCCCTACTACTTCCTGGAGAGATGTAATTTGAAATCCTGTGGCTCTGAGAAAACAAGCTTAAAACAAGCAGTGGTTCTCTTGCAAAAAAATGCCACCACCCACCTTTTATTTTCAACCTTCTTCCCAAGAACGCCTTCTTACCTATTTCTTAGCAAGATAATTTTTTTAATTATATTAGAATTTATCATATTACAGAGCCAATATAATCATCCATTCCATACCTTACATGCAAAGATGCATGTTCTCCTTAGAGGAGAAGGCTGCTGTAATCCTACTGCTCCATCTCTCTTTGGAATGCAAACCAACATCTTCATAACCAATGCCTCAGTTTTACAACATCTTTTTTCCACACTGCCTTTTTTCCATTCTCACTTTAAAAATCAACATCAACCGCTTTATTCTCATGTTATGTCATTATCAGCACTACCAGCCATTGCAGACCTCTCAGTTAGCTGCCTTTCTGAAAGCAGGATGGTCAATTAAAAAAAAAAAATTGCAACCTCTGTGTTAACTTTAGGGTGTCAAGTATCCACCAACAAAGATATTTTAACAAGAGTATTTTTCTTTCCTTACCAATGCCATTTCCCTGTAAAATAAGCAATTGCAACACTTTAAACATCTATCAAAATGCTCTGATAATCAATTATTGTAATTTATAATTTATAAACTGTACACAGCCTGTTGAACACACCTGCACCTCGTCATAACTCTACTTTGAATGACATAATTTATATTTACACCTTTATCATTTTAGGGTCAGAAAATACTTGAATACTGTGGACAAATTTAAATATCTATTTTATCATTTTGGAGTTAAAGACATAGTAAGATAAAAATATACCTGAGAGGGACAGAGTTATTTTCAATAAGCGTGAATCCTTGCACCCAAAAGAAATAACAGTAAAATTTTCTGTCCTGTTTCTTTCCATTATTTTAATCCCTGTCTGTAACAGAGCCAAATATATCAAAGGAGGGGGAGACATTAAACAGTTTATCAGTCAAAGTCACGTAATACCAGTCAGTAAAAAGTCCAGTCTTTCCCAGTAAGGTGGATTCCATGTTTTATTTCATGAATGCCAAGTGGAGCCTTAGAAATCCACTTGATACATTCAGTGGCAACGAATGCATGGAGAAAATCTGTCAGTGCAGAAACACATGACAATTTCTGCGCTGAAATCTTTCTAGGATAACAGTGACACTGCCAAATTGTACATGGTTAGATCTTAACTACTTATTCTGTCACCTAGCAGGCTATTTTGCTCTAAGATAGCTGTAAACATTTTATATTTTGAGGTCTCACAGAGTCACTTGTTTCTCCCATGTGAATCTTACTCATCAGCACGAGAAAAAATAAAACTACTGAGGTAAAAAGAAAGCATAGTCACATCTAAAATGAATGGGCTCACCTCAGGAAAAGATGAGGGCCCAAGTTTTCCTCAGGTAATTGTGGAATGGAAAATGAGTAGGTAATGTCCTACCTGTCCTAGCCTGCAACAGAGCTTTTTCCCCAAGAGCAGCATCAAAGTGATTTCAAAGTGATTTTGTTGATCAATGCACTTTCAGATGGGAAAGTAAGGCAGGAGAAGGTTGTGAAATCCATAGCTCAGCCAGAAGGGATGAATTCCTACATTTGTAATGCACCAGAGGGGGCTGAGCTCTGCAATGTCAGCCCTGCAGGACAGGCAGTGAACACAGAACCAAGTCAGTCCTGGCAGGCAGAGGCAGATTGCTCTAACCAAGTCAGTCCTGGCAGGCAGAGGCAGATTGCTCTACTTTAATGTGCTACTCACAAAGAATGAGATGGGGGGAAAGGGGGCTCAGGTACCAGGGAAACAATGTGTTCTTACCTTTCACTCAGCTTTCATTCCTAAGATACTCCTCTACAGCAGAGATCGCTGTTAAAATGAAGTGAGATAAATTAATGCTGTTCACAGCTCCAGAAAACAACACCAGAGCTGTATTATTTTTCTAAGCTTTTGGTTTCACATGTGAGATACAAGGAGATCAAGAGCTAACCCTGATAAAAACAGTCACAAAATGAAGATAGGAGCCCAGCTGCCCTATGTAATAATTTTCATTCTGCTTTGAAAATACTAATTGATATTCAATTCACCATCATGCTCGTGTCAACAGTAGATTACTGGGCAGCTTTTCCTAAATGAACACGAATACCTGACAGTTTTGTCAGCCCTGATTATTAACCTG
This sequence comes from Grantiella picta, assembly GCA_013397955.1. Taxonomy (NCBI): domain Eukaryota; kingdom Metazoa; phylum Chordata; class Aves; order Passeriformes; family Meliphagidae; genus Grantiella; species Grantiella picta. The sequence continues at coordinate 56,671 of VZRM01000430.1, forward strand.
AGTATATCTTCATTAGCAAAATTAGAAACAACTGAAATTCAGACAAATGGATTTATCCTTCCTTGCACTGGTAAATGACTCGTGTGTTGAAGCCAATTCTCTTATGTTGGGACTAATGCTAAAGTTAATATTCTTCACTTTGCAATCTTACAAGCAGTTTCTTTTATGTCTTTTACTATAATACTTCTTTTGAGTGCTGATAAAATGAACAAAAGTTTATGTGACAAAATCTGTAAGTAAAAAAACCCCAAAACAACAAACCCATACAAGAGCTTTTGGAAAATTATAACAGCACCTATGCATAACTGTCAGCCAGACTAATTATGAAGTTAGTAACTCCATGGCTATTGCTCCCGTACTCCAGACTTTTTGGGAATTCCTCTTCAAGGCAGGGTAGAAACTTCTCACTGGAGTTCATGAGCATAATCAAACCCACCCCAGACACCCATTCTTCCTTGCACTGCTGTGATCCAAAGATGCAGCCTCTCTAATAGGAAAGAATGAAATGGTATTGCAAAGATTTGTTGCCTTTTCCCAATGCATACCTGGGAAGGCTGACACTGAAGTACTTTTCAACCTAATCATCAGTCTCTTTTTAAGTGCTGTGGAAAGTGTGGAGTGTGGAGTTTTCCACAGCAGTCCCTTTCAGGAAAGAAGTTTTGAGAACAGCTGATAACATGACAAATAGGGGCTGGGAGGACAGATGGCCACTGCTTACTCAACAGTCACTTAATAAACATAATGAAAAATTAGCACTTTGGTGACTCTGAGGACCAGAATAGACAAATAGTAGGAGAGGGGCAAAGGCTGAAGCAACTAAACAGTTTGTGCTTGACTGGCAGCACAGCCTCATGAAAAGCTGTTTGAGAATCTGTGGCTCAAGAGCTAAAGCAAGGGACCAGTCCAGGATTTTTGGCAGAGCCTTTGCAGGTGGTCTGTTCAGAACTGCAGAGCTGCTTCAGACAGGCTGAGAGCAAGAACTGGGAGGCTGAAACTGTGACATGCAGGCAAATCTGACATGGGAATAACAGTGGGGAAAGTTCCAGACACAGAACACAAAGGAGGGCTCTTCTGCAGTGCACAGACCCACCCACTGAAGCCAAAGACTCTTTGCTACTCTCTCACTGTCTTCTATTGCAGCCTAACTTTTTAACTCCGGGCAGTTAAATTAGCATTTACCTACATTCAGTACCTATTTTCTATATCATAAAAGTTGAAATGGGGTCATTCCTATTTTGCCGGCAGAAAAGCTAAAATACAGAAAGAAAGCAAAGCAGACAAACAGCCCAGAAATGGCAGATCCTGACTCGCCTGCTTTGGCAAGCCAACAGGAGTGCTAAGCTTGTCTGTATGAAGTGGAACAGAGGCTGGAAAAGCACAGCTGTTCAATCCCCATCTGTTGCAGGGCTGCAGTCTGAACTACCACTCAGAAATCATCCACAAGATGGACAAATGAGCCTCCAGAAGTGACAAGACATTTATTATTATCCACTCCAGACTTACAGCAATGCCACATAAACAGGATGAAGCTAGTATTTCATATTAAAATAAAAAGACATCTTCTCTAATCTCCCTATTGACCCAATGGCCTGGTTTGGGCTGGGATAGAGTTTGTTTTCTTCTTAGCAGCCATTGCAGTGCTGTGTTTTGGATTGAGTATGAGAATAATGTGGGTAACACAGCAATGTTCTGGTTCTTGCTGGGTAGTGCTCACCCCAAATCCAGGACTTTTCAGTGTCTCATGATCTCTAGTGGGCAGGTGCACAAAAAGCTGGGAGGAGCATAGCCAGGACAACATCAAACTGACCAAAGGGATATTCCATACCATAGAACATCATGCTTAGTGCATAAACTGCAGGGTATGAGGGGCTGATTACTGCTTGGGAATGGGCTGGGCATTGTACAGTGAGAGATGAGCAACTGTGTTGTGCATCACTTGCTTTCCTTAGGCTCCATTTCTCTCTCTTTTTAATTCCAACTGTGGTTGGTTGTGTTGTTATTATTATTATTACTGCTACTACTACATTTTACTTTGTTTCAATTATTAAATTCGATTATTAAATTGAATTAAATTAAACTGTTCTTACCTCAACCAACAAGGTTTTGCTGGTTTTTGATGCTCCTGCCCATCTCACCTAGGAGGGCTGAGGGATTGAGCAAGTGGCCGCCTGGTACTTGCAATGTACCAACAATGACACCTAAGAAAGCAAGTGACATGCAAAGGATAGAGGAGGACTATTAAACCTACATTTGGGATTTTTTTCTGCTGGTTAGAGTTAATGGGGTTAGTAGTGACTTTAGCTGTCAGTAGATAAGGCAAGTCATCAGGAGAGCCACAAGCTGTGGGCATATCAAAGCAGAAGCAGTCATGACTTTCCAATGTGTAAACATTCAAGCAAATTGATCAGTTTGCCTCCTTTGCTTCTTGAAGTGGTATCTCGTTTGTTTGATAAGTTATCTGCCTGAGAAGTGAAATATTTAATATAGCTGGCCTTACTGCTGTAGGCTGAAAGTGACCGTGATGAACAAAGAAGGAGTTCAGCAGAAGTCATATGAATAAACCTGCCAGGATGGAACAAAATGGCAGCTCAGAAAATAAGGTCAACATTTGGCTATATTAGATGTTTTCTTCTTTTAATGCAGAACCTCAAAAATATCCCCAAATAAATGCAACTTCTTAGAAAGCAGAGATGTTACACTCGTCACAAATATTCCCAGAGATACCCAAGGTTTATATTCATGATGTTAAAACGTTTCTTATCTTCTTTGATTAAATATCCACATAGCCAGTCGATTTAATGCTTTCAAGCTTTGTAATTCTCTCTTTCACTTCGTCAGTCTGTCAAGTTTTCCACTAGCTCTTCATTTATAATTTATGGTGTCAAGCACCAAGTTTTCACAGCATGAACATTTTACAGGTGCTAGGTCAGGCTGTCAAGCTAAAGTACATGCTAATAATCAATAGCTTTGAAAAATCTTGGTGTTTTTACAGTGGAACATCAGCATGAAGGCTCAACAGTTTTTATCAATTAATCAGGTTTGCAATACTTTTAACATTAGCAACAATAAATATACAGCATCTTGTCACTTGAAAGGAAATAAGTTTGACTATCTAACCAAAGATCAAATTACTTTAAAATATTGGAAAGCATGGAGTACTCACCTCTACTATGCACAGATTTTGAGCTTTGAATGATATACTTTTAATGCACATTCATGGAGATTTAAATTTCAAAGGTCACTGAAGAGCATTAAATAAATCTGAGAATGCCATCATTCATGTAGTAAACTGTTATGCCTGATCTGCTGAATAACTGATCTTCTATTTACCGCAGTAAATACCACAGTAAGTTACTCCCTTTTTTCTTTTGTGACTATAAAACAATCTAATTGAAGAAAATAAACTATTTTTTTCTGATTTCACATCAAGAAGTGAAAGGAAAAAGACTGCTTTTCCATGCTTTTTTTTTTTTTTTTTAAACTCCTGCAGTGCAAGAGGTGATTTGAACAGGTAGAGCATTGCATCAATAAAGGCAAGTGCTGGAAAGGCAGCAGCTCTCTGGGACTTGGCTCAAAGCACTGCTTCAAAGGGCTACTTGAGACTTAAGTGCCTGTTACACAACCCAGTGATGCAAGAGCAATGTCACTGAGGATGGCTGGAGCACTGCCCAGGGACTTTGCAGGCAATGCCAAATATAGACTATATAATAATACATGCACGCTGCTAGTGAAGAATACAGGAACCTTTACAGTTGAATGATTACCACAAAGGAAATGTTTGAATTAAAAAGCGCTTTATGACATTTTTCTTCAAAACTTTTTTTCCCCTCTTTTGCCATTCTGCCTGAAATGTCTGACCAGAGAAAACACACGAAGGGGACAAACAGCATGACAGCTGTGGAGATGAATTACTCTGTTAAGGGAAAAATAGGCAGTAATTAAAAAAAAATTCTTTCCACCTATCTGAAGACTACCACATAATGAAAATGCTCCATTTGACTGGGAAGGCCATCCAGTATACCACAGAATTACAGAATTTTAGAACAGTTCATGTTACGGGGATTCTCTACAGATAATCTAGTCCAGCTGCCCTGTCATGGGTAGGGACACCTTTCGCTATCCCAGGTTGCTCCAAACCCCATCCAGCCTGGCCTTGGGCACTGCCAGGGATCCAGGGGCAGCCACAGCTCCTCTGGGCACCCTGTGCCAGGGCCTCACCACTCTCACAGCAGAGTGTCTCCCTTATAGCCAATCTAAACCTACCCTCTTTCAGTTTAAATCAGAGAGAAACAGAGATGTTATGTTGAAAAGAAAAAAAAAATCATACCAGAAGACAGAACTGCAGTTGAAGAAAACACAGATTGGAGAATGCTATGCTGTCAGGAGAGGTACTAAAAGTGGTAAAATATTTAGAGGCTGTACAGGAAGACAATGAACACTGACTTCTAAAAAGAAACATTATTATTCCTCGCACATGAGGAATGAGGCACAAGTTGGAAAGAAGATGCAGGTAACAGGTTTTGCACGGATTTGCTTCCATTAAAACAACTTGTCACCACAACTGTATCTAGAATCCAAAATATATCATCAGAACTGGTTAGTGTAAAGTTCAAAATAGCTGTCAGTAACTGATTTGCATAAAACTCTAAATCACCGTCTTCCAAAATGCAGCAATTTACCAGACATACTAAAACTAAGACAACTGAAGCTGTCTTCAGATCTCATTTCAGGCTGCATGGCAGAAGGCTGGCTGCAAGAAGCAAGGTTTCATTTCCATTAATGACAGAGTTATTCTGGAGTAAACAATATCCTTGATACAGTTAGCATACATTAAATTGAGACTGTTGGATCTACGAGTTGTTTCAGGCCAAGCATTTTTTTACCTCATGTATGGGGGGATTGCCTATAAAAAGGATTGTTGAGGATTATAAGGAGTCAGATAGAGAAAATCAGAGTTAAAAGGAAATATTTTATGGTTAAAATTAAATATATTATTAAATCCCTAGTTAAAAGAGCAAGGGGGATAGCACTTAAAACTGAATACAAATTTATTATACAAAGTTCATAAACTCACATTGATCTAAAGCCTAGGTACCACCATACCTGAGCAATTTGAAATACTCCCCTCCCTTTCCCACCTGTTCAAAACCATTTTCAGCCTATGAATAGAATATTTTCTCACGGCAGGTTTCTCTACACTCTCCACAAATGCAATCAATTATTGTTTAGTGCTGTTTCCCACCAACAATAATGAATGCCTCGATCAGAATCTCTGTGTGCTTTTTTGATTGCCCACAGTCCCTTCATTCCAGTGCTTGCTCTCAATCAGATCAAGTGATTTAAATCTCATACTTAATTTAAAACAGATGAACGGGGAATTTAAGATGTTTCATTCATGTAAATAGCAAATTTATAACAATGAATATTATCTTTTATATTGCTACACGGCTTAATTTATTTCATCTAAGAGCAATAAAACAGAGTAAGCACTGAGCAATCCTAATAGCCAAGCAGAATCAAATTATGGAAGAAAAAGCTGACATCTGAATTATATTGCATTAAGGTAAAATTACAGCTGAATTTGAGGATAATTTCATTCAATTTGACTTCAAGAAAGCAGCACTTCTTTCAGCATTATTTCAGAATGATACAAACCAAAAAGTGTTTTGAATCTACAAAAATTATTTATGTTTTCTTTTAAGGTATCATTAAATTCTTGTTTGTGTGACAACACCATACTGGAAGTGAACATTTTAGCTTATCATGTACATTTCATTGTATAAATGTCAGAAATAAAACTGGGTTAGGAAACTAAATTCATAAAAGAGTTTCTAGCTGCCTTCAATCTAGAGTTAAAGATGTGAGCAATTCATAAAAGGCAAGGTTTTGAGACAGACAGATTTAACTGTGCAACTCGTGGTGCAGTTCCTCAAAAATAAGTCATGAGGCTGACCATATTTACACCAAACCCTAAAAGAACTGATGTGGCTCCTCCTACAATAGTGAGCTGGATCAAAAACAAGAATGGAAAGGTGTCCTTAAGCTCTGGGACAATGCCAGCACAACCATAAATGAATAAGTACCATTCACTAATAAATGCAGCCCCTAAATGTATTTGAATTTCATAGCACTGAAGTTCAGGACAACCTTCCAAGAGGAGCAGTGAGCAAACATGGCTTAACTAGATTTATGATGAAAATTAATAATTTTACACACCATCATAGAAGGCATTAGTCTGTGGTAATAAAGCTCTTTCCCAGCCCTGTGTTACAGCGCCCCTCGATGCAGTGTAAATAATCTGGGCAGGTTCTACTACAATGCAAATACAATTCTTTCTCTCAAGAACAATTAAAAATACATTTGCAAAGCCAGTAATGTTACAGTGACATATTTTCCTCACCTCCACAGAGATGAAGCCACTTGCTGAATGACAAACTGACCCTTCCACTGCTAATTTCATTTCCTGTCTTGGAAGCCAATGGTAACCTTTCCCCCCAACCCGTTTGCCTTTGGATCACAGCAAAAAGAACTTAAATAAGAAGTGAAGCCTCTTCACAGAATTTCAGTATAGATCTCTCCAAACTACTGCATTTATCTTTAACATAAGTGTCCAAAGGGCATAATCCACATTAAGGACTAATAGCCTGTAAAACTGCATTTTATGAACTGTAGCAGTTTTCAGCAATAAAAATAGAATCAATGGACTCAAGTTGATAACATTTCTTTCCTACCCTACATTGGAATTAATTTAATTTTTATATTTTTAAATTATATAATTTTTTTAAAAGCACTAGAACCTGGTTGGAGCCTGCAAATCTCTATGCTTACAGCTACAGATGACATATTATTAAATAGACATTTTTTTTACCACCAGACTAGATTCAAAATTTTGTAAATTAGAATATTCACATAAGAAAATCAGGAAAATTAGATTTTTTTTTTTTAATCTTCTCTTCCTTTTCTCTATTTTCTTCCCCTCCTCTCCCTTATCAGAAATGTACTGTTCCAGCTCACTGTCTGACAAAAGGATTGCTCACTGCTATTTTAGCCTTAGTCATAAAAATGCATTACTTTACTGTAATGAAAAATCACACTGATGTGCCTCACAACTTCATAAATGTTTGTTTACTCAAAGAACACTACCTCCACAAAGCTCACCAAAAAGAATTTCCCTTTATTGTTAAAGCATTTCATAGCAAGACTATTTCTTCATTTCTTTCTGGAGTTTTCTTTCATTTTAAGCCAGATCTTAACATGTATCCCATGCAATAAAGGCCCCAAAGTCCAAATATTCAAAGTAATTTATTTTTGTCCGTGTTGAATAACTGTGAAGTCAACCAGAGCTACGACCTGGCAGCTCAAATAATCAGGTAATTTGGATGATATATTCACTGAGTTTGGTGCAATCACAGCTCATCTGGAGATAAGAACACCAGATATCAGAAAAAGAATCACTTAGGTCAGAGACACAAGCACACAAAATCACAGTTAAAGGTAAAATATATTACTGCAAAAGACTAACAGTTCTTCAGTCACTCTTTCCAACAGACTGATTATCATCAACTCCTTAACTCTCTGCTTTCCTACCTACACTATAAAAAAGAAGACCCTTAACTAAGTAACACTTAACTGAAGGGTATTATTCTATATAAGCCAAACCCTGCACCTTTGAATTTCAGTGTATCCTTCATTTTATTTCCACAACTGAGTGCAGTTCCAGATGACTAGCTTGAGCAATCCACGTTTGCAGATGGACATACAGTAAATTATCTTTGTGCAAGGACACTTGCCAGTGTGACCATTCACAAGACTCTCCGGCACTCCCAGGTCACTGCTGGGACCAAGGAGCCTTCACAGCTGGGAAAAGCATTAAAACTGACGGAGAGGAGAAATGAAACAACAATAAACACCTAGATATTGTTGGCAAAAACTGTCTAGCAAGACCAAGCAATGCTCTGTATTAGAATCATTTTTTGGTATATTTATTAAATGGCAAAGAAGTAACTAAGGACCATAATTCTCATTCTCTTCTCCCTTAAATACAATGCAAGCCAGGTACAACTATGCTTCAATTGCTGCAGATAAAAAGAAGCATATGGAGCAATGCAGGACAGAAAATCAGTTCTTAAATAATTTTAGACTCATCTAAGCACTCAAACAATTCAGAATTTCATAGAAAAAGAATTAAACAATTTATGTTCCACATAAAACAAACTAGATTATAAACCATCCAGCCCTCCAGGCTGAAGCCTGAACAATCAGATGAGCTATATGGTAATTCATCCATTAACCTTTACAATGAGTGTCCCATGATCCACCTGAACCACAAATGGAGGGACAAATGCAAATCAAGAAGAAGACTGTCTGCTGTCACTAGATTTAACATAATCTATGTGCATTTCTAAATATCAACATCTAATCAAGCCTAATTTATTACTGATCTTCTTTTTTGTTTTCAAAATATTCATGTGCTACACAAATTCCCATCAGCTTTTATTTCTTCAGGCACATCTCTCAAGTATAAAATGCATCTATCACACTACAGCTATTGAAAATAATTTCCTAATTTGCTTTCATGTAATGGAAACCTACTAATGTTAAGGCCTGAGGACATAACTTAAAATCCAAACCACTTGTTATAAAATTTGTAAGGCAAATTATTAGTGGTGAAGTGAAGAATGGGATAAGCATTAGTGGAACTTTTAATGTTCTATGTGATACTGAAGGGATGCCATGTGACAGGAATAGACTGGGAAACTCCCTACAAGTGTGACCTCCGTCCCCCTCCTCTATGGTTATGGCTCTTGTTACTAAACTCTCTGAACTTCCAACCCAGCTTTTTCAAACTAAAACAGTCAATTCCAAACCCTGTGTTTGAAGTGGACTTTTACACAAAAAAAAAAAAAAAAAAAAAAAAAAAAAAAAAAAAAAAAAAGAAAATTTTACATTAACCCAAGCTGCACTTGTTTATACAGCAACTGGAAATGTCGGTGCTGCCAAAGATTATCAGTGCTTTGTGCATTCCATCCTTAACAGACTCTATATATCAATTTGACTGTGCTGATAAAAGTTACCACCAAGCAACTAAACAAACTCCATGCTCAGATTAGGCGCTGCACAGGATATTTCATTTCATCTTCTGCCTTCCAAGTCAACAAGTAGACAATGCTTTCAATCTGTAATCTCTCATCTCAGTGCTCAGAGAGAGCAGAAGGACCAGAAACATCCCAAATCAAATGCAGCAAAATAAGGAATGGAACCATGACAAACAGAAATGAAAAGGAAATTGTCAGCACTGATGAACAGGAGACATCTAGTAAAAGAGTGAGGTTAAGAAAGGTAAGAAGGAAAGAAAGGAAGGAATAAAGGCAAAAGGAGCCACAGAATGGGAGGCTATAACCATTACAGCTCTTATGCAACCTAGTGGGACAACCCTGGCATGATACCTGACAATAAGCCTATTGTACATGCAGGTTTCAAAATTCCTTTGCTGCTTAATGTAATCTATTGGCAAGGTGCATGTTTTCATTATCATCCCATGCTTACACCCTGGACGATGGCAGCTCTCTTGCCTTAAGTAATTCAGAACATTTAGCAGAGGATTACACTGTCAATCTAAATACACACTCTATGTGAATGATACGTGAAGAAGGACAGAAAAGAAATGAAGCTTTCAAAATATGAAATATGCAGTAGGAAAGGAAAGTTTGTATTACCTGCATTTTTACACTAATGGGATTAGCAAATCCCACACTCAAAAGCTGGGAAAAACCAGAGCTGAAGTAGGCACTATGGCTCAGAGTCTCCATCAGAGTTGGTTCCAATGACAGTGGGAGCCAAAGAGCTCCCTAGGCCAGCTGGCCAAAGTTTTTGCTGTGAGGTTCAGGCCTCACCCTCAGGAAGGCTCTTAGGAGACCAGGCAATGAACATGGCAAGAAGGTTTCAGACCTTTAATTTGCGTGGTACAACTCTACTTTATCTGCAGTCAGCATTTTAAGAAACCAAGTTTCAATGTATCATGGATTTTTAAAGAAAGAAGACAATTTTCCTAGCAGAGAGCACCTTAGTTATGTACAGGAAGAAAAAATAACATTGAGTCTCACTGAAGACTACACTGAAATCCAAGGTGCTGTATCTACCTCTGCCACCTATGTGCGAGCACATCAAAAACCAATTCCTTGGAATACGCACTGCGTGTCACAGGCTGGTCACCTAAACTAAAAGCTTTGACCTTTAATTCCTCAGATCAGTGCCTACAAATACATGAAAGCTTACTCAGAAGAATATTGTGAAAATAGTAGTTTTGAAGAGATCCAACACTGAAAAAAATTACATGCAGCCTAATGTTTGCTCAGCGCCTTCAATTAAACAGCAGTAACGAAAAGTGCTGGATTCCTTCCACCCACCAGCATTCATCTTTCTACGCTAGATGAGATGCCCTGTACTCTGTAGGAAAACTGGAGTTTATAATATCATTATATTCACCTGTATCAAGAGGAACCATTAAAATGACATGGAATACCATCTGATTTCCTGGTTGCCTTTTGCAATCCCAGCTTTTATATAATACCTGTCTCCAGTGGGCCATTGTTTGCCCCCAAAAAAAGAAGTGCACCCAATTACACCTCTTCTTTTGAATACAACACCATCTTACAAAGGCAACTTCTTACTCTTAGCATGAGATGTGTATCTGCATTTCTCAAATAAGAGAATTTGGTTAACTTTCTGAAATTCTGTGTCTGGAAATCTGTAATTTAATGACTTTTTTACCACATACCAAAACCACAGGGCAAACTTTCCTACTGTTGTCTCAACATCAACAGAATTTGGGATCCCATCACATTTGATGGCAGCTGAGTGAGAGTTTGGCTGAGATGCTCTTGTGTGCCACAGCTCTCATCGTGTTTTTTCATTCCTAAATGCTAGCAGTATTCATATTCAACCAAATTAAATGGTCCTCTAAAAAATGAAGGCCACTAAACTAAATTATTAAATCTAAAATAACCCTCTAAGTGGGTGTTTCTACTGTATCATTCTGGCATAGAAATGTTCAGCAACTTCTGCAATACAAACAAAAGCAATCTACCAGAGACAAAGGTTTTGCATTTCCCTTACTCTCCTTTTCAAAGGTCTTCAGCAGCCACACATGGCAGAGTATAAAGGACTATGCAATTTTTTATGGTCCCACTTTGTTTAGCAGAAAGTGCTGAATTCAAACCACATTTTGAAATACGAATCCTTCATCCATATGCTTTTCACGCAATCAATTTCCAGCCACAAACACTGGAAGCAATACAGAGGAAAATAACTATGTCTCCTTTGATTTTTTTTTATTATTTCCAAAATATATTTGAAGAGTTTTAAATTTCAACAGAATTAATTTTTCTATAAAATCTGATTTTAAACCAGCATGTGAAACCCTCTGAGAAAATAAGCCTGGGGACATTCAGGATGATAACCACTTTTACCCAGATTGAAATGCTAGTGCATAATTTTATGGAATGCCTTCTAATTTGTTCTTTTATTCCTTTGTTTTAAGCAAGAAGCAACCAGCAGTCAGAGAATACAAATTACAGCAGCAAGTGCACTCTAACCAAGGGTCCCCAGCCAAAACAAATCACTCATTACATGCATCGATGATACTGTTTGCTGTATGTGACTTTTCCCCTTTTGTTCTGGGTGCAGAAGCCATTAAATGGATTGAGGCAGTGGAGCTCCCAGCAAATTCACTTTTTAACTATGTTCTCATTCTGTGTGTGAACCTCCACAGGGGGTTGTTACACACTGCCCACCTCTCCTCCTGCACTGAAATGACACAGCACTCACTGTTTTAATCTAAAACCTGTGTAATGTCAAAAAACATGTTGGCATGAAGGAATGCAGTGTTATCAGTGCAGCTAACATATCCACACATTAAAATGTTCCCTCTGGATTCTGTGTTTATGTAAGTGATTCTCACCTAAGTATTGCCTGTGCTGTCCCACTTTCCCTCATTAATGGGATACTGCTCCTCTTGGAGAATCTGTCAGCAAACAGCAGAGACCTTCAGAGTGCCTGCATCTCAGTCAACTTAGAGTGAACAAAACCACCTCTCAGGAGGAAAAAAACATCTGCCAGCTTCTTAGAAATCTACCTAAACACAAACCAGGAATTTCCATTTAGAGACAAAATGTATTTTAAATCGTCAGACTGTTCTACAGAAAGGAAATTTTATTTTCAATCTAGATATAATCTCCTCATAAAATACGTGCTTTTGAATTTTAAACACCTGACCCTACTTGACTGTCAAAAGCAATGTCAGTCAAAAATAGCATTTATTTATCTAGTCTTAATTTAAAGATCAAAATACCTCTAACTTTCTTTAAAAACACAGAATAACTATTGATGCTTTATATATTTAGAATGGGAATAGATCCATAAAAGAAAGTAATAGTAGCTGCTGGCTTGAGGGTGGAGGAGTACTATGACCTACTGTAAAACAACTGTTTAAAGAGCAGGAAACAGTTTGTACAGCATCATAAACCAGAGGGGGAGAAACATCTATGGATTGTTGGGGCAGTGTTTTTAAAATTATCTATAAAATTTTCTATAACCTCATTAAAATACCATTATTTATTAAAATTAACAAATCTCTAATTATTATTAATTTATACCATTATCAAAGTATTCAGCACCTTTTTTTTCACAGGATGGCAGTATTTAGTCCAAACACAGATCTCCAAGACAGTAAGTGAGAGAAATGCTAACTTGAAGAAGTATTATGTTGTGTGAATGAGACCAATCAGCAGAACTTTCCTACTGACTAGGAAAATCTTTAGGGGGTTTGGGTTTTGCTGAGACAGTTTTGGGTTTTGCTTTGGCTTTTTGCGTTTTTTAGTGGAATGGATTAGCCAGCCTCAAATATAAAACATGCAGTTCATTTAAAGCCAAGATTGGTCTCCATGCTTTGCTCTGCAACACATTAAAATTAGCACTGAGGTCACAAATGACTGCTGGATTAATTGAAGTGACTTTTCTTTAATGATTATTTTGAACAGGCTTGTTCTTAGATGCAGGAATGATCAATAGCCTACCTACACAAAAGGTGTTACAATATTGATAATGATAGAATCCTTGGAACTAGAATGGGGATAGCCGGAATAAGTGTTAGGAAGACTGAGGGGGTTATGAGAAACAAACAAGCTATAGATAATTTCCCTGTTTAATGTTAATCACTTCTGTATGGTCCAGAAAGAAATAATGAAAAAAAACCAAATCATGTTTTTATCGTGTGAGAGACATCTTTTCAGCACTAATTCTCAGTCCTAACACCTTACCATAAAGACTGACAAGTTAATTTACAAGTTAAAAAACAGCTTCTTCAGGTGTATTGTCCACAACTGATAGTTTTTTGTTGACCTCTCCTGCATTATAACATGGCTTTTGGAGGTCAGGATAGATTTTGGATAAATAGTTTATACAAACTTGTCTATTTCCATCCATTCTATCATTCTCTCTATCACACAGTTCAGTATGTTAATGGGCATATCAAACACAAGGCCAGCCTCACCTCTGTCAACATCAAGTTGTGGAGATCCAATGATCCTAATGAAACATTCCAGCTAGCACACACAGCTGGAATAGGAATACATCCTAAACCAGCTATGCTATATTGGTATGTAAGGATAATAAAATGCTTCCCATATTGCACATATATAATTTTATCAATATCCATGATCACTTCAATGAGATTTTAAACTTGTTAGACTTTTCACCAAAAAAAAAAGCTAACACAATGGATATTGACTTAGTCTGTATCTTACTGACAAAAAACTTACTGAACCTTTTAGACTTTTCTAAAATTCTCAAGTGACGATTCTAACACCAGATACCCTAAACAAACCCTCAAGCAGAGTTAAGATGGAAAAATATCTACCTGGAAACACAGAGGAAGTTTTAATAAAAAAATCTCCATTTCCTACATGCTTTTTCCTTTGTAAACTTTTTGACCTCCCAGAGGGACTGATGTCTGATCAGAGAGTTAAATTTGTAAGCTTCAGGAAACATTTCAGTTCCTCTCTGGTGTTTTAACTCCTACAAATTACATGAAAACTACTGCACTGATTTGGTTTTAATCTGTATCTGCTTAATCTATGCATTTTTAATATTTAATATTTCCATACCAATCATTCTCATTTGTGGAAAAAAAAATTTACAAAATATTCAGTCAGCACTCAGTACTGCCAAATACAACACCAGGAACATATCTTGAACCATTAACTGCATATCTGTTCATTTCATGGCACACAAATCAAGACTTTTGGTTAACAAGTAATTTCATGCATATCAACCAACAACTGCAGAGGTTCCCAAGTCTTCATTAGCCCACAAGTCCATATGGACATGGGATTTTACAAACAGGTAAAAATATTTTTTAAAGTTTCTTAAGAACTTTAAAGTAAAATATGATTTTGCTCATGATTTTATTTACATGTTGAAAAGGGAATGACACACATTTACTGCAATGCCTTTGTTTATTTAATTTTCTCATTTTCCTGTAATGATGTAAATGCTTATTAAAGTATGAGCTGGACAACTGAACAGCAGAATTCACCAGGAGTAGCACAAGACAGGCAGCAGCACAACCTTCTCTATAGTCCTTTAAATCCTCAAAGTAAGAAATATCCTCTAGCAGTAAAATATCAGTTTCATTCAGAGAGAAGTTCAGTCTCTCCACACTTAGTCCTTATTGCTACAGAAAAAAAGCTGAGATCTGTATTCAGAAAGAGTGCCCATATGTGGTGGATTGCACTTCTGTAAAAATAAATATGTGAATAAAAATGAGCCAACTTCTTTGAACTGATGAATAACTCAAGGTCATTAGTAATCTACCTGATATTTTACTACCAGAATCAAAAAGCTTTATTACCTACTTTGAGCCACACAATTTACATCAAGTGTAATCACTGTGAAAATAAAGGCTATATGAATTTCAGAACTGACATTTGACATTATTTCTTACTTTAGGGTTTTTTTGTAAGAGGAGAAAAATGAATGCAGGTGCCTTTCAGAGGTATGAATAAAAAGACCAACCTTGCATAACCTGAAAAGAAGTAATGATACCTGGAAACTGAAAAAGCAACAGCTTTCTTTTACATTTCACTGATAGATGTGAATCGTTGTAAACTCTGCATGTTCTATAGTTGGCTTCAGAAATTAATTGTCTGGTGATACATAATGGCAGGTAAAACCTGAAAGGAGCCAAGGTACAAAAACTCTTTCTGGGTTACATATATGTAGAAACAAGTGTGTTTTCTGATTTATATATATGTAGAAACATCCATGAGTGCACACTTAGCGCAGGATACTGTTGAGCCATTACCTGGTGTGACCTTTACCTTGAAAGCTCCCCCATGCTCTGCACAAGGAGCTGCACAGGTCAGATGCTATTATCTGTAATTTTAGGTCTGACAGCAATTGCCCAATTCATTGTGTTCTGGCAACCACAGAACAAAACTACATCACAGCATGCTGAAATCTTGCACAGTGACTTTTTCATGCTGCATGTCACAGCCAACCATTGAAAATTTGTATGAATATGTGCTCAACCTCCACCATTGATTGAGCTTTCTGTTCCAAGCATTTCTGCCACACACTGCAGTGGTCACTGCTCCTGTGCAGTTCCATGGCCTTGCCTACCTCCAGGGTTTTTCTGAGCAGTAAAAATTAGCCCTCAGCATGGTCATAATATGTTTCTGAACTTAGCACTCCATGAAGATGAATGAGTAAGTTCACTTCCCTGTCAATAGTATTGTTTGTGTCTGCCTTGCTACAGATGCTCTAAGACACCACACATTGATTTACTGGGTGAAGAATAACAACCTAAGAGCCTCAGAACTATATAAAAAAATATGTATTTCTTTCTGTTTGACAAGAACAAAAGAGATTGATCCCAACATGGTTGTAATAACAATTTGTAAGACCAGAGTATATTATTTTTTTGAAAATCCTTCTCTAATAACAGGAAACAAACCATTAAGAATGAAGTGGAAGGGCTATCTGTTTACCAAGTCAGATTAACAAAACTATTCCCCTTTCATCTTTTTCTCCCAAACGATCAAGAGACCCAAACAAAACATTCCTTGGTGGTTTACTATTAATGCTGGTATGTTTCTAACCACAAAATAGAAGGCCAAATAAACCAGAAAGCAAAGTTAATATATCATTATTATAATCATTAGTGAAAACCCAACAGCAACTATTGCAAATGTCTTCAAGATGTGCATGCTGAAAATACCACTCCAGGCAAATTTAAAGAAATTATGTTCCCTCACAAGATTTAAAAAATTCTTTGCATCTGGAAATCCAAGTATTAATAGCCAGCATTTTAACCTTGCATATTTCAGTGTTTACACAATGGGCAAATTTTTTATTGCAGTAATTTCCTTTTCTTCAATTCCTGGATTTAGAGAAAGTTATCATTAAAAGCAGACTCATTTTCACCAGCATTTTATTATCCAGGTAGAGTTATGCTTGTTAAAGTACCTGTATTAATTCAGTCGATTTTCACTTCACCTGGATTTTGCTGGATTATATTTATTATTTGATTTCTATGGTGGTATGGAAGTACCAAAGGCAAGAGGCTGCTCATTCTACTGGCAGTTTGGAAGCAACGTGCAGAAAGAAAGTTACTCAGAAGTTTGGAAATTCACCGGTACTCTATGCAGCCAACGCCACACCACCTGGACTTGCTAGGAAAAGTTATATCAACATCAAGAAACCACTTTATCCCTGACAGGCTTTTGGCAATTCTTTTCCCTATCCTCTACTTGCCTTTTAAAACGCTATTTAAACACTACTAATTTAATCCCTTAATATCAAACACTAGTTTAGAAACCCAATCTAATGTGCATTACTTGACATAAATTCTTTGCCTTTGATGCATATATTCTGTATTAAGTTATTCTACAATGCCAGGAATATTTTTTTAAAAATCACATTCACTTGTGGTTTTTTTAGGCCTTGTGGTAATGTAGCAGACATTAGCAGGCACTAACGCCTGTGACATCAAAGAAAAACTTGTGCCACTGTGAGTCTGATGTCTTCCAAGACATAAGAAAGGGCAAAATCTGCCTTGATAGGATTGTAGGCTCTATAGTTACAAACTGGAATTATTAATCACATTTAGCGTGGAAGAGGTAAAGGAATAATACTAACTTGGAATGTCCTTGCCATAACTCAGCCGGATGGCACAGGGGGGTTGTGGCCATGCTGTAGTACTTCCCTGTTTTCTGGAGATCTTAATCTCTGATTTTACTGTTACTGAGGTGGATACAATGAACACTTAAAACAGGCTGCAGACCAAAAATGTGAAAATATATGAACTGTGTATGTGATAGTACTCCACGACTAAACCCAGTTTGTTTTCTTTCATCATTACTTCCCACCATTGCCAATTTCAATGCTCCTTTCAACACAGCAGGTAAAATAATTTCTGTCAGCAGCAACATTTAGAGCTACCTTCAGTTCCTATATTTTCAGTCACATCACACTAAAAGCTCAGAAAAGCCAAACTATACAAAAACAATGTTAAAGCTACAGAAGACTCATGCACTTTAGGAATAGATGCATCCTCTGCAACTTAAATAGAGAGATGCACATAAAACAAGCAGTTCAGGAAATTCTATGCTCTATCCAGATGTTTGATAACATGTAACATGATGTTTCATAATCAGGTCTAGGCTTCTTTTCCCCTTCTTCCTAACAAAATATTGTATCCTCCGGGCGTGCTGCTCATTTTTATTTGTATAAACAGGATGATTCCCTTCTTAATGCAGAGGTAATTTTTCATAAACGCACACCTTTCAACCTGAAGGATTAAAATACCATCTTCAGTGAGACCTGATGAGCATGCACCTGTTACAAAGATTCCAAACGGGGTTTTTTCGGACTATCAGACCTTAGTATGCATAAATTAGGTGTTAAGGACAGCCAGGTTCCTAACACATCAGGTGTTAAGAACCTTTGAACAGTTCGCTTGCCAGCAGCAATTCCCCTTAAAGCGCAATGAGCCTCTCAAAACCATTCTGAAGGGCTCTGCGTTCGGCAGGACTGAAGCAAACCTTAAATCCACACACATTTCAGGTGAAACGGTGCTACCGCTCCACCTCGCCGGGAGGTAACTTTCCGTTCCCTGCCCTCAGTCCCAAAGCGCTGCGGCTGAGGGCGCCTGGGGAGCTGTGGACAGCGCCTGGGGAGCTGTGGACAGCGCCTGGGG